>JAPDSC010038107.1:305017-326209 GCA_026290005.1 Latrodectus geometricus
ATAATTGCTGTTTCCATTTCAACTTTGATTATTTTATTTTTACTTATTACTTTTCCAAATGAGATCGAAACACAGTAAAAATTACATATGTTTACAAAATTTCGTTCAATAAATTCTTAAAAATAATGGAACAATAAAAAATTAACAAAATGTAGATAAAATAATTTTTTTCGCCAAATCAAGAATTACTTGCACCACTATTAAGATTCATTTGAGATTTAAGTCCATCAATCCACCCTAAAAGTTTAATAACGCTATTTTAAAACAAAAATCTAAAAATTGGGATTTCCTTTCTGAAACTAGGACAATTTGAATAACAACTTCAAAGATAGGGAATATCACATTTATGAGATATAAGCACTTTAAAATTGCTCGATATTGATAAAATTGAATGATGCTATGCATATATCGATGTTTATTTCGAATAAATTTACGTCTCATTATTTCTGCTGGTTTGAGAACCCGCTAACCAATCACCTCGTTATCTTAAAGCATGGTCAGTGAAAAGGTTTATGCTTGTGGTACCACTTTACTCTGTTTTACACGCCGAGGAAAGATATGACCAAGACCTATTTTTAAGCGATCGTGTATTAGAGAAAATAACGTTTCTTTGGAATAAGATCACCATTCTGCAATTTGAACATTGACTTCCTTAAACGGGTCAATACAGCCTCATCAACTGACCAAGCGATATAATATAATCCAAGAAAAAACGATCAAAGCTGTGATTTACAAACAACAAGTGTAAAAATCTTAAAATTTAGAAAAAACTAAGACCTGATGTTGATAACTATTTTATATTAGCTTATTATTTTTCACTTAAGAATTGCAGAATTCTCAACATTTATGAATTAGTGCTTGGATAAGTAAAATACAAAAATACTCAGATTGCTTTGCGATTTGTATTGAATAATCATTTTGATGACATTTTAAAATATTTTATTGTTTAATCAATATATTCTCTTTTCATTTTTTAGAACAATATATACATAATTTTTTTAATAGTTTAGAAAATAAATTAATCCACGTGTGATAGATGTGAGAAAAAATGCTAGAGAACTAAAAATAACTAATTGAAATACAATTAAAATAGCAGAAAATAAACTACTACTCGAATTACTTAGCAATTAGTATTAAGCAATCATTTTTGGTGACATTTCTAAAATATTTAATTTGTTTTATTAATATATTCCCTTTTCATTTTTTTAGAGCAATATATTTAAGAATTTTTTTAATACTTTTGAAAATGAATAAATTTACGTGTGATAGATGTGAGAAAATATGCTAGAGAACTAAAAATAACTTAATCTATTGAAATACAATTGAAAATAGCAGAAAATAAATAATATTATGATTAAATATAATCTTTACAGCACAAATTTACATTATTTATTTTCTGTTGGAGTAAAAAAAAATGTTTATGTTAATGGCAAAATGTTTTTAAAATAGGAAACATACACTGGCGTGTGTCATGTTTCCTCTTGTTTGCGGAGTACATGGTGAACATGATCGCTGATAGAAATAAATGACGTTATCATCAGCCGTCAACACCTGCTACCATCTGATAGGCGTCTTATCTTGATGGTCGCCGTTCTCAGCAGGTGTGGCGGACCCTGATAAAAACTGTTGAATAATCACTATTAACTGGGGAAAAAAATAAGGAGGAGGAGGGGTAGAGGAACTTTCAATAAAAACGTTACTCATATCAGTAGTAGATCCGCCCCATCCATTATCTTGATCAACTCTTTGGCTCTAACAACAAATGACTTCGAATGTGACACATTAATGGGCTTCCATTCGGAGAATCGGATGTGATCAAAGACTCATTTTCGGTGTCATTGCTTTTTTTTTTTTTTTTTTAATTTATCATTTGTTGCTCCGGAATATTAATAAAGGATTCTTTATTTATCGTTAGAACCATAGTTAGAAAGTCATTGCATTGAGAAAGAGAAAGCTTTTAATTTTGGGAATAAATTTAAGGAAGACGTTGTTTTAGAAGTGCCATAGATTCACTTTGTGTAAAAGATGCATTTTTAAACGATCTGTAAATGCTTGTTTTTTTTTTGTTGTTGTCATATTTATTTAAAAAAATTAATGAAAGGTGTTATTAAAAACATTTTGGAATACTTTCGCTTTTATGAAATGATTGCTTGCAAAATTGCCAGCAATGTATTGGTTTGTCCGGAAAGTGCGTGCCGATATTTTAGGACAGTTAAAACGCATCTCATTTAAATAATGATATACATTTATTAAACTTTATAGGTACCATTCTGTTCCTCAACCTTTCTCCATCTTTCGTGTAGCTTGAGAATCCCGTCCTTCCAGAACCTCTCAAATTTCTCGGCAAAAAATTTGCCCAAATGAGCTTTGATCTCAACTAAAGAGTTGAAAATGTTCCCATTAAGGGAAATCCTTCATCCAGCATCCTCTCAATAAACAGCGCATATCTTATTTGCCACTTGTGTGGCATTTTTGCATTTTCAAGCATTGAATGCCTACAGTGCACTTTATTTAACACCCTTTTCTAAGGAATACAAAACTGATAAAAAAAAGTGAACGAATCGTAACCAAACTTTTATCCAAATATGGCTGAAGCTATCTCTTTTAGAATTTGCACACGTGTCATTTGCTTTCAATAATTGGGATATATTAAGTCAGGTCTCTCGCGCTACCTACCGAAAATCATCACGAGCAACTTTCCGGACAACTCAATATTATGGTTACCACCGAAGTTCGAAAACCCAACAAAAATGAAAATGTTTTTTATGAATGGCAAGCTTATGGTGAAATATCATTCCTCGTTCTTTTTTATCATAACTTCATTCGTTTGGAATGTTGTTTCTAGATTGTTTGCGTTGATTTTTGCTGTCATTCCATTTTGTTGTTGTTCTTGTCAGTTCTTGCTTGCTCTAGTATTCACTATTTGTGAATTGCCGATTAAAAAGTCTTCAATGATTTATTCTATACAAGAGAATGTTTTATATATAAGAATTTATTGCCTTTTTGTTTGTTGATTTGGTTATAGAAATTTTGACTACGATTCTTAGAAACGGATCAGTACCAGTATTTTTTTTTATTGGAGTATGAATTTCATAATTCTATTTATAGAAAAGTTGCAAATGAAATAAAGAATAGCAGATTACTAAATTTGTTGAAAAGCCAGTTTAATATCACATATAAATTATTTCGGGTATCAAATGAAATCGTTGTTGATGTATGACGTGAAATCATGGATTCGTGAGATAAAATCATGTCGAAGTTAAATTATTGTTGTGTTTTATGGTTACCGAGGTTCGAATACCCTGCCAACTGCTTCGTATTTTGAATCACGGTCATGTGAAGAAGTCCAGATCAGAGCTGGCACCATCTTTCTCAAATTTTCAAACCTTGCCAATTATCATATATGGCATGTTCATTCTAGATGTGTACCCAAATTATTTGAGTTCAGTGAAATAAAAATTGTGATTGCAGCACTTTGCAGTTGTATAAAATTAAGTTACTCCAAAATAAATAATTAAATAACTGTAACTGCAAAACTTCCATAAGTTTTGTAGTAAACTAAAATGCGAAAGTCCTTAGAAAGTTGCGAACACATTTTCTTTAATGTTAAGCGATACTTTATAAAAGTGTGGTAATGAAAATATTATAAACTTATTCATTTGCTTAACTCTTATGTTCAATTTAAAATTATGCAATTTTAAATTAATGTCCTTTTGTTTCAGAATGGTGGAATACTTACATTTTTTCCTTGAACTAAATTTCATTCATGTCCTTCTTAATTAATATTATATGCCTATGTAAGCACATTATGATGTCCTATTACCATACAGTGCATAAAGGACTTCTCAATATATTAGTTTGGGGAAAAAGCAATCCATTAGTTTTAAGTGAACTTTATGTAGTTTCTTTCGGGTTCACTTTGTAAAAAGATTTAAAACAGTTTTTCTGTAGATTTTTAGGTCTTGCGCGAAGCTACGATTGCTGACATTCGGTCAACTTCAATATTTTTTTATATTTTATAGACATTGTCGACGATGTTGTATCCACATGCGAGGTGCATCTTTACCATCAAAAAAAAAAAAAAAAAAAAAAAAAAAAAAAAAAAAACCCCGAACGGAATCGGCGAAACCAAAATTGTACGTAACTGGTTGTTACAGGACGATAAATACCTTTCACAATTTTAGACACACGGCTAGCATTTTCGCCATTATAAATGAAAAACTAAAATGTATCGAATTTTCTGTTTGTTGTCTCCCATTTTTAAAATCTTGTACTCATAACTGAATCAATCAAACAAAAAACCGCAAGAGAATATTTTAGTGTCAAATGTCACCTTTCCAACAAGCATACATCTAAAATTGTTTAATAGATACCTCACGAGATATCGATCACTACAGATGTCTACCGAAAAAATAATGGATTACTTTTTCCCCAAACTAATATTTCACTTACTGCAAAATGTCATTTCAATGAATAAATTTGAAAGCAAAACTATTCAAATTTTGAACATTAGGTTTTGCATCATTCTAAAAACAAAAATGCATTAATACCAGAGGTTTCGAACAAAATGTATTTTTAAGTTTGTGCTAAGTATCTTACATTCATCAATACCTTGTACAACTATATTAATGTGCTCTATTACCACAAATAAGTGAAGACGACGAAGAAGAATCAATCAATCAAATAATTACTTCAATTGTATTGATAGTTAATTACACCAACTGAGCTCTGAGAGGTCTGCTTGTGCTGGTAAGCAATTCACAATTCTAAGAACTGATGTAGAATGAAGTCTTTTAAAATCCGTTAGAAAAGTTTTTTTTTTTTGAACACTTGATTATCTATTGATTGTTGCCCTACCTTTTTTTTTAAGCACTTTAAGAGAGATTAGAGACAAATCAGTGGCGGAAAATATTGCAGAAATATTTAATAGGTGCTCACATAAAAACAGTTGTCATGGTTTTCTCGAGGCTGTTTAAACTAAGGAGTGGTCTGCAGGAAATGTTTATTCCATTTATCATGACTTATGATTTCGTTAGTATCAGCCATTAGAATAAAAAAATCCCTTATTATAATAAAAATCTAATAAAAAAATCTAATAAAAAAACCCTAATAAAAAAATCCCCATCATTATAAATCATATTTTTATTAAGATATTTTCAAAGCAGGCTCATTTTCAGCTTGATTTGGGGTCTTAGATAATAGAGAGCACGGATGTGTGCTAAGCAAGGCACGATTACTACCTTTAAAAATGAAAGCGACGTTAACAGGATTCATAATCTTTCATCACTTATTGAATGTGTCAAAATATAGATTATTATTTGTTATAAAATGTACATGATGCGTTGTACTTGAGATAAACTAAGTAATTTATTTATTTACTGTGTTGCGATTACGTATTTTACTATTTTAAAAAAAGTCTTTTTTTGCATATAAATTCCATAATCTATTCATTTTAAGTTTTTTAAATTATTAAGCAAAAATCTACATCAAATATATTCATTAAAGTATTATTTAAAATCAACAAACTGAAAAAAGTATATTCATCATTAGAGAATAAATCAATTTCTTAAGTTGTAAAAGTCAAAATATAAATTTTCAAACATATAAATAGTCAAAATAAAATATTTTGAATACATATGTTATAAGAGATTATATTGCCGCCCACCCTGCCCAGTAGTCAGCGTGCCTGACTGTGGAAGGGAAGGGCATTGGTTCAAATCCCAGTTCGGGCATGGATGTATTTCCTCTCTCCTGTATTTGTCCCTTCTTTGTATAAATGGATTGTGATTGGTTGCCTATTTTATAAACGGGTACCTATGGCATGTGTATACTGAGGAAGTCGAACCTTACACCAAATTATGGTTCAGTTGGAAAAGTGGAGCAGCGCACCCCATACTGACAGCCTAGGTGGCACAAGAGGAGATTATATTAAGACATTTTAATCAAGCATTTAATAAAATTAAGCAAATCTTTAATTAATACATGTTTTGCCTTGAAAGTATAATATAAAAAAATAATAATGTAAGTTTTAAACATTTAATGATTACATGAAGCAAATAATTTTTCAAAAATTTTGATTCTAATGCAATTAATAATGTACATAAAAAATATTTTTTCTAAGGAAATATATTAATTTTATAAGAATTGTAAAAGTAAAAACATGTAAATGTTATATAATATTTCGAATAGAAATAAAAGTTCTATTAAATCATATTAAAACATTTGTATTAAAATGAGCGAATCTTTGATTATGAAATATTGAGTTAAATTAATACAAAAAATAACAACATACACTCTGAAAGGCAAAAACAGATAGGAATGTAATATATTTTCAATTATTTATGTACATTTATTTTTACAATCCTATTATAAATAGAATCACAGCATTCTCAATAAAATATACCTACCAAAATCGGATAATCAGGACTTAAGAATTTTATGAAGAAATTATCAGTACATTTTTAAGATTCATCAGTGCTTTTTATTGAGCAAAATATTTAGAGAGTCTCAACAAAATCTCATATTTTTTTATAAATAACTATCGTAACTGATGCATAAGCTTATGTCCATTGCATTGTAAGCGATGTTATAGAAATCTAATAATACGTATACATTTAACATGTTATATTTTCCAACAAAAAAGTGTTATTGAACATTATAATAGGAATTTAATTGAATAATTTTTTATGAAAGAATTTCAGTGTTAAGATTTAATTAACATATAACCTCTTTAATTCGGAATATAATATTTTCGAAAGTAATCTTAAGAATATTGTGTATGTATTTTATTTATTGTCTTCTAACCTCAGTTATGCATCAATTATGCATACTTCAGTGCATCTAAGCATATGCAACAGTTACTCGATTCCAAAAGTAGAAGAAAATCGTAACAGAACTATTCTATCATGCTTCTATGTCAATGCGAATTCAGTTGCATTCGGATGGATACAAAACACCAACAGTGAGTCAAACTTCAGCTGCTATGAAGTGAAGCTTTGTATTTCTGAGTAAAGTATTAAATTTTGTGTTCTGTTCCTATAGCAGGGGTGTCCAAACTTTTGGGATCCGGGGTCAACTCCACATTTAAAAAATCGAAGGTGGTCTATCAATGGCAGAGCTAAATTAACGTGCATATTTATTTTCGGTAACAAGAAAAAATAATAAATTTAATTTTTCTAAAAAGAACTTAATATTTACAAAATAAAAAATTAT
This sequence comes from Latrodectus geometricus, assembly GCA_026290005.1. Taxonomy (NCBI): domain Eukaryota; kingdom Metazoa; phylum Arthropoda; class Arachnida; order Araneae; family Theridiidae; genus Latrodectus; species Latrodectus geometricus. The sequence continues at coordinate 312,230 of JAPDSC010038107.1, forward strand.
TGACGAAAATAATCAAAGTATTCATATATCGAAAACTGGCCATCCTTTTCACTTCGTATAGTTGAAATTTGGCACTGTATATCTGCGACACGCTTCTCATATTGTGGCTGGTACGAGCTTATTGCAATGCATAAACACGAAATTAAATGTTCATCTGTTAAATGCGACCCATGTTTGTTTTTTGTTCATGGTTGAAAAAGCAGATTCTCAAAGATACCTTGATCCAAAGTATGATTTCAAATACAAAATCAATTTAGAAATATTTGGAAACGTTTCCTCAGAAATTAATTTCCAAAAATCAGTATCGCTAAATATGCTCTGGATTTAAGAAATATATCGCATCTGAATTTAGTAATTTCTTCCTCAACCGTGACTGATGTGATATCTATTAAATGTCCTATTTTTTCTGATAAGTTGTCCATCAATGTTGAAATTTTCATTAAATGGAAATATCATAAAATTTGAGTATTTCTTCCAACCTAAATAAGTCAGTGTGAATCTTCTTTCAAATTCTTCAAACAAAACATCTAAGTGTTAAGCGAAATCGGCGAAGACTCGGTTTGGATTATGAATGCACTCTTCCTCCATGTTTTTGAAGTTTCTCAATTCATGTTTTCTTAATTGAGATGCATACTTTTCTATAGTTTCTTTGAATGTTTTAATCGCACTCATCATGTCCTTTTTAGGTCTTAAATCGTAAAACTTTAATTATAAATCTTTAAATCGTAAATCTTTGCACAATCTTTCTGCTTAAATCTTTGTTTGTTTTGGGTTTTAAAGCGTAGACTGTAGTAAATTTTTATTTTAGATAATTCATCAATTCTATGTCATAAGTTATAAATTAAATTGTTAATATCCGAAGTCATTATCGGGATGGTCGCGTGGACTACCCAAAAAATCTTCGCGGTCGACGTCTTGGCCACTCCTGCCCTATAGCGTAGTGGCAATGTTTCGTGTTCTCAATGCACTGGTCTAGAAAAACTCATTGTAGATGTTCAGACTGTTCATCTGTGCAATATTATATATATTTCCTTCTATTTCTCTCATGGTCACAGTGATGTGTACGGCAATTAAAGAGCAGATTTCCCGGCCAAATCTTCTGTACCATTTTCAAATAAACTGAATACCATTTTTCCCTAGTCTTTTTTTTTTTTAAATCCATTTATTTGCCCAAAAGAACATCATCACAGAATGGAACTCAAGTTTTGTTTCCTCTCCCAATTGTAATTGGACTAAATCTATTTTCCCTTCAGCTTTCTGCAGAATTAAGAACCACTGGTTCCATACTCACTTTAAAATTACTCAATTCTTCTTGGGACATGGGAAATTCAATAGTTCATCTTCTTCTTCTTGAGCTTGTCAGATATGTGGCACCTCTGCATTGTTGCATTTTGGACCATGCTCCAAGTCCAATTTTTTCCTAGTTCCATTGTCTTGGGTCACCTACTTTGTTTATAAAGTCTGATAGGCCCTCAATGGAGTTTAGGTGTAACTCTTTAGGATATGGATTACCTAGAGTAGTGAATCTTGTAAGGGCAAGAGCATCACACTCATATAGGATATGATGAGCTGATTCTACCCCTGCGTGGCATTTCCTACAAATTGGTTCCTGTTTAAAAAGTCCCATTGTATGAAGGTGTTTCCTGAAATGATAGTGCCCAATAATGAAGCCTACAATTGCTAATTCAATAGATACCTCCATCGTTTCCATATCAAAAACAGTGACGAATGCATCTGCAATTCTGGAATTGACAATCCTTTACACATTCTTCTAGAAAGTCCATTTGTCTCACAAGAAAGGAACGAGTTTCGTAAAGACTTGAATAACCGATGGCCCCAATTTTGTCTGACCTAGTGAAGAAAGAGATTTTTGTATTTTTTTAAAAATTTTATCTCCATTCAGTAATTTAACTCCTTTTTTTTCATTTATATCTGTAGTTTTTTTTCATTTTATGATTTATTTTCAAGTTGTTATGTAGCACATTTGTTCTACCTTCGGGCCCTTTGCGATATTCCTTGCTACACAGAAAAATAGTTTTGTTTTCTCAAATAAAAAAAATAAAAAAATGCACTGATCCCAGATTCTATTCTGGGCAGAGTCAATCAATCTGGGCTACAATCAAAATAAATTTCAAAATTAAACATATCTATCTTTTCTTTATCTGTGATGAACACAATTAAAGTAAATTCACAAATTTCGAAATTCGTTTCATATCTAACGCTTTAAAAGTTTTGTTCTCTGGTGTGTTAAATACCAAAGTTGGAAAACTTTCAATTTGACAATTCTCATTAATTCAATTGGTATTTGAAAACAAAATAAAACATTTCTAAGTTTAAATTCATTTTCTACGGTAACACATTTGAATTAAAATTTTTGCACGATAAATTTTCCATATAGTAAGATTTGATTACTCTTAAAAATTAAATTTATTCAGACCCAATCAATATGTTGTTATCATAAATAAGTTTACTGAAATGTTTATTATTTTCTATTTATTTTTTACATTTCAGAATATAATAAATGTTCGATTTAATAAAAATATTTTTACTTTGTTGCTACTAGTCTGATAATCACTGAGTAATATCCTTGGCCTTTTTGCTGTATCATGTTAAAAGTAACTGCATACATGAGAAACAACAAGGAACTTGATTTTATCATCGAATAATAAGAGGTGTATGATAATTAGATACTGCATTCATTTAATACGTATTCTTAACTTGAAGATACGGAGATCCTACTGATGTATTTAATTAAATCTATCTAGAAAAAAAGCCCCTTGTATTGCAGAGGTATATTTACATTAAACGTTTCGCGTGGGCTGTTGCCTTCTGGTATCTTTCATTAAAAAACGAAGATTTTTTGCTTTAACTTGTAGATAGAAGATTTCCAGCTTACTGACAAACTCATAACACCATCATGGGGAAGAATTACAAAATGATCAATAATGATGATACTTAACTAGTCAATCTATATTTACTCATACCTCCTTATGCATGTATATCATTAATAATTCTTCCGCTTAACACGACGCTTTTGCCTTCGGTTCAACAGTTCGTGGGTTCAAATCCCACATAAGATATGAATGTTTATAGTAATAAGAATCCACTTTAAGCTATAGGTTTCGATCTAATCATGGCAATACATGTGCAAAAAATGACCGTTGAACAAACTAAACCAAATCCGCTTAACACGAGGTTAACAAAAAGGGTCATTTTTCACAAATTTAAAAATTTTTTTTTAGAAAAAAATCAAAAACCAATTGTTTATTTTTGAAGAAACAAGTAAATTGAAGCCAATTTTATACAAACTTTGTGAAATATTGAAATTCTTCATGAGGTAAGCAAATTTTTATGGGTTAGTTTGACATTGTGGTAGTAAAATTTTCAGTTAATTAGCTTTACCCGTGCGAAAAGGATAATAATAAGTATGGATACGAGATTATCGGTGCCATTACTTGAGATAAATTAAACCCAATAAGCAACAGTAGAAAGAGCGAAGAGAAGAATGTGAATTGAGTGACTATTTAGTTTAAAGATGTGTATAAAAAATGTAGAATATTGAAATAATATATTAAAATACTATTGAATAATAAAAAATTTTTATAAACTTATATATTTCTAGACAAATAATACATAAATTTTTAATTATTTAGTTTTGGTTAATTATATTGCTTTCTAAGTGTTTTTTTCTTTAAATATATGTATTTGTTCTTGTGTCAATTTGGCCAATGATCATAAAGATAAGTACGTAGGAAATATCTGGAAACCAAGTATTAAGCCTTAAATAACGCTCAATATTTGTCTATGCTTTATAAGTGTATTTCCTTCACTTTAAACCTTACCTTTTATATTAAGGAACTTTAATACTGCAGTCAATATATGCACACAAAAAATTTTTCCAATATCAAGATTTTGCATCTTTAAAATGTTTTGCGTTTGTGCTACTTTTATTTTTTATATTCCTTCACTATTCGCGTTGTACCGGTATCAGTTTTAATTGTTCCTATAGATAAATTTCAGTTATTTTCTATTTATTCTTGGAAACTTATATACTTGATATATATGGTGATTCTGAATTGTTTTTACAAATTAAGAGGAATGATAATAGTCATCCATGCAATTATTACATTGGAACATAAGATCGCATTCCACTCTGAGATGAAGAAAAGTAGAAACTCATGAAGAATCTATCACGAATTTGCCATATGCAAAACTTCACAGAGAAGAAGCAGCATTTTGCTGTTATTGGTTGCCGAAGAAAGCCAATCAGAGTAGACATTGTCTTTTAAAAATGGTGCAACATCATCATTTTTGTATTATTTGGATAACATCATCCGAAAATTCTCGTGAATGCTATCTCGCACGATGGATTGGACATACTGGATCTGTGACTTGACCTCCTCGCTCACCGGACCTCAGCCCGGTCTGAACCTCAAAGACAAGAGAGAGAGAGAGAGAGAGAGAGAGAAAGTACATCCATATCCGAACGGGCATTCGAACCCAGAACCTCCCTATCCACAGTCAGGCACATTGATCACTACGACACGTTGACAGGGTGGGCGGCCTATACCGCATTAAATATCTAATATAAACATGACAAAAGACTACAATATATGAAAAGCATTTATTTAGGGTACCTGAAGACTCACCAAACCGATACTTGTTATTTTAATCAGAAAATGTTGTAGACATTTTACGATAGTAAATCTGATATGCTTGAACCTGTTCTTTCAAGTGATGATTCATATTCAAATGATGTTTGAAACATATGAATGTATAATTTATAAGCTTGCCATGAAGGAAATTTCCTGGTTAAAACTCATAGTAAGAGAGCAATACGAATTTCTAAAATATTGCATTTTAACATCTAAAAACATTGAATTAAGTCTTAAATAGTCTTGTGGAAATTTAGTTTCTGATCATGATGCATAAACTAAAATATTACGGAATTGCCGTCAAATTAGCAAATTTAAAAAATACGAATTATTTACAAATTTAAAGAGAGACAAACATACAATACTGGTTATTTCTTGATAGTCTAAATTAAATAAGTTAATTCTATTTATAAAATGAAACAAATCGATGAAATGTAATTGTTTTTACAATTAATTATTTAGTTTTATCGTTTCTTTATTAAAAAGTATGTAATATTTGTAAACTAGTCTCTTTCAAATATTTTTCATCGAAGAATTTCCAATATTAAGTATGTGAATGTGTATTTATATGTTTCACATTCTTATACAAAGAATTCAAATGATTTATTGAGTTTCTCCCTTCAAAGAATTTCTAAAATTTTGTTTCAAATTAAACTTTAAAAAAAATTGATATTTCATTTCACTACCAATTTAAAATAATTGTAATTTTATTTAAATATCTAAAAAAGACATTCCTTGTTTAAAATTTTATTTCAATAAAAACCATAAAATTATATAGCTTAATGCATGTTTATAATTTATCGAGTCTTTTCTATGTCGAGATAAATTTTCAGTCTATTTACTTGGTTAATAATTAAATATTATAATTAAAATTTTAAATAATGTTAAAAAAATTTTATAATGTTCTTGACAAAAATTTAAGTTGCTGTTAATAATTTATCCAAGTTATACATAATATTTTTTAATTTATTACATTTTAATTAAATTATTTTTATAATTTTTGTCTATTCTTTGCTTTGTATACTGTAATTAAAATTTTAAGGATTAATGATTAATTTAAGGCAATGTTTTTTGACGCATGAATTTATTTTAACATTTTGAGAAACTTGTAATATTCTAGCCGTCATTTTTGAATGATAGCAGCTACTTTATCAATCCCATAAATAATAAGTTAATTATTTAAATAAATTGTAAGCACTTAAGGTTTATTTTTTCAACATTATTCACAGAAAATTTTTCATCCATATTTTCTTTTAATAATTTACTAAGAATTTAAGGTATCAATATTTCTATTTGATATTATTCTCTCTGAAAGTGCTAAATACCTAACTTTCTTATATAGATTTTAATATAAGAATTGAACAACAGTCAATTCTAAATTTTCAAAGAAATTACATAAAATGCAACCATTAAAAATAATTTCATGAACGAATTACTTATGCAAAATTCAATTTCTCATTTCTTTTAAAGAATTCATTTTAAATTTAAAAAAGTCAACTTCCAAATTTTTTATTATTCTCATCTTAAATATTAAATACCTAAATCACTTGTATTGAACTTATATAATGAATGAACAGTGATATTTTTTTCATAAATTACTTTCTAAACTTTAAAGGTAATTTCATTTTTTTCCCAGAATTCCACTTACGGTATGAAGGAAGGGTCAGACCCATGGAGAAGCATATCTCAATCTGCCTCCTACTACTATGATCCCACCCTCGCCGCCTACGGGTGAGTACATACTGCATTAAGTGAGTAATAGATATTTCTTGGATCAGGTGTCTTGACTTGTCATCATTCTGCAGGTACGGAGGCCTGGATTTCAACGGGGCCAGACGGAAGAACGTCACCCGGGATTCGACGAGCACCCTGAAGGCGTGGCTCAACGAGCACCGGAAGAACCCGTACCCGACGAAAGGGGAGAAGATCATGCTGGCCATCATCACCAAGATGACCCTCACTCAGGTACTTCGACTCTCTAACTCTCAAATTCCATTGATGACGAATTAATCTATTTTAAATGCAATAAATCCAAATGTAATTTGACGATCTTTGAATGCAAAAACAAAATATGCTTTAAATTATAATAATATATCAAATAATATCGCAGATTAATTAAAATTCTCGCTCAAAATATGAGGCCTTTCATTTCAAACTTGGATAAATGTTCTTCAAAGGTAGGGTAGCTTATTACGGTAAATTCTCAGCTGTCCAGCCGATTTAAGTTGTTGAACGCATCCAACTACCACGTCATGATGAATCGATGTTTAGAGATAAATGATTTGCATATCCGTTCCAGCGCAGTGATTGGCCTTTCCTATACTTCTTTTCTTCATACTAATATTCGAGATAATTTTATATCTGCATATATTTACATTGCTAAAAAATTAAAGAATTTGCCACATAAAATTAAAGAATTCAACTTATAAATAGTTCTTAGATTTGGTAATAATTCGCTTACATTCGATAATACTTCGGATAGATTCGTTAATAAAAATTATACTGATTAATTTAATGTTTGTTACAATTGGCAGCAACCAAATAATAATAAGTTGGTAGCAAATTTAATAATAATAAGTAAATCATAAATAAAATTGACCTTTTTGATAAGAAAATTCATGATAAAAAAGTCTAAGCTGTAAAGTAAGTGATGCTTGTATCACTTGGTTGTTCTACTTGTAATGTGAGTGTACAATAATTCCCCTTAACAAAAACTCTATCGTAATACTGATCCTTCGAAAAAATTTTCACATTAAACACAGAGTAAAAAAAAGGGGGGGGGGGAATCTCTCTACATACGTTTATTCAATTTTGGTATAAATTTTTACCTGTTATCTTATGAACACTATTACCGTCAGTCTTGATAATAACGTTAGATAGATGTCATGAATATATATATATGTATATATATATATATATATATCATACTATAAATGAATTTTCATAAAAGAACACAATATTTATTCTGTTATGGAAAAAAAAAGTTTTTATTAACACCGAAATCAAACCGAGATAATTATCGAGTAGTTAGCATTCCGGCCTCCAACAGATTACCTTCTTTGGTATGTGCGTTTGCAATAATTCAAAATTTTCTTTAATTAAGAGGCTCTGTTCCAGTTGGATTATTGCTGTTATTATCTCGTGCCAGCTAGGCTAGCAATATAGGTTGCGCTGCTCCTTTTTTCGAACTGATACGTAATTTGGTGTCGAGTCTAACTTCCTTAGTACACACAAGCCATAAGTACCCATTTATAGGGTACCTATAGTATGTGTGTACTAAATAACAACCATTCACACAAGGAAAGGATAAAAACAGGAGAGAAAGAAAGAGAAAGTACGTTCATGCCAGAACCAGGATTCGAATCCAGGACCTCCTTATCCACAGTCAGGCATGATGACCACTAGACAGGTTGGGCGGCTCCAATTGGATATCGTATGTAAAATGACCTCAAATTATAAAATAACAATTGAAATCATTTAAGTTATTTATTTGATTCCAGAATAAAGATATGTTTGCTCTATCATATAGATGTTCAATTATTCAACAATTTTTTAAAGTAAGAAACTATAAAAAAAAAACATCCGATTTAATCGGCATAAACGTTTCAACTAAAAAGTCTCCAAACTTTCAATATTTTATTACTAAAAGCAGAATACATAATGGATTTAATTATGTATATATTTATATGGCAAAATGATACGAAAATAAGAATTCCTCTCATCACCTGAAACAGGATTCTTTAGGACAATGCGCCGCTTCTTTGTTGCTTGAAGGACCTTTCCATTTCAGGTGTCGACGTGGTTTGCGAACGCCCGCCGCCGCCTCAAGAAGGAGAACAAAATGACGTGGGAGCCCCGGAATAAGGCTGAGGCTCCGGATGAGGATGCTAAGAGGGAGGAAGAGCACAAGGAAGAGGATTTCAGAGAGGAAGAGGAACAGAAGCCTCTTCGAATGCACAACTCCACCATGCGCGAAACTTCAGGTATATTCCACCTTAGCTCTCAAATATATCTATCTATGTTACTATTTATAAAAATACATATAAATTATTTTTAAAGTGTGAAATCTTCTTCATAGATAGATATTTCATAGAATAACTAGGTATCTTATAGAACTAGATATTCTATAAACACCTTGTTATTCTATAAAATAACTACTTATTTTATTAATACCTAGTTATTTCATAGAATAACTAGGTATTCTATAGAACAATGATTACTTGAGCGTTAAAGTATAAAATCTGGTTCTCCAAAATTCTTTAAACCATTTCTAGAAGGTTTAAGTCAGTTTTGTACCGCTTATAGCTTTTTTGTAATGACCTGTGCTTGCGTACGCGTTTAGAGGATATATTTAAGTGACTAATGTTATCAATATGACAAATAATAAATTTAATCACCTGTTTTTCCTTATTATTTATCAACTAATCACCTTCAACAAGAATAAAATATATATTGCGAACGATTTATCTATTTTTCGTCTCATTTATAACACAAATTTGAATTTTTTTTTTTTACCTTAACTGATTTGTCTAATTATTTCATGAAATACTTAGTTATTCTGTGAAATAACTGAATTTTTCAATGGTAATATATGTATATATATTAAAACCAACAATTCCGTGAAGAGGTGTAATTTAATGGTCTTAGAAATATGTAAACAGTGAATACTTAACTTTCGGGAAAAAAATTTCTGCTTAGAAAAATCATGTTTATTATTTTCTTTGATTAAAAATACAGTTACCACAAATAAAGTCTAACATCATTCGGAAAAATGTCGAACACTCTACAATTTTGTCCTTTCTTATGAATGTCATCGCAGCAGAAGTTAGTTGGAATAATTACCAAACAAACAGAATAGAAAAGAAGGATTCTTACATGCTAAAGTTAATCATAAATGCAATTTAACTGATCACGATATATAATAGTTGAAAGAATGTGGAATGATGCTGAATGGAGGAAATAGAGACATAGGGGGGGGGGGGCAGATAGACGTCATTTAGAATCTCATTTAGCAGAGTTCATATGACGACAGCATCAGATCAAGTGAGATAGAGACTGCTTTGAATCTATGTTAAACTGTATATCAGCCTATTTTCCACCGAAATCCGATTGACTACTTTGATTTTAAATAAAGTGTTTTGATTTTTGGAAGGGCTTTGATTTTAAATAAAATGTTTTAATTTATGATTTGTGCCGTAGAAATTTATGGCGTAGATTGGAGAAACCGCCAAATCTGCAGCTGCAGTGGCGTTAATAAGTAAGTGCCAAAAATTCCATTTAATGATGGAATTCTTAAATATTGAATTCATGGCAATACACTTTTCAAATCATTTGGGGGGGGGGGGGGGGGCAGTGCCCTACATTGCTAAGTACAAGCTTACAATAGCGTGAACATAGACACCGCAGAGGGCAAAATCAATACTTTTCAAAAATTAAGAATAATAGTAAATATAGTTATTTATTGAAAAATTTGTCTGAATGTTAAAAGATTCAGAAAATACCACTCCCAGCGACTGCGTATAGTAGAAAACAGTTTTAGAAGGAGTATGCTAAAAGCTTCTTTCTTGGAGTGTAGCGAATTTCGCAGCAGAATTTCATATCACTTAAATAAATTACATCAAGATGAAACGAAATTTCGAGAGTTCAAATCATCGTGAATTGTATTTTAACGCGAAAGTTGCTCAAACTTTCAACATAAAACACAGTTTTTATTTTAAATTAAGCAAAAACCGATGTCTCAATTTAAATTTTACTTCTCAATCTATGCGAAGTCCTTTTTCTTATCAGTTCTGAACAAAAATTCAATGAACAAACAGAATAGTGATTTTATTTACACACAGCCTGTGATTGATATAATAATATAATTTTTCATGTAATTATCCTAAAAAATAAATAGTGTAAATCAATTTTTCATGAAAAGTCAAAAGTTAGGAAACTTAATTTTATAGATTTAACTTGCTAAATAAATGTTTGTACACTTATTTGACAAATTAGGACCAAGGAGTTAAGAAATTATTGTTCTGTGCTTACTTGCTCAAGGGTGCCCGCCATTAGAAATAGAAAAACATTTTATTGTTCGATTTACATAACGCAAAAAATATTGAACTCAAGCAAACAATTAGCTTACTAAGCTTTATGGTAAACAAATGCAACAGTTACAGTAAGTTAAAAAACATAATTCACTTGTAGAGTGAAATATAGCATGGTAAGTTTTTCATTATTTAAGTCATCACCATGTAAAGAAAAAAACTGTTTAAATGAATAGAATTTATTTCACGAATGAAAACTTTAACATTTTATGTGCAATGTTTAAATCATATCAAAAGAAAAGTATATTTTACACCATATTCATTTTGAACTACGTGCGAAAATACTTAACTTACTGGAAAATTATTGAAGTAACACGTTCAAGGAAACTTAATCACACTTTTCGATAAGTTAATGCAACTAAATTAATCAACAATTTTCATATTTTTTATAAAATAAGAAATTTGTAATTTTGTAAGGATACTAAGGTTAAAAATTTAAAAGTACCAAAAATTAAATTTTATCGCCAAACGAATATACATACTATGTTGCAAAAAATGACCATATATTAAATTGAATGCCAAATTCTAACCATCATGTTTTCTGATGAAAATAACTATAGCAAACTGCATATATTTGAAAATTTCAAGATCAATATTTATAATCCAAATAAAAATGATTTCGCCAGTCTTGATCGAAACAAAAGGTACATAACTGCTAAAAAATTTCAAATCTGCTAACTCTAAAATGCTCAAATCTGACAAGTCGTAACATTCATTTTCTTTATGTAAAATATATTTACCTGAGAATATAAATCTAGCACCTTTCACCATTATGTTTTTAATGATATTTTCGTCTATTTTTGCAGTTTTCTATCAAATAATTTTATTTTTTAAGTACTCGTAAGCCATCCATCTGTAGAAACACCACATTGCTAAAAATTTAATTTTTTAAAAAACTGTATGCACTGGTGTTTGTTGCGGAAATTACAGAACTAATTTTTTCAGACGGAAAACTATCATTCTTATAAGTAATGTAAATGTTGTGCTTCGATGTTACGGTTTGCAATTTCGATTCGTAATAAAAAAATGATTACAGGAAGTTTACGAAATGCATTTTGGTATATTTCATATAAAACAATAAGTTTAAATCTTTGTTTTATTATCTTTGATCGTAAAATATTTTAGAAAAATCAAAACAGTATATACAAGTACTGAAGTGATTGCAGTGGGGAACATTCAATGGAACAAGTTAATGTGACGTAAGGGGCTCATGAGGTTTTTCTTTCTGTCAGACTTTTAATTTGCTCATTAAAACTATTTCCCCTTTTGTTACTTCAAGAAGTAAAATTGATGGAGCACCAGTGGTTGTACCGTTGGATGAGTTCGAAAGCAAAGAACTCGCAGACTTGGGCAACAACTCTTAAATTACCAACTCTCTTCTTAGACATTAAACTACTTATTTTATGCATTCCAAATGCCATGAACAAATTATATCTCGGGTCTACATTATTCGTCATCTTCTGGAAAAAAGTAGGACACCTTTACAACTAAGTCATTCCACGATGAACTGGTTGAATGGTCTGCAGGTCGTCAAATATATTTTAAATATTTAGTAATAACTATATGAACTATACTTCATGCTAAAGAATTAATATCTATGTTGATTCTGTATTCTTAAGTTTAGTTCAGTTTGACTATAATTCCTCTTTATTTAGCTATTAATTGATTGGCCAAAATACTTACTAATATTTTTCGTAAGATAAATTCGTAAGAATATACATCTCATATGCTTACAAAACAGATGGCCACATATTGAAAGAAAATGTTTCTGAAATTCTCTCAGAACATACATGATAACTTATTTAAAACCACATAATCTTCCAAGTTAAATGGATTTCAAAATATAATCTTTGAGTTTAATTAGTCTCAAACTCTTGTTGCAATAAATCGGTCACTGAGTTTACTATAAATATACAAACTGCAGTAGGTTATACAACCTGAGGAAAGCACAATTTCAAAATCATTTCGACCATATGCTTTTGAATCGATCCAGGTGTTTTTTTTTTTTTAGTATTCGTGACCGGCTTTGCATGATGAATGTTCCATTTTTATTGGACAAGCACTGAAGACAAGTCCACGCCCGTTTTCAAAAGAACCAATCTTATCGCGTGAGGACCCAAATGAAAAGGGAATCGCATGCAGACCATAAAATTGTGTTCTTTTTTGTTACCACAGTAATAGCCCGGAATCTGGAAAACGTCATTAACATTTATCCGGGTCCTTCAGAAGGAGGGGGGGGGGCATCCGCGTTTCGCGTGATGTACAGTTCGCTGACGCGTGACGGCAGTTCCTCCAATAGAGAACGTCGGTCACACTCCACTAATAATGGCCATAATAGACAATAATTATGACACGAAGGAGGAAAAGAATGGAATAGAATAAAAAAAAGATAGAGGTTGGGTTTCTCAAACAGTAGCGAATAATTACTCTTTTGTTTGGCGATGCGAGATGGAAAACTCCAATTACAGAATCTTGCCCGAGCATCACGCAGGTCGAGATGGAATGGGAAACGAGCGGCGAACATGGTACTGTCGTCATTTAGCATTCAAACGCGAACAAGGGTTGAGAGAGTTCACGAAAGTACCCCATTCATATCCCCCCGGAATCCTGTTTGGTTATTCTTGAAATACGCCCATTATGATAGTTCTCACCAATCAAAATATTTCCTCGAGCTGTACAAGGAAAGAGTCGGGCCAAAGGCACACGCAAAGTCATATGTTTGAGTAATAATTCGATTATTTTAGGGAGAAATAATGAATGAGTCATATACTTTTATTATGATGACAGAATAAATTAACTTTTTATCAATGATAATTTGTTTGAACAATCGCTGAAAAAAACCAGTTTATCTAGTTAACTTTTATAAAAGATCAGTGTGTGTGTGTGAACAACTCAAAAAAAAAAAAAAAAAAAAAAAAATCAATTTTTATGCCTATAAGCATATTTAAGTATTTTGAATATTAACTAATTATTTAATTTTATGAAGTTTCTGTATATATGGAAAGAGTTTATGTTAGATGTCGTCGTAAATATGCTATTTTACACAAACCACTTTCTAAAGAATAGAAACAATATTGAAAACTTTTTATAGAATAATCATATTTGCATATAGAGCACAGAATTTTGATAAGATTTCACCTTTGAAAAATTTAATACTTTATAAATTAAAAATTTATAAGTGGAGTCTACATCGGACTCACTTCAACATTTCAAGAATCCAGGAATTTCTTTTTGTG
>JAPDSC010038109.1:0-21411 GCA_026290005.1 Latrodectus geometricus
TTGATTAAAGGAATATTTTTCTATCTTTTCATATGTTTTTGAAAATAATTATGTGTTTACTATTTATTAATAGAGGTATGGATTTTAATTGATAAAAAAACCACTGAAATTACAGGAAAATTAGCATATTTGGTATAGGGTGAAAAAAATGTGATTTGATATGAATTAAAAGGTTGATAAACTCCTAAGGACTTTACAGTAAGAAGGTGTGAAAGACATAAAAGAGAAGCAAATCTCTTTCATTTTTTTGATTATTAATGTTAAAAATTAATACAATTCATGAATTGCAAAGTACATGTTCATTTGATGTGGGAAATTGAATTTTGTTATTGTTGGACAGTTAGAATTGAATGGAAAGTTGCAACTATAAGCAGTTGAACTAGTTGTTTAGAGATAACAATAAAGTCGCCATAAAGTAATTTGTAATCTAATTGTATCTGAAAAATATTTTCATGGTTTGACTGAATTTAAAGTGAAATTAGATGCCCTCAATCAACTAATCATGGTGAGTTAAGTTATATGTATTCTAAAACTTTCTTCCTTTTCTTTTTCGAAAGTTTTTTGTGTATGGTGCAGTATGTGTAAAATTTTGTGCGTTGTGAAAATTACAAGTCTGATAAAATAATACGAAAATATTTGGTCTTGAATTGTGATATAACAATGAACTTTGTCAAATATTTTAAAATATTTTAAAATTTATAGTACTTTGTCTTTTTATTAATTTTTTTGAAAAAATATATTATTTATTAAATTTTAAATTCTTTTTATTTTATTCATGCTTTTTTCTGTTCTGAACAATAATTATCAAATATATTAGTAAAATTATTAATTATAACATTAGTAACATTAAATATTTCCTACGTTTAGTTAGATTTTTCTTCTATAAAATTTTTCATAAAAGGTGTACTTTGATTTTTTTTAATGTAATTGATGGTATCCTGAAAAACTATATTATTTTGTAGGCGAGTTTCCATAATTATTGCCTAGTATAAAATTGACATTATTCTGTTATAGGGTCTCAGTTGTTATCAAACATATATTCTAACGAAATGAATTATAAAGATTGCTAATTAGAATTAGTTATTGATAAAATTAGCCTTTTTATAGACTGCGATAAAAAAATAGAGTCCAAGGAGTTGTAATTGAGTATTGATAGTTCATACTACAAATATATCTGGTTTATTTACTTGTACCACAACGGTCCTTTTTTTGAAATTATTTTTTATTTAATTTTTTTTGGACTGATAATTTGAGTTTAAAGATAATTTTGCATCACTAAATACTTTTAAATCTAAGGAGGGATTCAAACCCACGAACTGTTGAACCGAACGCCAGAAGGCCAACCATTCGGCTGCCACTTCGGCGTCACATATTATAATTTATTCTATAAGAGATTCTATTGTCTAAATTTGAATGAACAAAATAACATATCTTAGAATTCAAATTTATTTGCCAAGAGATTTTTCGGAAGTAAATGAGATAATGGTTGTTATTTTTAATTTTAAATACTTTTTTCAAACTTCAAAGTAAATTACATTGAAAATGTTAATTTTTCTGTCTTTAAACCATATAAAATTGTTGACAAAATGTAATGAATTTAGCAGTCCATTTTTTCTATAAATAATCTAAATAATTTATCTTCATCAGTTAGATATTTACGAAATGGCAACAGGAGGTAATTATAGAAAATTAGAAGAAAATTGTATATATTTATTTATATTTCGTACTTATGCTATAGAAAAAATTCAGTTTTCTCTTTGTAAACTGTTGAAAAATTAAATTTTTTGAAACCCCCAAACCTAAGACTTAATGAACCAAAACTACCTACTCTAATGGATTAATGGTAAAAATGAATTAATTTTAAATTTAACCCTCCTAATGATAAATGTAATATAATTTTTTTTAACATAATTCATCTTTTTATTTTTTATGTTTTAGAGTTGCTAATTATTATAGCGAATGAATTTAAGCTTTCAAAAAACAATCACACAATTTATTGAAAAAAAAAAAATAAAAATAAATAAATAAATAAAAAATAAAAAAATAGCAGGAATTAATTACACGGATTTAATTGTTCTATTTAATAGAGTTCAAATTATATATCCCAAAGAATATCTTAGTATAATACTAAAATAAATGCATAGATTTGAATATTATATAAAATGTGATGACGTAATAAAACTAAAAATCACATTTTAAGAATTCATCTGATTATTAACTTAGTTTCATGAACCGCAACGTGTTTTTAAACACAAATACTTAAGCGGTAAGGCTTATGTTGTCAATATGTACAACGTGAATCGTGTGTGTGAATTATTAGTAATATAAATTCCCAATGGCTTGGAAATGTCTGGTTAGCTTCAAGCAACACTTTTCTAACTTTTGATAAAGAGCTCCACTTTAATATGAAGTATTCTTAGTTTTCGAGCCTTTTTATATTGATTTATTCTCAACAAATATTTCTTCGGTAATTGGAACTGCATTTACTTCATAGCAAATTCCTTTGGCCTCTGGCTATAGATACTTAGTAAGGATATTAAAGATAAGAGTTCTTCATTTTTTTCTACTAACAAATATGTAATCACAGAAAAATATTTATTGAAAATAGAATATCGAAAACTATATTTTTCAAAAGTTCTTGCTGAGAAATTGAAAAAAATAAAACTTTTCCTTAAAATTGTATACATATTTATCAATAATTCTTATATAAAAGTATGATTATATCATATTTATAAAATGTTTCAAAACTATATAATATAATATTTAATTTTTAAAAAATGCATACTTTTATTAATATTACACTTAATGGTTGTGTATTAAATTATAACATGTAAAATATAAAATTAGTCATAAAATATATTATTATATTTAGGATTAATTTTTTTAATATGAACTTAATTAAAGAGAATTTTTTATTTAATTGATTAAAATGGCAAAAATACATTAATTGTCTAAATTCGAGATGTGGTAGCTTTTTCATAATTACGTAGAATGAAAATTTGTATTAAGATATAAATATCAAAAAAATAGAGAACCTAACATCTTGTAAAGTTACAGATACAATACAAAGCACTAACACAGCACATTTAAATGTATTAACATATAAGAATGCTTTTAAATAATCTTCGTCAATGTGTTAAAAAATTGGTTTGATATAATTTTGTTTTAAAGTTTTTGTCTATGTGCAAAATTATTTTCCTTTCGACATTTTGATTCATGCAAAAACAAGTAGATTATTTTGTTCAGAAATCGAATGAATTAATTGATAAGACAAAAAGTAATATACTTAGTTTTTTTTAACGTGCTATATTTTGCCATATTTGTAAATTTAGACAGTGAAATACGCTAAATTGTATAGTCTAAAGTTGTTGATACTAAATATTTTCTATTAAATTTATTTTTTAGTTGTTTGTTATTTAGATATTAAAATAAACATGCCTATTTTTCTGAAATTCGTATCACCTATTATAAATGAAATATATACCAATTGCAAATAAATAAAGTATCATGGAATCAAATCAAAGCTAATAGTGACATTTTAGACACATTTGTTAAACATTATACTTTTTTTTGCATTAATATTTCCCAATATGATTAAATTCATTTTTATTATTTAATACCATCAAAATATATCAAACGAAATATCTAATGTTTTACTTATACTATATTATTATATTAAATAAAGTAACGTTTTAGAGGAAATTACGAATGAAAACATATACTTGTAAGATTTAACAGGAAAAGTAAAAGGATAATGTGACATAATAAAATAAAATTCATAAATATATATTTCTCCAAGAATATCCCTGAGATAATATGACATTTCCTTTAATCCCAGTCTTTTATTTTCTAAAATTCTGAAGGAAGGCTGGAAGATACATCAGCGAGAGTCTATCCATCCTGGTATACTGTATCGGAATTCCCGTGTGATCATTGTCTTGGTTACGGCTGCAACTATTTATTTCATCAAGAAGGTGGCAATCAATAACTAGCGTAATGGCGAATACCTCTTCGTCGTAAACAACCTCAATGCACCACTCCAAGCCATTCTGCTTTACCTTAATTACACTAAAAGAGAAATCTCATCCCCAGATAAATATCCAGGTCATATTGAAATTAAAGTCACAAGACACATTATTTAGGAAAAAAAGTTAACTTTTCTATCATTTGTCTATTAACTACAATAGATGGAAGAATAAATGAAAGTAAGTGAAAATTACATAAAAAAAAGTTACAAATAAGATTTGCAAAATTAAAAAAAAATTTTCACTTTTGAGAGATTAATACTGATTAAAGAGTTTCGTCCTAATATTTCTGTATCTTCTATTACATTTTCTTAACATATGTTGAATGAATTTTTCTGAACTAAAAAAGCGTTGATTTGTTGATGATTATCTTGAATGGAATGATGTTAAGTTCAATTAATGTCAAATATTTCTTTAATGACATAAAAAATCATTAACGCTTTAATAATACAAAATAATGGCTTAATAAGGATTTTTCCATTGGAAATAGTAAACTTTAATTCAAATTGCAAAACAAGGTTTTCAATCCAGTTTTGTTTATTTATTATTAACATAGCAACTGATTGCTAGGATCCAGTGATAACCTTTTCAATACTATAAAGAGTGGAGGCGACGCACTATGCCTAGTGGGGCATCCAGCAAGTGTGCAATCTTCAACCCCGAAAGTGGGTGTCGTCGTGATTTAGAAAAAGGGACCAAACAGAAGACCCTCAGATTTTGCCTTCCCAGATGTATTCTTTCACATTATTAGCGTGCCCCAATTATAAAAATTTTCTATATTTAAAAAAATAATTACGTTTTTTTTTTGAGTATCCTAAAGTAAAACTAAAAGAATGTTTTATATCACGCAATTTCTTAACGACGAATAGTATGTTTGAGGTCACAAAATAAATATTTCGCTTTTTGCTATAAGCCAACACAATATTTTTGCATTCATTTCCAGCAGCAATTAAAATTATTTCCAGTTATTATAGCATTTAATTCAATGGTATTTATCAAAATATATATTAAATATCTAACACATTAAATAAGATACAATAAATCCACGCAAATATTATATCATATTCGCATATTTAATAATATTAAAGAATTATATAGTTAATTTGAAATGGAATTATTTAATGCTTGTCAAATATTCCTATGAAAATAAATTACTATTTAGATAATCTTTTTTGTCGAGTTTATAATAACACAGCTACTCGCAAAGCATTGTTACTGACAAGAATAAATAATTCAATTAACCAGTTATCCTAATAATATTTGCAGTGTATTCTGTTAGAAACATTAATGTTTCATTTTATTTAAGAATAAATAAAACTGAAAATTTAAAACATTTAGTTCAACATTAGTCGCTCAGAATAATTGAAAATCACTCACATTTATTTAATAATTGTAGATGCCTAACGTTTTACATTATCTGATGAAAATATTTTCCATCCATGTTGAATACTTGTTTTCACAATATAAGCTTGTTTTCTAAGCCTCATCAAAATATCATTAAGTAGACAAAAAGATGATTTATATAAACACTTTTTATTCTGCAATTTCTCCATTCATTATATGTATCAGCATCAATATAAATGTGTTTTTAATGTTTCGATGATATTTTTTTAAAAAAAATTTAGTCTAAGTACATGAACAATCAAGTTTTTTTTTAAATTACTTAAACACTAAACGCAAAAATGTTTTTAAATTATATGTTATGACTATCTATATGAATATAAAAAAATAATTTATTTTCCGATTTATTCACCGTTTTCCTATTAAAGTTCTGTTTACAAAGAATATATTTCTTTACAAATTGAAGAATTTTCTTTTAATAATAGGATAATACAGTTGAAATTCATATTTAATGCTTTTTAAAATAAAATTTTTAGCTTATAACCAATATTATCTCTTAGGAAGAAATAATGTAGGAAGAAATAGTTTCTAAAAGAAATAGTGTTATATTTTAGAAAAAATACTTTTTAGTAAAGTAATAAAAGAATAATTATGATATTATAAATGAATCACTTTTATGGTTATCTTAAAATACAAAAGAAGAAATATCTTAAATATATTTTCTTGTTAAAATTAGATTCTTTTTTGATACGAAAAGAAATCAAGATCAAAGCCTTGAAATATATATGCATTCTTGTCTCTATATTAAAACGTTGATATTATTGGATAAAAATATCTCTAGAAGAATCAAATACGCATTAAGTAAAATTTTATGAATTCATTTAAAATATCAAATGCTATAATATGTAATAATTAAATAAAATATAAAAATTTAGTTTTTTTTTTTAAAAGTATTATCTATTTAAGTAATTTAAAAAAAACTGATTCCCAATTCTTGGGGGATTATCTTAAATAAATAATTCCTTTTAACATAGATGAATATACATGAACAATTCGCGTGTTTACATAAAAAAAATATTACAAAACAGTATTAAAATTTGAAATTCTTTAGCAACAAATGACGATTATTATTGACAAATTAATGAAATAATTGCAAAATGAACCCTGTGGGATCCCTTGTTTAATAATTACTAGTATGTTAGCTATCATAAGTGTACAGAAGCTGTGTACTCAATCTTGACAATAGAGTAAATACATCGCAAGTAAGAAGTGAAGCTATAGTATTTTATTTTTTTTTAAAGAAAGATTTTGAATTTGTTTTTAATGCTTTTCTTTTTAAATAATGTTTATACTTGAATGCTTGCCTTGCAATGTAATTTACAATTCATAAAGTATCGCAGCTATTGTAATTAAATAAAATATAATTATTCAAATAAGGTATAATTTAGAATGTATACACTATTTGTTTATAAACAGTTCAAATTAACAAAATGAATGCAAAACATTTTCACGATAAACATGTAAATAAAAATCCTTAAAATAATTTTTTTTTAGCTAAAAAGAAGCTAAAATGATTAACAGCTTTCTTCAATAATGGTCTCGTTACCATTTCCAAAGCAGTGATGGTCAGAAATTTTTCTGAAGACTTTCTGTCTAGAGAAGCCAAGAAAACATAATGGGTGTCTTTCTCTAAAAATAATAGTAGGTTGTCATTATTTATATTAAGTTGTATCCCCTTAATTTTTCTACCAAACAAATTGAATGCTCAACGTTATGTTGATACAATCTTGCAATCAGCTGCATAAGCATTCCTTAAATTTCAGAAACAAGTTTAATATCTCCAGGAATCGTTGCTCAACAAGACACTGTAAAGCTATTTCTTTCTTATTATTTGTGAATTGTGCGAGTGGATACGACCATGGTTTGTCACGTCGTCTCATTTATTTCCCATCGAATACATTTGAATTGACGATTGTGCAAAAGGAGATGCTCACAGATAATTTAATGCATTTGTAGGTTACTGAGTGAAAGAACATTTGTCACACAATGATTTAAATGCTCATACTTTTGTTGATAGCATATCGAGAAGTACAAATATGTATATTGCCTCTTATGACTGTTATTTTTCATATTAAATGACTGAAATTCACTTGAAAGCTTTTTATTATTTGAATATGAACAAATGCCCATCAATTACGAACATGCACGTTTAAGTGATCTTCATGATTTTATTGTTCCCAAACCAATATCGATTAGTGTACTTGATTTATTTTATATTTTAATATGAAAAAAACCCACTAAAATATTATTTTCCATATAGAAGAAAAAAGTGCTATAAAAATAACATCTGTATCCCGTATTCGCAAATAAAAAATTTATGATTTATGATACAATGATTTTTTAATGAAAAATATTTCCCTAATATAAATCATCTCATAGCTTTAAATTACAATAAATTAATATTTCTATCTTTTATTGAAATTAAAAATATGAAACGTTTCAATATTAAGGGTTTTTTGGAACTGTATATTTTTATTTTTACAAAATAATGCCGGAATACTTGAAACTAAAGATATATGACTGATAATATTTCTGTCTGACAGCACAGAAATGTAGAACAAAATATAAATAAAAAAAGGAAAATATTTTCAATTTTCCTTATATTTTCATTTGAACAAATAAATTAACAAATTTGCTGTTTGTAATGCTTTGAGAGAAAAGTGTTTTATGTATGTATTGTCATTCATTGACTTTAACTATTAATTTTAAAGAATGTCAAGAAAAATTAGGAATTGTAGATGTTTTAAACTTCAGTTACTAATTACGGGAAAAGAAATTTAGATTATTACATACAACTTATCAATTTAAGAATGTTTGTTCTTATAAGAAAGAAATTAAACAAATTTTTTTTCCCGCACTCAATTTTATTCTGATAATAATTTTTCAGTTTGGTATAATAATATTAAAAATCAGTAATAAAAAACTAATTGAATATAGTTGAAAATTATTCCTCCTATTTGTGTCTGTATGTGAAATATCTTACCAATTGCACATATAACACTCTCATATTCATATTCTTTGATAATTGTAGTGAAAGATATAGGCTCTGCATAATTTTATTTTCGGACTTAACGTGCTAAATCTAAGAATACAAAAATCTGATCCTTTCGAGTGTTTTTCAGGCGAAGGTTTTCAATGAGTCTAATAAACTTGACAATATGTTATTAATCTTTTACATTGTATGGAGTATTTTATGCGTGCTTTGTCAGTTTAGATGTGGCCTCATGAAAGAGGTATTTTGTTTTCTGGTAATCTAGCTATCCGTTCAATTGCATCATATTTCTAATCCTTTCGTAGAACCAGTGTTTCTGGATTTAATTTTCAACTTAAATATGAGCCAAAATACGATGTGTATACATATTTTGTGGATATGAATGTCTAGGCGTTAAAGGCTATTTTTGCTGAAATTGGAATACAATGAGAAAGAAACGCATAATATAGGTAAACAAAAGGCAGAATTTACAAATAATTGTAATTACACAAATGCCTGACTTATATTGGAAGATCGAGGTCTATAAATTATTTCGAAGTTCATCTGCATAAAAATCGCATTTTATTTTAAAATTTGTTGAAGATACACTATTTAATACACCGAGCCTAACTTATTCGAATTTTTTAACAAATAAAATTATTCGAATAAGTTTCTGTTGTAGTTAAGCTTTGTACTTGATTTTTGCATCAGAAACCATAGTTAAGCAAAGTTTTATGTATATATATGTGTGTGTTTGTGAGTGTGTATGTGAAATCGTGGAATACAGAGTAATTAAATAATCAACTAGCATAGCAATTAAACTATTATTTTATCAGGGTGTTAAATTACTTTATCTTTTCAATAAAATGCCATTACTGGATTTATATATAAAAAGTTTGTGAGTGAATAAGAGTGTTTTATCAGTTTTATGTGAAAATATTTTTGACATAGTAATGTGTATTGATTTCATAAAATTTGAATTTGATTTCATAAACACATTCTTGCTCATTGAAAACGATGAGAGTCAATTGCAAGTTTTTATTCCAAATAATAACTTTGATGAGGTAAAAACTTTGATAAAGATACATTTCTATTTCTTCAAAAATAATTTATTCCTTTTCAAAGAAGAGCATAATTTTATAATGCGGTTTAAATTGCAGTAGATATCATAAGTGACTAAGACAATCCAAGTTACTCTAATCTTGGACATTGTCTTTAATGTTAGGAAAACTTAAGGCAGCTAAAGAAAGTTATGAAATTTGAGATTTCCTACTTTCTCCTGTAAAATTCAAAAGCTGAACTCTATTCTAGTTAAAACATACTAATGTGCATTAGTTTATTGGGGTGTCAATTACGCTGTGTCAAAAATTATACTAATTTTTTGCCTTGCGTCTTATTTATAACGTCTTATTTATATTCACTTGCGTTTTATTTATATTCACAAAGAATGTCTGGGATTCCTTGGAAAATTCACGTGATTCTATTACATTATTAAATGCCAATAGCTGAATTGCAAATTGAACATTAAAAATCTCAATTTGATATTAGAATTACAATAAGATGTTAGTACAGTTATCTCTTTTGTGAGTCATGTTTATAAGGGCAGTGTATGTTAATCTTGTAGCGCTTAACGTTCAACCGTTCATATTGGTATAGAATATTAGATAGAAGACAGCCGGTATTACAATGATGACCTTTCCATTTGACAGGTGTTCAAAGTTATTAGAAACTGTCTCTATATCCCATCCATCTTAAGATACATTCTAGAACATTACAATAATCGATTAGAACATCTAATGTAGTAAGCACAAACTACATTGCAACATAATGAATACAAAAATAAAGATGAAATTGAATTATCTATTTTATATGTATATAGATGTGTATAATATTCTATATCTATCATTAATTATATTAAATTTTACTATAAGATTTATTACTTAGCTATAAAGCTCCTTAACTACGTAAGAGAAATAATTTTGTAGTAATATTTAAGGCATTTAAAATCAATCAGTGCCCTTTGCTTAGGCTGATGATAACCATTCCTAACCATTTCAGGGCCTTAGCACACCCCATCACACTTGTTTTAGGAATTCAAACAAGACCAATTGCGTATTTCTATCACCTTTCTTTATTTTGAGTTATTCCTTCCAGCAGAACAAAAGATAAACGTGGCATTGTGAAGATTCTTTTTGCAATCTGTGAAAATATGAAAACAATAATTCTTCGCGAATTTAAATCGGAAAATTCAAACGGGGTATTCTCAATTCGAAAATAAGAGTTCTTCGCGGTGGCAACCATTTTATTTTCGCGGCAAAAGTGGAATAATTCATTTCCAAAACACATTCCACAAAAAAGGGAGAAATGAAACAAAACTTGTCATCCGGAGCTCGACTTGCAAATCCGTTGCCATCACGCATTTCAAAATTCTTGAGGCTATTATTTATTTTCCACTCTTTTATCATTCTTCACATCTACGGACCCTCCTCTCTTTCGTTTGGAATTTTTTCTCTACGCCGTCCTTTCTACCTATAAATTTTTTTTTACCTCATACAAGACAGGGGCGTGCGATTTTGATGCACGAGCGGAGTTGAGTTGCCTCTACGAATTCTTCTCTACTTTAAGATGGATGAAGTGCGACCGGGACAAATTGGGAAATCATACACGATTGGTTCTGGTTTCTAAAAAAATGTTCACTTCCTTTCCTTCTTGGAAAGAAAATATTTATACAACTTTTCCGGTCATAATGCTCCAGAGTTTTATGCAAAAAAAGAAACTTTTGAACTTTTTCATGTTTTTTTTTAAAGAAAAACGAAAGCAATAAAACTCCAAATACAAGGCTATGAAACACGAATTTTTGTAAGAAAAATGTTTCTTATTTAAAATAATCATTTGTTAGGTCACTCCTAAATAAATGCAAATCATATCTTTAACATGCGTCCACAAATACAATTAATACGTGTCTGAATGATTTAAATAAAAAGAAGCACATAAATTTCTACCATCCTAAAATTCTCGGCTAATAATTTTAGTTTTTAATCATAATCAATTGATTCGCCACTTTTCAAAGTTTAATAACATACAATAGATGCAATCTCAAATTAATGGTATTCATTGGTCTTTTTTATGCAATATTCTATTTTCTAAAGAAAAAAAAAACTTGTATATATAGTTTTCCTTTTATAAAAGTATAGCTTTTAAAATTGTGGTCACTGAAGGTACGAGCTAACATACATAAGATACAGAACAAGAAATCAAACAAGCTTTACTAAATACTTTTCTAAAGTATATGTTATATATTTCACCCGGGTAATGGAATATTTCATCCATTTTAATGTAATAAAATTGCTAATTTGATTGAGTCAAATGGCATTTTTTAGGCTAAAATCTGCTTATGTTTACTAATCTCTTTGAAACTATAATCACTAATCACATTTGGTTACTTAATTGTGATTAAAGAGTTCAAATCATCATCTCTTGGTACACTGTGTGCTTGGTTATATCAACGATATATTTATCACATACATGTAACATCCAACTTCTCACTAAACATACGAAAAGAACTATTTATAAAAATTCATATTTGAAAAATATCGAATTGGTTAGATTTTTACTTGGTATTAAAAATTATCTAATAATATACTCATAATAAAGATGTGTTGCTGTGTGAACATGATCCTAAAATCCAATGGAATGGTTGAATTTAAACCAAAATTCCATTAATTGTTTAAAGCCGAAAGTTCATTAATTGCTTGAAGGGTTAAAAATGAATTAGTTTTATATTTTAGTATTATCAGAGAAAAAAGTCCTTTATGATTCAAATATTAGAAAAAGATGCAATGAATAGAAGGAAGGCACAAAATAGTGTGAGATTCAATAAGAATTGTAATATTTTGACGTGTTATGCTGTTATGCATAGGATATATAATAGAGTATTAATAAAACAACGTAATTTGTTGATCATGTTTACTTCTGTGTCCCACTGAGCCTTTGACCGGGAAAATTTCTCCAGGAGTAGGGCTCTAGTCATTTCATCTTGTAAAATACTGTCGTTTAATCCTTGGTATTTTGGCCCTGGAGGTGCTTTGAGCTTTGGCGGTGAAAGACATGACAAGACAGTCTTGTTTAGGCTCAAATCCGGTCATCTTAGGACTCTATCAAATAGGAAAGACTTTGTTTTCCTGGGGAAACAAAATCTTTCCCACTGAAGAAGCCAACCCTGACCATTTACTGAAATGTATTGGCTTTTAGCGGAGTGACCTTTTGCGCAACCCTGGTGTGATTGAGAGTGGAGGCAGTCATGGACCTGATCTGATCCAGATCAGGAAATCAGAAAGAAGAAGCAGGCGTAATTCGTATATTATGGCTTGATTTTCACAGTGCATTGCATTTGCGAATGAATAGTTTTGAATTTTAAGGCTCTAACAAATCCCGTAGTGAAATATTGGCAAGAATGAAGTTTAAAGCATTCATTTGAAATACTCGTGATCTAAACCAATTAGAATGACTGTGCTATATGATGGTATTAATATCAAAATATGGTCTCATGGGTATAGAAGCAATTATTAGTTTGGGGAAAAAGTTATCCATTATTTTTTCGGTAGACGTCTGTAGTGATCGCTATCTCGTGAGGTATCTATCAAACAATTTCATATTTATGCTCAATGGAAAGGCGACATTTGACACTAAAATATTCTCTTGCTGTTTTTTGTTTGATTAATTCAGAAGCTGCATGAGGTTTGGCATTATGAGTATAAGGTTTTAAAAATAGAAGACAACAAACAGAAAATTCGATACATTTTAGTTTTTCTTTTATAATGGCGAAAATGCTAACGAGGTGGCTAAAATTGTGAAAAGTGCTTATCGTCATATATATGACTGTAACAACCAGTTACGCACAATTTTGGTTTCATTGATTCCGTTCGGGTATTTGGATGTTAAAGATGCACCTCGCATGGATACAACATCGTCGAGAATATCTATAAAATATCAAAAATTATCAAACTTGACAGCATGTCAGCAGTCGTAGCTTCGCACAAGACCTAAAAATCTACATGAAAACTGTTTCAAACCTTTTTGCAAAGCGAATCTGAAAGAAGTTACAAAAAGTTCACGTAAAAATAATGGATTTCTTTTATCCCAACCTAATATTTTTTCCAAATTCATTGCTAAATGCTTCTTCAAGAAATAGTGATTCTTTTAAACTTATTATCAACTTTTACATTTCTGTTGCAAAAGCTGATGATAAATTCCTCACCTTGCAGTGTCTCACCAAAGTATCGAAGTAAAAATAGCTTTTGATTAGGAGTTTAGTAAAAGCCTACACCATAAAATTATTTTTTTCCTACATATTCTATTGTTATTTGATACAGAAAATTTTTATCTGGTTATTTTGCATCGTTAACGAAATACAGTAATAGAGGTGAAGATATAATCTAATACTTATTTGTTGGTAAGCATTACTCCTCTAACGTAGAATTAGAACTACGTACTTTACACAGAAAAAAAACTCAGTTTTTGTATTTTGTTTCAAATTATGAAATTCAAAGCCATTGTCTTCAAAAAATGTTAATCAATTTGGCTATTGGTTCAGAAACAGAATATATGTAGTGTAATAGTTATATGAAAAAAACTGAATTTTAGTGTTTTATTTACTGAAAAAGTTTGAAAGAGAATTACATTAAAATTATTATTATATTATTAATATAAATAATGGCTAAGAAATTAAATATTTTAGTACAATAATTCATGAAATGTCATGCTTTAAAAATATAATTTTGTTGACCAAGCTCTTTTTAAATAAGATAAAACGTGAGCTTATTCTTTAAAATAATTGCAGGCATAAGCTTAACAAAGAATGGAAATGCTGCCATCAAAAAATAAACCATGGAATTTCACAAAGCGGAGTACAAAAGATTGTGAGAAGTTATTTATGGAAATCTACTGAGCGCAGCAAAAAAGGGAATATATAGCATTCCTCCTTTGATTTTTTACAGCAAAAATGTATTCCACTGTTAGAATTTTAGAAAATTTTAATTTAAGCTGAATAACAAATATTTTATATGCGCCAGACAAAAATATAACTACTCTTGGCGTTATTTGGAGCGGTTTACAAAACAAAACACTTGAAAATCTAAGACATTTATCAAGTTTGTAAAAATTGACTTTTTTCTACATTAAATAAAGTATTTTCTCCTGTTTTCATTCTTTCTTTATAATTTGCCTTTAATTTGGATAAATTACCTTTAAGCGGTCAATTATTTTACCAGAAATGCTTCCAAAAAGGCATATTTTTTTATTGCATATAATTAAGTATCATACTTAATAGAATAAGAATATTAAGAATATTTTTTTATTTTTTTTCACTTTTAATGCTTTTTTACAACATTTTTTATTTTACAAATTTGGACACAAAACACCTAAATGTTTGCTTTTTTTAAGTACATTCTGCATGCAATATAGAATGACATATTTACTTTAGCATATTTATTTGTCTCTTCCCCAATTTTACTCATGAGTGAAAAATCAATGAATATTTCATAAAATTGTAGAACATCAGAAGTGTCGTCAAATAGCACGTGCACAGAGGGAATACCAGAAAATTTAAATCAAGGACACGGAACACGTGGATTTTTCACATCAACCTCGGTGAAAATTCTTGCAGAACTCAAATCTTCATCAGAGCTGAGCTCACTGCACGAGTCATCTGAGGAATAATCCAAATAATTAGAAGAAATATCTGTATCAGAATGTAGTTCATCGTCTTACAAGAAAGTATTTTCGTCGTCTATTCCATCCATAATTTCCATAAGATTCACAAGCACGACATACAGTAGAAACAAAATTTCCAAGAAATGTCCCGCTACATAGAAAAACACGGAGGAAAAACATTTTATTTACATGGACAAGCCACTCCATCTGTTGAAAAATAATAATACTAAATAGTCTCTTACAATAATGAAAAATGCGGGCAAACCAGAAAAGGAAAGGAGAAAATATCGATGCCTGTACGGCGTACGGGCCAACCGGAAGAGGCTAATTTCGGGTAGCACGTACGCTGTACGGGCAAACCGCTTAGAGGGTTAAGCCAGGTTCAATATTCTAATATTTCTTGAATATAAATTTCTGACTGTGAAATCAATAGAAAATATTAATCATGTTTAGCATTTTTATCAATGGTAGATTTTACATTACTAGTGTTTACAATCAGTAATTTTTTCTATATTATGTTCTTCTGATTTACGTAAATAAAAAAGAAATTTATATTTATGTTAAGGGCAATATGTCTAAAAATGTTTGCTATCCCTTAAACATAAATATTTTAGCATTATGTAACGTAATAGCGTATCTAAAATGAGAGAATGAATCTAGTTCTATTGCTGAATATTAAGTGACGTGCAAATGCTCAGTATTATTTATATATAGGTTTTTGTGTTATATTAATATTGATATAAAAGTAATTTACATACGTTAATTTTTATATTAAAACTAATTACAAAGTATTGAGTAATTTGTTAATATGTGTCAAGTATAAATGTTTGAGTATCAACAACACGGATACAAAAATATGTCAAGGAATACTGTTATAGATAATGCGTATAAATTTGTGTGCTTTTGTGACGATGATGAGAAATTATTAATAGAAACCAACTTTATTTTGAGATAACAATGTCTGAACTAGGATTTGACTCGTTAATATGAATGGTGCTTTATTACAGTATAGTCTGAAAACTTAATAGACGTGAAATAATAAAAAATATTTTTTAATATCCATTACGTATATTATTTCCCAAGATTTTCATAAATAGAGCATGGTGTTTATGTGTCACAATCCTGAAAAATTCCTTAGTACTCGTCTAGAAATTAGATTAGCAGATGTTCATGGTAACAATTTTTAACAAACATGTTTTCATCATCAATAAAAAGAGATAATGTTGTCACCAAATTTAGCATTAAGACATTTTTAAATTATTAGAGAAATTGCATTACGTATAAAACGTCATATTTTATTCACAATATAATTATTTTCATTCTAAATCCAACAACCAAATATTACCTTCTGAAGACGTAAACATTTAATATAGTTTGCAACATTAACAAACCATTATTATTTTGTCACAATCCCCCAACTTTGTACTGCTCCTTACAGAATTTATTTCATGCATACATGATAAGTCCACTAAATTCTCTCTCATTGAAAAATCAAAGGATCAAGATCCCTTTTAATCCCGAGAATTTCATTCACCCACTTCCAGCGTAAAATGTATATAATAATATGGCGAACTTATTTCAATAAATTTCAAGACATAATCGCCAAGAGTTTCCGAAGATTGCCGTCAAAAGATTAAATCGCTGCGCCTGATTGTCCTTCGAAGGCTCCTTCCAGCGTCTTAGAATGTCGCCAAGAATTTAAAATATCGTCTCCGCTTCCTTTTATTAATGAGAAGTCTTTTGCCGAGGTTTTCACTGAACTTAACATTCTTCTCGTGTTTTAAATTTCGAGAGGATCTTATTGGGAAGATTTACAAAGAGCACGTCTCATCTTTATGCAGACATCATGACGTCAGATTTATGAACTCTTGTAAAACGATGCAAAATTAATTATATTTTTTGTAAAAATCAATAGAACTCAAAATATTTTTCATATTTAATTTTCAAAGAAATTAATTTATTAATTTTAACTCATAAATATTAGTTTGGGGAAAAAGTTATCCATTATTTTTCGGTAGTCGTCTGTAGTGATCGCTACCTCGTGAGGTATCTATTAAACAATTTCAAATTTATGCTCATTGGAAAGGTGACATTTGACGCTAAAATATTCTCTTGCGGTTTTTTGTTTGATTAATTCAGTTACGAGTACAAGGTTTTAAAAATGGAAGACAACAAACAGAAAATTCGATACATTTTCGTTTTTCTCTTGTAACGGCGAAAAAGATAGCCGGGTGGCTAAAATTGTGAAAGGTGTTTATCGTCCTATATATGACTGTAACAACCAGTTACGCACAATTTTGGTTTCGTCGATTCCGTTTGGGTATTTGGATGCTAAAGATGCACCTCGCATGGATACAACATCGTGGAGAATGTCTATAAATTATCAAAAATTATCAAACTTGACAGAATGTCAGCAGTCGTAGCTTCGCACAAGACTTAAAAATCTACATGAAAACTGTTTTAAACCTTTTTACAAAGCGACTCTGAAAGAAGTTACAAAAAGTTTACGTAAAAATAATGGATTTCTTTTTCCCCAAACTAATATATTGAACTTGAATTTCAATATATTTATGAATTAAAATTTGTATTAATGAGAATTATAGTACTTTCTTTCTTTTTTGAATCACTGAAAGTTTAAATTCTTCCTTGATAACTTGGTGTCAAAATTGTCACTTAGAAATATTCAGAATTTCTTGAAATAGTATAAGGATTTTTTTCTTAAAATGTCTACAGTTGAATACACTATCTTTCTGTTGTTACGGAAACACATTTGCAAATAAAAACATTTTGTAAAAAATATTTATGAGATTAAAAATCAAAATCAAAACAGTAAGACACTAAAAATAAAATTTAAGCTGGGATATTAAACTATTTAATTTTTATGGTTAGTAAAAAAAATTAGTATAATGAATTGAAGCAAAATAATAATAAAAATTATCAATAAATCTAGTTAAATTTTTCACACGCTTGATGCCATTGACGATGTTAATACATGTTAAGCAAGCAAAAGCTCGGAATATTCAGTATTCTTATAATACAATAATGTTTGTGCGTTGTTAATTGTGTTTGTAATGAAATCTAAATGAACTAGCTGAATTGCAGCGTGGTCCATAGTTAAATATGTTCATGTCGATATAGAATGTTTCTTTGGGTAAAAAGACAATTTCAAGTCTAGTAAATACCTCGTCGAATGACTTAAATTTTCAGAAAATTTCTTACTAGTTTTTTTAACGCATCCTAAATGTTGACTAATAGTTACAGTTTAGTTAAAACTATGTAAATAGAAATTATTTAGAATATCCTTTTGATGTTTCGTATTTTAATCATGGTCTTCAATTTACACCACTTCTATACAATTATTTACTGAAATCGTATCCACTTTATAACAGCTGTTATAAAAGCTAATTAAGACAGTTGCATTTTAACATTTCTGTGTTCTATCGGTTATTTTACTATCACATCAGTAAGTTCTATTATTAGTAAATATTATCATACTATTTGAATGTTTAAAAGCTTAATATATTAGACATCAAAACTCATTTCATATGGTTCATATACTTGCATATTATTGAGAACATATTACTTTTTATTATCATTTCTAGAATTTTTGTTGCTTCTTTTGCTTAAGAGCAATGCTGTTCTTAAACAACTAAAATAAGAAAAAGAAAAGGCAAAAAGCGGTCGACGAAGAAAAAAGTTGTCTAAAAGATGAATTACCTACAAATCCTTGGAGAATCACTGTGTTAGTAGCTTCTGGATCCACAAGAGGGAGAAAGTGAGCTACACTGCAAATTTCTTTTGTAACTTAAAATTAAGTTCTTATACTTTGAAGGAGCTACTTCACACTTTCGCAGGTAGTAATAGAAAAGAATCGATTTACGAAATTCTGATATTATAAAATTCTTATTTTTTCCTTCAAGTTTCAAGTAATAAACTTTAACTGTGGAAAATGCTTCTACGCTTCAAATATTTTTCTGTTATGATACACAACTTAAAACAAATATATTTTATTTTAATAATATACACTATATACATAAATTTTTACATATATATAGTATATTTATAGGTAATGTTAATAAAAGTGCATTTGTTTTAATTAATAAAAGTACTATTTGAATATTATCTTATATTCAAATACAACTTTATTACTTTATATTTAAATATACCTTAAGATTCACACACAATTAAATATAGATAATTACTTGTGGCGTAATATATATTAAGTTGTAGTTTTGATCTTGACCAAATGAGATTAATATTACATTTAAGCTACTAAAGCTTACCATCTATAAATTGAATTAATGTACATATTCCTTAACGACATGTGTGTTTATATTTCAGATTTAAAGATCAAAGCCACTGCTTTAGTCACATGACTGTCTTTTCTTTAGAACTAATAATCTTGGTTTCTAAGATAACTGTGACTTAAGTATGAAATTCTACAGTTTTTGGTTACGATGAATGATATTATCCATTTGAGAACCTGAGACGAATGACCTAAAAGCTAAAGACTATTGCAAGATATATTTAAATAGCTTTCCGGGAAGACTTCATAGATAGTTTATAGAAGAAATCTAAAATTTTAGTTGAATTCTGAAAAGAAAACATGATGTAATATTAATACGTATGTGAATGCCGTAGTCATCCCATTTTACCCTTCGCCACTTATATTTGTTTTTCAGGAACGTTTTCCATAATCACATGTCAAAAGAGAATAAACATAGTAAGCTCAATGATTTTCAAAGAAAGTAATGCATAAAAATACCATAAATGTAGCATACACATCCAGTTGTTCGACGGAAACTACAATAGAACCCTAAAAATTCCTTTTCAAGGAGTGCAGTCTTACTAATAATACACTACGAGTTCATTGATGGGGTTGTATTAAAACAAAAAGAAGAAAGATAGTTAAATTTATTTTATTTATAACAAACAGCACAGTTTTTAAGAATTAATGTGTGATAAAAGGGGTTATTTAGACGAATAAATTATTTCTTAAATTGCTTTAGAAGTTTGATTAATCAAATTTATTTTACCTTATAAATTTTGCATGGTAAAAAGTATTGAAACATAAATATCTTAGAAAATATATTGTAAGATTTCATACAATTAATGTTTCAATTCTATAATTTTTTATTTTATTTCATACTTATCAATTCAATATTATTGAAGATGCTATCATGAAATAATTGTTACTAAATACAGATTACAGATAAATACAAATTTGCAAAAGACATGAAACTGACTTTTGATCAAGTGAAATTTGTCTAATGCATGAATTCAATATAAAATATATCTAACTAATTTAATTAAGAATAAATTAAGAAATGTATTTTAGAGAAAAGTAATCTCCAGTTTCGATTCTAATTTTTTTAAATATTATTTAAACTAGTAACTACAATTAAATTGTTAATTTTTATTTTGTAATAAAATCAAAATATTAATTTTTTTATTTTTAATATTATTTTAACATCTTGTTTAATGTAATTTCTTCAATACTTTTGTTGCTACTTCATTCCTAAAATATTGTTTAATCTTTTGGCAACACCCTTTTTACAAGTCTCATTTTACTTTCGTTTTATCATAAGCTAGACCAATAAATGATATTAATTTAATGTCTACCTGTAAACAAATACTACAACTTCAATATCTTTCTTAATCTTAAATTCTTAAATTTATTTTTCTTCAAATTTTATCTACATTTTTATCTATAACTAATGATATTTTTCTTTTAAATATTTTATTATTTTTTAAACATAGACCACATATGTATAGTAAACTACATCTTGTAGTTTCTTTTGAGAAGTTTCTTTTTCGCAAATTGTTTAATTTTTATTTTTGATACTTTTCTAAACTTTTTCATTATTTTGAAGGAGTTTGGAGCTATTTATTTGTGTATTGTTTATTCTTCAGAGTGTTTACACAAATAAATTCGAAAGGCACCTTTTGCCCCGTCTTTGTGTCCCTGATAAGAAGGGACATGTTTTTATTTTATCTTAATATTTTAACTTTAATTTCCTGATTTTTAATTTCTTCTTTTGATAATTTCTTTTTTCTAACATTGTTTTCTTTTGTGCTCAAAAGATTTATCTTGTGTTGAAAACTTTTCCAGTTTAAGAAAAATCGTCTTCGGTTTGTGTTTTTCTAATTGTTTTATATTATTCATCAAATAAACATTTTTTAACACTGTTAATAACTTAATTTTTATTTTACTATAAACTATAAATCAAAGTTAATATGTATATATAGGTAAACGTAATAAATATATATATATATATATATATATATATATATATATATATA
>JAPDSC010038124.1:0-14254 GCA_026290005.1 Latrodectus geometricus
ACATTTAAAATTTTATTAGATTAACTGCTTACTAGATTTGAGGGAAAGTGCATTGAAAGAAAGCCACTACATAAATAATAAATTAGCTCTCTGATGTTTTAAAAAAGTCAAATAAGCAGTTCTGCTGAAAATATTATTCTCATACTTACCATATTTTATAATTTAAAATACATTTGCATTTTAAAACAAGGAAATAATTGAAATCTATTTTAATTATTTAAAGTTAAGAGATATTTAATGAAAACCTTAAGAGAAGATGATATTGTATACGGCCATAAATTCATGTATAGTGATGTACATTAGTATACATGATTATTTATATAGATTTTTTTTCATAAATGTTAAGGAAAGATGCATTTTAGGACTATGAATTAAATTATCAAAATAAAGGCAATCTCTTCGTAATTCAATTTTTATCAAAAACACAGATTATACAGAAGTAGATGTAAGCGCATTTTTATAATTAACAATAACAAATTGGAGATATAAAGATTTTAAATAACGTAAAAATTACGCCTATGGTTATAATCAATATATTATATTGAATATTTAAAAGCTTATTCAAAAATATCAAAAAATAAATAAATATTAAGTTTAAATGTTAGATTCATATACAAATCACTTTGATACTTGTAAAACATATTGTATGTATACTTTATATTTCAAGATAGTTATTAATTAAATTGTATTATTTTGATATTTTTTGTTGGTGTATTTTATTTAACATAGGAGGTAGTATTTAAGTTAAATAATATTTTGATTCCCTATGGGTTCAGGATTTTTTTATTCAATGATCTTTGAATATTGGTATCAGAGATTAATTTATCTCTGGTATAATGACCATGATAATCTAGACAGCAGTACAAGTTTTTAAATTTACCAACTTTTGTTAAATATGATTTATATATAAATTCAAATTTAATGTCATAAGAAATGAAAATTAATTAATTAAGTTTAATTCACACATTACTTTCTTCAAGTTGGCTAAGCAATACTTGCTTGCTGTTAAAAAATATGAATAGCAAATATTATGATTAAAACATTTATTGATCTATAAAAGCCAGCAAATGATATATCAAAATAATATCTTATATTAATTTAAACTGTCTTACATTCAGCATTACAAAGATGAATAATGATGAAGAGTATTTTATGTCACCATACAAGACTTGCATGAAAATTTATAAAAATAAATGCATTCTTGATTAAACGTTGTCGAATTTATTTAAATCTTTTAGAAGTGCGTTAAAAATGTACCAAAATAAATTCGGATTTGTATCATTAAATATAAAATATAAATAATATATTTCGTATAATATTTGAACGCATATTTGAAATGTTTTTATTTTCATTCAATAAACAACCGAAAATTCTGAAAGTTTAATTTACAAATGAAATATTTTATGACTATTCCATTTACTTAAATCTTCTGGAATAAAATACAGACAGCCCCCCCCCTCCAAATTCATGCATCAAATTCAAAATTTTATTGCAGCGTTATTTTACGAAGAGTTTACAAATGCTTCATGAGGTATAAATAATAGAAAGAGGCGACAAGAAATGCATTGCAACAGTAAGTACATTGGTTTTTATTGAAGAAAATAATTCAATTTTTAAATACTCTATTGCCATTATTAATGAAAATTTAACTAAACATTTTCTTAAAATTGTGTTTTTTTTTTTACCCTATCTTTTAAATTGTTTTAAAAGTAAAAATAACTTACTGAAACTGATTATGTCATAATTAACTCTGCCTCATCGTTGTATTACCGTAAAACAGAACGAAAGATTCCAGGATTGATAACATCCTCTGTGGGATAAGGAACTCGCTTTCACGTGCAGATCACGTGATTTCTGTTTTGGAAGGCAATTATGCCGTGGATATTAAAATGCTTAATAATACTTTGCTATTTAGAGTGACCATTTAGCAGCGTCAAATGCATTTAATTTTTGAAGTTACCTAAAGATTTAAAAAAAAAACAAATAATGTGTTTTAAATTTTTTATTGTAATTAACTGTTAAAGTACTGAAAATCACTTTGTCAAAAATTAGATTAAAATGTTATTGAAAATTAGTTATTACAATAACTGTGTTATAAAAAACTTATATGTAAATAAAATAGTACATGTTATTATAAAGGAAATTGATGATTAAGAAATATGAACATAATTAAAGGAAAAAAATAGGAATATAACGAATGTTACTGGAAGACAATTAGTTTAGTTATGTTTTTTCTAAAATGAAGTCTGAAAATGAATCCATGTTTTCGCATTCAGCTAGAACTTTATTTTTAGTTGAAATTATTAATGATATGAATATTCATCATGCCCAAAAACATAATTAGCAATTTATAAGGTATGTTAAATTATTATAAGTCTAAAGAGTCAGTAATTTATTCTTTATTGTCAAAACTATTTACATAAATTAAAAAAAAACATTTTTAAAAAAGTGATAATACTTTTCATTTTAAAATATTTGCACACGGCAAACATTCACAGATAAATTCAAAATCATATTTTAACAACTAAAAATGACTTAAATTCCAATATTAGGTTATTTCAAATTTGAATGTAAATCTATCAATTTATATCTTTTCAAATTTTATTGATATTTTTATTCTATATAAATATGACATTAAAGTTTCAATTCGAACTAACTTATCTTCAACATGAAAACGATTTAAATTTTAGTTTTTTTAAAGACGAGCGTTCTTCTATAACATGTATATGTTTAATTAAACAAATGAGCAGTTTTTCACATGGCACATTTTAATTAAAACTTCTTTTTGCAATAAAAATGATGAAAAAAAATAATTCACTAAAAATATTAAAATTAATAAATATTTAGTTCTTCAAAAATGTTACCAAGTCTCCAAATGTATTGGATATTTGCATTTAAAAACGTTGCACAACTGATAACTTATAAAGACAAATGAAAAGAGGAAAATAGAATTTTAAATGCAATTCCCATGAAAGCATTATTTTGGTTCTTTTTGAGATTAAAAAAGTATTTGTAAGAATGAAACATTAAGAATTTTTATCAGAACTATTTCATTTATATTTACATTATATTTAAAAAATGATCAAATAAAATATGCCCTAAGATGAATTCAGAAAATACCATGCATATTTTTAAGCATAACAAAATAAAGTCTGACATTGTTACAAGATATATCTTATTTTTATTTTTTTTTTAACTCTTAGACTATCAATACAAATACAAAACTTTACAGGAATTGTTCCATAAGATTAATAATAATTCATTAGTTTTATTTCAAACCTGGTAATTCTGATTAATGGTTTAGATTCAGTTAATTGTTAGAGAATTCAATTTATAATTCAATCTTGGATGTTTGTCAGCGTTTATAATCAAAATGCGATCATAAAGTGGCAAAATACAAAGTTAATATTTTTCAGTATGTAACATTGTATTTTTGTGATTTGAACAACTTCGGATCTTACGCTTCATTTCCAATTAAAAGATAATAAATGTTAAAACATTATAACAATTAGATAACATATATTAACATAAACAAAAACGCTTTCTTTTAAAAATAGAATTTTCGAACATTAAGAAAAGAATATTTAAATCCTATCTCCTGAAAAAAGTGCTTTGTTCTGATTATTTTTCTATAAAGAAAAATAATCAGAACAAAGCACTAGGAAATACTTTAATCACACAAAACTTTCAATTTAATGATGATAATTAATTAAATTAAATGTGCATTTAAATAATAGTATTAATCATTAGAATTACAGAATATTTTATTAAAACTCAATCATATTATTCAACTATAAATGGTTTTATTAAATTTACTTTATCTTTTTTTAAAAACATAGCATAACTGGATTGCATTTCTATTTCATATTTATAAAACAAACTTTTTACGAATGATTCAATTTCATTAATATCAAAATGAATGATAATGGTGAATGCATATTATATGCTTAATACTTTTACCATTATCTACCATGTGCACAGTTCTTCTAAGCAAAAACAATTGAATTATTACGCAAATTGTGGCAATTTCGTTGATGGAGAATTTCGCAAATAATAACGATATTTTCATTTTAACATCATAACTAATTAGATTATACATCTGCTGCATTTAGTATGTCATAACCTTCTGAACGAAGAAACTAAATATCTGAAAGTAATTTTACAAGTGTAATGAGATATAAAGTGGAAATTATGAAGAAAGACATTAGTGTAGAATGCATTAATGTAATATCTAGGCTATTAAAGTAAATTATTAATTCTGTTATATTAAATTAACTACTAAAATATATGCAAAAATACATTGCATAAAAAATGAAACAATGCCACATTTTTAAATTTAAAAATAAGTAAATTTTTACAGCAACAAACTGTAGGGTTTCAGAATCATTAGAAAAATCTCATTTTATTTTTTTAAGAAGCATAAAGCATATTTCACTGAAAATATTATCAGGAGGTCACAAATGTTTCTAAATAATAAAATGAGTGCATTTTTTTTTCTATAAATTGACTTTTGTTTTTGCAGTCATTTAGTAAATTAAATAAGGTTAAATTTTTTAAATATACTGATATTCTGAATGTGTTTTGAAACATTTTAAAAGTTTAGGAAATGTTTCAACAACAATAACTAATTCAATAAATAACTGTGATCACTAATACAACTAAAGAAATAACTTTTCGTTATTTTTTAAAAAAAAATTTCTTTCTACAGATTTTAATAAGATGAGTAAAAGTTGAAGCTAAAATATTCATGAAAGTAACTTTGTATTTAATAATATATCAATTTAATAAAAACATAACATCTTGTAATAGAGTATGATATAAAATAAATAAATAATTATAAATATTCACACACACACATAAGTGAATTATACAGGGTGATCCAAAAGTCAGGACGAACTTTAAAAATGAATAATTCGAAAACGAATCAAGATACAAAGATGCGGTTTGCACCAAACTGATGGAAAAAAACCGGGTTTTGTGTGGCAATAAAAAAAATAGTTATGTTGGCGACGTGTTTTATTGCAACAAAAGATGATTTACAGATGAAAAAATGATTAATGAAGTCAGATTAATTGAAGTCAGAAAAATTTGAAGCTACAGGTTCTTTGACGTCACGTCAAAGAAGTGGACGTCCCTCAACAGCAGCTGCTGATGCCATGACAGTGGAGCAGACGGTGCAAGCCATGTCGGTGGTTGCTGCACATGGGGAGTGCAGTGCTCGAGAAGTTTCGAGGCAGACAGGAGCCTCCAGATCTCCAAGATCTCCCGATCTCACACCCTGTGACTTTTGGCTGTGGGGCTTCTTGAAGTCAAAAGTGTACCGCGACCAACCGACATCACTAGAGACACAGAAAGATGCCATCCGCCAAAATGTGTCTGCCATAACGCAAGAAATGCTACTAAATGCTGTGAACGGTGTGGTGACTCGTCTCACAGCTTAACTTCTGAATGGTGGACAGCAAATTGAACATTTACTGTAGTAGTTACTAATTAACTAATTAATCTGACTTCATTAATCATTTTTTCATTTGTAAATCATCTTTTGTTGCAATAAAACACTATAGCGCCATCTGTTGGTCGCCAACAGAACTATTTTTTTTCATTGCCACACAAAACCCGGTTTCTTTTCCATCAGTTTGGTGCAAACCGCATCTTTGTATCTTGATTCGTTTTCGAATTATTCATTTTTAAAGTTCGTCCTGACTTTTGAATCACCCTGTATTTAGTACAAATTTTACTTAAGTTGTATCATTTAAAATTCAATTTTAGTTTTTTAATGTATAGGGTATTTCCTTAAGACTGAAAAAAATAATATGCAATATTTAATTTTACTACAATTTTTAACTATTCTTTATAAAATACGTTAAATTTTTACGAAACTATTAATTTTAATTAATGAAATTAAATTTACAGACGAATTAAAAACCCATTTTCGGTGTAATAAATATTCAAATAAATGAAACTCCTTCATCAGTAAGAAAAATAAATGAGTATTAAAAGAAAAATCTATATACACAATAAGAACCAGTTTGAAGTTTGATGTTCTAATCCTAAACTACATTTCATGGGCAAATGTATTTAAAATCAAACTTAGCTAAAGCAGTTAATCAATTTTGCATTTATTATATATTCTTTTGAACTTTATGTCTTATGGATTCAGGTTTCATACAAGAAAAATGCAACTGAAGAGTATTGATGTTTCTAAAATTATTCATGAAATTGATTCATTACACTTCGTAATGGCCGTAACAAAATTACTTTAAAAATGAAAGAGAAAAATTTTACATCTAATTTTTAGTAATGCAAAATGAACTGATTTTATGGTTTTAATAACTAGCCAAAGATTTACCAGGATATGAAGAAGTGTGTACTTTGGTAGGAGAAACAATATAATATAAGAAGTATCGTAATAATGATATAGGAAATATCGCGATACTTTTTAGACTGAAAAACAAGATAACATATGAAATTTGCATGAGGCATTATTGAGAAACATAGCACCCTTTTAGATGTAACATTTAGTCGTATTTACCACTTAGGAGACATTTTATGATCTTATGCACACGCTATATATATATATATATATATATATATATATATATATATATATATATCCTTATTTTATTATTTTTAATATATGATATGCCCAAAGCTTAGGAATAACATATTTAAAACATACTATTATAAAGTATTTTCAATATTTAATTGTCATTATACACAGTTCAGTCATATTAAATTGATCACCTGCCAAAACCAGAATAACCACCTTACTCAGAGAGACTGCTGCAAGACGTATAGCAAGGGAATCAATTAAGATATTGACTAGTAAGTTGACTCATGTCAACTCTAGTGCCTTGGCATGCTGTGAAAGATTACGCGGGTTGGAATCCATACCGTGAACAACCCGGAAGAGATGGTCCCACATATTCTCGATTAAGTTTAAGTCAGGTGAGTTTGCTGGCCAGGGGATAACGGAAAATTCATCCTATTTCTCCTCGAAAGACGACGTACATTGCCAGCTGTAGGGTAACTTGCATTGCCCTTTTGATTGATACCTTCATCCCAAGGAAAATCATTGCGCATACAGGGGTGGACAAAGTCTGCATGAACAGATTCGTATTCGTATTGACTCATCATGCCTTTCACATTGATGAGTGAACCCAGAGAATACCAATTAAACAGTTGCAAATTCATAATGCTCGTACCTCCAGCCTGAACAGTTACGGGTATGGTTGCAGGGCGTTTACTTTTAGAGGTTTAATATCGTATAAGTTAATGTCAAACTGTCCGATGGAAAATAAAACGTGATTCACCGGAAAAAACGCGACGTTTCGCCCCTCAGTGGACATCCAGTTATGGTACTTGAGAGTAAATTTCAACCATTCGTCTCTGATGAACAGCAGTACCGAAACGGTTGGTATAGTTGCATGAACTAGGCATCTGTATCGGGGGCTCAGAGGCGTAAAGTTCTCTAAACGCTAGTTTGGGAGGCACTTTTCGTATACCCATCTCTTGGTTGTTCTAAGTGGTCAATATATTAATAGTAGCACATCTATTCACTTATACGAAACTCAGCAGCCTTAGTTTTCCTCTGTCACCTAATGCCCGTTAAACACCATAATTGCAATGTCTCTAACTTTGGACAGTTATATTTTTCAATACGTAGTATACATTTACAAGGTGACACGTAAGCAGTTGACAAACGTTGCCGTTTCGGAAATGCATTCCCCCTTAGCCCAAAACTCAATTATCAAGCACTTTTGAAAGTTGAATAAACTACTCCATTTCTATGAGTGAATTATAAATGTAATTTAATAAAAGTAGGTGAAATATAATTGTAGTTCTCATTGTAGATCTCCAAAATATTTTACTTTTCATCATCTCTCTTCATGAAAATGAGCTATTTTAATATCAGATGGACATTTTTCACATGTAAAAATGCTGAAATAATAAATGCTCCAAAGGAAAACCATTTTTATCCTCTTATGTTTTTATCTTTATTCAACCTACTGCTACAACCATTTAATGAGCTGCAAGTTTAAATCACTACACCGTTATGTACTTTTAAATCATTTCAAGTAACATGTCATAAGGATATGTCTATTCAGTCATCTTAGTCATGGCATAAATTAACCAAAATAGACTGTTATTCAGAAGTTCATATTAAGGGCCTATTTCGGATAGTTGTTAAGGGATTTAAAAACAAGTGATCTACGAGGGAGTACGACGATCACTATTTTGAACATTCTACGAGGGAGTAGTTTCCGATCACTATTTTGAATTATTTTATACAATTTAAAAGGCAATCAATATATTTATAATTGAGGTTCCTCTAAATAAATCATCAATGCTCGATAGGATTTTTCAACCTTAGTTTAAAATATATTAAGAAACAGCAATTCTCTCCTAATCCAGTGTTCGAAGAAAACTTGAGAAGCTAAAAATCATTAATCAGTAACCTTTTATAAAGAATTTATATCAAACTATTTATTTTTCCTCCATATGCCTAAAGCAAATAACCTACTGCAAAAATGCCAAAAGGTTGTGCAGAAATCTATAATGTAATGAGTGAAGACAGTAATTCACTTTTCTTCTTTTATAAGTTGGAACTGGAGAATTAAGAATATGTCACAGCAATGAAAAAAATTGAAATTGAATTTGTTTAAGGCCTTGAATATATAAAACAGATCAAAATATGAAAGAAAATAAAGTGTAGCATTAAAACAGAGTCCTGAATATCATATTAATTTGAAGTTTGAATCTTCTGTAAGTGAAGTTTCAGGAGCATTGAATGATAAAGATGTCTTCATGAATCTTGTAGCAAAGAAGTGAGTATGTTCAAAATTTTATTTGTGATTGTTGCGTGTTCTTAAAATAAACAAAATCAAACAACATTATTTATCATACATTTCAGATAATTAAATTCAAAATATTTATGTTTTGTGATTTTGAAATTGAAATTTCTTTTCCATATTGGAACTAGTTTGTTTCTATAAGTAAACATTTCAAACCGAAAAATAAAAATGTTTTCATTATGCAGAAACATACTGGTGTGGCTCTTAGCCTATTTGATTGGGTAAAACTAGGTATATGAATGCATACAAAAAAAATCAGCTTTAAAATACAGTATTATCTCATTAAAATACCTATTTCTAGAATAAATGTATTTGATTTTATTCAAATAGAAACTAAAGATGTTTTATTTTGCTAGTTGTTTAATTAAAACAAAACAATTTTAAAGCTTGGT
Source organism: Latrodectus geometricus (assembly GCA_026290005.1). Classification (NCBI taxonomy): domain Eukaryota; kingdom Metazoa; phylum Arthropoda; class Arachnida; order Araneae; family Theridiidae; genus Latrodectus; species Latrodectus geometricus. The sequence goes on from JAPDSC010038124.1 coordinate 9,248, forward strand.
TTTATTTAACCTTTCATAAATTAAGTAAAAAAATAACATTTTATTTAGAATTAAATATTGAAATATAAATTTCTTTGCATCTCAATTAAATTTATATATAATTTGGTAGTTAACTGCCATACGCCTAACTTTATAATTTTAACTTAATATTTAAAAAAATTAAAGCAAATCTGTATTAAAATAATTGATAAAAATTTTCACAAAATTTGTACGTGATACATATTAATAAATATTCATAATGAAGCTAAATTAAGTTTGATAATATATTTGATAATATGTTTAGCCTGTATTTGTTATGTTTTGAGTAAAATTAATGTTTACTAAATTTTATTTTTGTTTTTATATTTCTCTAGGTTATTTCAATTACTTTTTCTTATAGTTCAATAATTATTTTTATGACAGACATATAATATTCTAGTTTTCACTTGTCTCTTTAAATTATATTAAGGAAATGTTTTTTCAAATGAAACTTCTTTTTTAATTATTTAAGAAATTTTATAAATTATCTCTAGCTGTTAGAGATTTGAACATCACTCAAGTAAACATTATTAAATAATTACGCATTTATATTGTTATTTTTGAAACAAATTAAGTAAAGTAAATTATTATATTTTTAGAAAATGCCTAATTAAAAGTATATTTACATTGTTTATTATATTATTTGTATTCATAAGAGAAAAATGTTTATAAAAATAATTAATTTAATAATATTTCTATTACAAATATTAATAAAAAAAAAGCATTAAAGTGTAAATTAAGCTTGAAAAAGAGTGTTTAATTTTTTCAATATTTAACATTCATATTTCCATTAACACAGACAAACATAGCTTAATTTAATTTTTAATATATTTTTAGTAACTCTTAATATTTAAAAAAACAGCAATGAAGCTTTCAAGTTCTCTTAAAATAGATAATAGTTTTTTTAGAAGAGTAATGTAATAGCGGACGCATTTTATTTTTATAAATATCAACATCATGATTTTTTAAATTTATAATTAATAATGATTTGGTAGTAGAAAACTTAAGAATATATTTTCTTCTAATAATCTTATAGTTAATTTTAATTTAATGTCTTAAAATTTAGGTTTTTAATTTTTAAAAGTGAAATATATTCGTTAAAATTTTGGATTAAATTTCCCATATTAAGCATTCGCATCATAGAATTTCAAAGTAAGTATTATTTAGTTTACTTGGTTTACAATTCTAACAAGGGAGTGCTAAATATGCGAAATTTTATCCAAAATTTAGAAACAAAAGTAGAAGTAATTGTTTTGAAACGAAAAAAAAGATATAGCGAATTCAATGTGCAAATGAAAAGTTAACAAATATTTTGTGTGACTCATTTTCAAGTGTATGATACATTGTTTTGTATTTAAAAATTTAATTTTATATTAAAGCTAAATAACTATTAATAAATTATTAATAATCGTATAAAATAAAAAAAAGTTAAGTGACGAGTCCTGAAGTATTTCCTTTTTAATTTACACTTATCATTCTATCTTTCATTAGAAATATTAATTTTAAATTATTCAAGGTATTTTATTATATGATTTAAATTATTGACTTGGAATTTTATTGATCTAAAATAATCAATTTAACTATTTGGAAACTTTTTAGATTAAAAAAAAAACATAATAATAATAATGTAATTTTCCCTATGTAGTGCAATGGGAAAAAATGTCGTTCTTATGACTAAAATGAAAGGTTGCGGTTTCTTTGTACTTAACTTAATGATCTTCATTCCGATAGATATTTATCACGTTAAGAGTAATATAGGATGTATATAGTCTATTTGAGACTTTGGTGGCCCGGTTGGTTGGGGAGTCGTTGTCGTTACCGGAAGGTAGTGAGTTAGAATTTCGGCTTAGCCGAAGATGCGCCGTGTTCACTAATGGCGACTGGGGCATGTAAAATATGTCGAGTCGCAATGTCTTCCATGTTCCCATTCCAAATTAATATATCTGAAGGGTGGTTGGATCCTCTGAATGGTGGTTGGATATGGGTCTTCTCTGGTTTCAAAATCTGAATTGGAATATCCAGATGGTTCTGCCATCTATGAGCCAAAGGTTGTACTTCCACTTTCATATGTGGGTGCTCTGTTAAAAAGACACTCATTCTGACTTCATTTGCCTCGCGCAGACTCTGACGGACGGGTTTGGCGCTGCCAAGTGTCATTAGTAACAACATAGATTCTATTTACAGGTATAGTATAAAATGAACCAAGACATGCTATTCTCAAATGAGGAATTAAGGTATCAAATTCATACATTAATCTAATTCATAATTACGTGGTGTTGTCTGTGTTTAGTGGATTTGGCCAACAGAAACAGGTGGCTAAAATCATATTGTACTAAACTGACCTTTTTATTCTTATCTATGCAGGAATAAAATAACTCAAACTTAATGCAGTAGATTAACATTGTATATTTAAATGATGTATCATTTAAAGTATTATATAAGAAGTGAATTATACAATTACATTTGATTTACAAACAAATTTTTCTTTAAAGGTAAGAATAAATGATTTGCAAAAATTTTAAAAAGTAATTATTTTTATTTAATCATAGACAGTTTTGATTTAGTTTTATTTCCTAAATAAATTATAATTTATTATTAAATATTCTATATTAATTAAGACAATTTAAAATTAATTTTAGAACAAAATGTGGAGTTTCTAGCAAATGTGAGGAAATATTTTACATTTGTAAAAATATTTTATTAAATAAAGTACATGGAAAATAAACAAAATCTCCGAAAATGCATTTTTCATATAAAACTCATAAAAAGAATTGCATGTAGAGTTATGAATTCTTTTTCAGATTAATTTGTGTACTTTTTGAAGATGAGAGTACATTTCAGACATAATTTTTTTGCGTAATATGATAGCATTTTTTGGATGGTTGTTAGTGCAACAGAAAATTTATAAGGAGTAAAAATATTTCTTCAAAAAATTATATTTGTTTTTTTAAAACTAATAAAAATTCTGATAAAATCCAAAATTGACTTGTACATTAAATTCAGCTTTGTAACTCTAATACCAAACATTAAGATATTTGCAAAAAATATATGCGCATGTTTTAAAATACTTTTTCGTATAGGTATCAAAACATGCATTGAATTTTATTGCATTAATTGAAAAAATTACATTTTCCTTGGATATGAAATATTTTCAGTTGCCTAATTATTTCCTTGCATTGATATTCAACTTTTTTCATTTTATCTATCTATTAAAGAATATTCTAATGTTTTTAAAAGCATTTAACTCATTCAAATTATTAATTTAATTTTTATATTTTTGTATTAATTAATATTTAACTATTATAAATATAGTGAGATATTATATTTATGTAAGAAAGAAAAAATCATATGCATTATTTGTATGTGAAAAACTTGAAACAAAATGAAAACTGGAATCCTTAAATTTCACTTTATAAGTTATATAGTTCTAATTGTTATATTATAACAATTAGAATATTTTTAAGCTTTAATATTTTTTTGACTTTATATTGCGTCTTTATTTATTTTTAGTAGCTGGTTATTATTATAAGGTTGAGTTATAATTTGAATGTTAAATATTTAAGAATATTTAATATGAATAATTATTAAATTTAGGATAAAAACTTAAAAAGATATTGCGTAAATTTTTACAATTAGTTTAAGAGTGAAAGACACATTTTTCATTTAGAAATGAATGCACAATTTGTATCTAAATTTGATGTATTTTCAATAGAGACCAAACAAAAAAATCTTAAAAAATTGTTATATTTTAAAATAATTTTACTTCACTTTTCAATCAATGACTCATAGGTTTAATTATTTAATAAAATCTAGTAGGAAAAAATAAGTTTTTTTCACTATATAAGAAAGAAAATGCGGAGTAACTTAAATTTTTTGTTGCAATAAATATATTTTTTAATAAGATATTAAACTTTGAAGAACAACTTGAAAATTAATCAATAATATTAAAACTTTTTATTACATATAGTATGTCAAATGCTTCAACTGAAAATTCTTAAAAAGCAAAACAAATATTGAACATACATGAATTCCTTTTTATTACACACTTAAGAACAATTAGTATTTTAATATAAAAGTACAAATAACATTGATAGTAAGAAATTTAATTTCAAATAATATTCACCGTGCAAAAAAGATGTTAAATTATCTAAATTTTAAAATCGAAGAAACACTTTAATTGCAATTATATAAAATTAAGATATATATTCAATAAAAATTACCCAAACATGTTTCCATTCATACAGTGTAAGAAATGAAATTTATTTGCTGTGAGAAAATGTTTAGAAAAAAAATTTAGATTTGATATAAAAAAAAGAAATGTTTTTGGACTGGCAGATTTTAATCAAATTTGGTGACCTTTTGTTGTTTGATAGAAATTCTAAAGAAATTTTTTACAATAGAGATGACTTATTTTTAGGGACAAATTTTTAAGTTGACTCAATCGCTTCTCGGATTTTAATGTAAAACAATATATGAGAAATGCTTTGTCAATATAGATTATTAAAATAATTTAAAGAAAACTGTGCATAATATAAGAGTATATAAAATTCATGCTCATCAAATAAAAAAGTAAAAATTCATTTACGATCTTATTTTTGAATAACTATAGAAAATTTTATGTTAAAACAAATAGTGATATTGTGTGTAATTAAGCTGCTTACATTAATAAGAATTTTTATTATTATATATTAATTACTTCTCACTTGTTACAAATATTAATTAAGTCTCACATATGCCTTTTGATACATACATGTGTGAGGTTAATGCCAATTGTTTTAATTATACAGCTTTGGAATACATCTCTGCATTAACAGTACATTTATGAAGCTTAAAAGAATGAAAAAGGAAAATTAAATTTTTTGTAAAAAGTGGAAAGGTCCTGTAATTGATAATGAATTATGTTAATTGACAATAAGAGAGAGAGAATATGATAATAGAAAATGCAAATTTCAGAGTTTCAAATAATTACTTATGAGAAGTCCTAATACT
>JAPDSC010038129.1:0-11293 GCA_026290005.1 Latrodectus geometricus
TATATTAATATAATATTTAATAAAGTACATTATTCTTCGCATGTGAGGGATAGAAATTAATAAATTTTAGTTAAAAAATTCAATACTGAATAAAAGTTTTCTTTAAAATTTAATGTTGAAAATTATTTTACAGTGATTAAGATCCATCGATGTTTTGCAGAAGAGGGTAAGATATCTAATTGCGCATGTTCTAAGCAAATAGAATGTTGAAAAGTACAAAGAAATAAAATAAAGTATTTTAATTTCTTGCAATAATAAAACAAATAAGAAAAAGTAATCATACACGAGGAAAAGGCAAATTTTTAAACAATGTTTGCTTCAAAAAGAAATTATGAACTCGACATTTACCTTGGTTATGAACGTTCGTGACTTGAAAATTTTAATTTTAAGTCACGTTCATCATTCAATGAGTCTTGCTCAAATCAATGTTAATAAATATTTATGAAGTTTACGGTATATGCATTTTTTATTGCAGACTTCATAGAATACACGGCGAAAATTGCAATTTCTATTGCAATATCTTTTACACTTTTTAGGCGATTTTTACTTCCAAACAAAGATTATAACATGGCCATAATTCTCAGTTGCTATTTGAAGTTAAAAGGCAACATGATTGAGTGTATGCAGACAAAATTTGTACTTATCAAGTGAAATGATCAAATAAATTAATTATAATATCCCACTTAAATTTCAAATGTTTAAAAAAATCAGGCAAATTTATATTTAGTGATCGGCATTGCTATATACAGTGGGTAAAAAAAGTATTAGCAATTGTCTATAATTGATCAAATTAGCTAACAAAGGAAATGCTTGACAATTTTAACTGGACATAATGAACACAGGAGGTAATAAACACTCAAATCTAATGTAAATTTCATTTTAATATGCCTTTTACACAAACTATGCAACAAAAACGTAAATTTGCATGTCAAAAAAGTATTGGCAAAGTTCTAACTGTTATGCAAATTTTGTCATGTTGAGATCACGTGTTTAGACTGATAAGAAATCTTGTTAGTATAAAGCCTGCAATGGTTCAAAATTTTTAAAACTTTATTTTGTTTATGCTGTGATAAAATGGCTTCGAAATCGAAGGAGTTGGATGTTAATGTTAAAAACATGATTATTCAGCTCAGAAATGAGGGTTTCACTTATCGTGCTATAGAGGAATACAACTGAATATAAGTTTATTTACTGTCAGAAGTGTTGTAAAAAAAGTTCAACGAGACAGAATCCACGGAAAATAAGGTTAGAAGTGGACGGCGCGGAATATTTTCTGCAAGAACGAAACGCAGCATTATCAAAGAGGTTAAGAAAAATCCCAAAATAAGTGCACCCCAGTTAGCCAAAGATGTTGCTAATACTTCACATAAAACTTTTAGTGTACAGACTATACAGAATGTTTTACATGAAGAAAGTTATTATAGAAAGGCAACTAGAAAGAAACCTTTCATATTTCAGAAAAAACAGAAGAAAGAGATTAGATTTTGCAAAATCTTGTGTTAATTTATCAGATGAATTTCGGAACACAGTTAGTTATTTTTCACGACTAATCGAAGTTCAACATTTTCGGGAGTGTTGGATGACAATATGTGTGGAGAAAACCAACACCAAACTGGAAAAACAACATTTGACACTGACCGTGAAACATGGTGAAGGGAGTGTCTTAGTTTGGGGCCGTATGACAGCAAATGGAGTTAGTAAACTGTGCTTCATTGATGGTATTATGACAGCACGTACGTACATCGACAAACTGCGCCATAATTTTCAATCCAGTGTCCCAAAACTTGGCTTAGGAACATTATTTGTGTTTCAACAAGACAATGACCCTAGGTATACAGCGAACCTCACACGGGATTGGTTACCGTACCACTCTCTTCGCCAGTTAAAGACGCAACCTCAATTGCCTGACATAAATCCAATTGAGAATTTATGGCAAAAATTGGACGTAGAAGTCAGGAAACATAAAATTTCGTGTAACCCACCGATGGGTTACAATCCACACTTTGGGAACCACTGATTTGGAGACAACTTTTTTTCATAAGTTGGACATTTGAATTCTTATCAAGCACTTCTCATTATATTTTGTTACTGTTTATGTTTTTGTTTAATTGAATTTGTTTCATCTATATCTTTTTGCCAGCTGCTAAAGATAGCTTACCTCCTATAGTAATTCTAAGCAACGGTCAAGTCGTGTAGTGGAAATCAGAGCTAACAACCTCATCTTCCAACTTCTACGCTGATGGTTTTCAAAAGGAATAAATACTGAAGAAGCTACATTTCCAGCATTAAAATATCACTTTTCCCAATTAATTCTGTGCTCACTACCTTATATCAGCTTTGATATTCTGCGGCCGACATTTGTTGTAAGAATTTGAAAATTTGTCTAATTTTCAAGAAGGCTTTCAATAGATAGAGGTCGTATTTATATGTAAAACTGAATTAAGTCTTAGAAACTTCCGGAACTCTAATCAGATAAACGTCCTTGAGAAAAGGAGTAGCGAAGCATCCCTGTTTCATTATTCAGCAGTGACGGATATCAGGTGTGAGAACTTTCATTCTGAAGAGAGCGATCCTCTCTATTGAGCTTCTTAAAAAAGTTTACATAAAAATGAACGCATTTTACTCAAATATTTCACCTGTAATCTTATTTGCATAGTAATAATACAAATAAGATTACAAGTACATTCTTATTTTTATAGCAAAAATAGCTCTCTTTTTGGTAAAACTTTCAACTGTTGGTGTGTTTTTGCCAGTTAGAAATTCAGGAATTACATATACAAAAATGTTACTTTGCGCTTATGATAAAACATCCTTTTTTAAATGTTGCGAGTTTAATAAATGTAAAATAATGTTTTTCAAAATGTAAATATTGATATCAATTTTTGTCATTCAAAATTCATAATTTAAATATCCCTGCATAAAAGTAATTAGGGGGTAAGAAATAATGTTAAATGAAAAATATGTAGTTAAAGCGTATAACATGAAAAGTTTAATAATACAATTTATTATTCATAAATTCTATTCATTTATTTACCCAAAACTTTTAAGTTGCACAAAAATACTTAGAGTATCATTTAGCGCTAATATATCTAAAATATAATAGCATTTTCATGGTGTACAATTATTAAATTCACAAGAACATTTAACTAGGACATACCATTGTAAACTAATATTTTATAATTGAAAAATATCTGGCGAAATTCTAACCACTGTTGAACAAAGGGAAACAGATCTAACGTTTCCTCCCATATCTCAGTCGAAGTGCGTACTTGCGAATTTTTCTTCCCGGGGGTGGGTCAATGTGATTTCACAATCTGTAAAACATTCTCCTCGAAAGCAATAAATAGATGAAATTTACTAAAAGTTTAGTTTTTAGCAATTTCGTTAGCTGCAATGCGCAGTTAGATTAATAAGAGAATTAGTTTCGTTAAATATACAGTAAAAAGAACCCTTTAAATTACTTAATAACATTTAACCAATAATAGTTTATTAAATATAGAAACACATTTTTTTTCATTCATAAATTTATATTTTTTGATGTATTACTAAAAAAACTAAACTCTGGCTCGACTGCTCATTGCCAATGCCGACAGTGCCTATCTCTGTTTTCTTAACCGAAGGCTCTGGAGTGCGAAGTGTATCTCTCGGTTAGGTGGCCAGCCTAACGCGAAACCCCCCGGTGTTTAGTTCCCAACCATGCTTGGTACTCAGTTTTATCGACCTGTTGAGTCGACCTTGACCATCCCGAGCACAGAATCTTGGAGCTGTGTGTTGTTTCTTCATGTATAGAACTTTTATTCTATTTTCATTAATTGAGTTGTTAGTTTAAAATATATATATTTGCAATATGAAAGAAATAAGCACATGATAATATCACATAAACAATACAACTATTTATTTATAATAAATATAAATAGTTAATACGATTATAGTGGTTAATTATGTTTAATTGTGTTGCAACTAACTCCTGTGATTTAGTGATATATTATCTGAGTAATTTATATAAGTTTTACCTCTATAAAAAACTTAAGCCGAGACAGTTATGAATTAATTCGTTTACTTCTCAACTCTTCTCTCAGAAGCAGAATCAAGAATTTTAAGAATTGTCACCCAATTAAGTTAAGGAGGAAAGTATGACGTAAATTCCCTACGCATATTTTGAGACACTTTCATTCAAGTTCTTCATCTTCCTTTCGATTCATGCATTTCCCAAGGGTAACAAATTACATAACAAACCACCTCAGTTCGGTATGCCAAGCAGAATTCAGCCAACTGCAACAGAAACCCGCCAAATGACGGTGCGGATTGGCTTGCTATTTTCAAATATGAAAAGGAAGAAGAAAGGTATTTACCAAAAAAACAAGAGTCTTCGAACTACGCTCGGCAGCCAAAAACACCCAAAGAGAAATAGGAATTGAAAAATGCAAAGTGTATATATTTAGAGCAGGTTTCAAACGTGGAAAATCACCTGTTGTCCTTGAGATACTTTTACAAGTCTCTCTTGCGAGAGAATGAAATAGATAACTACTTCTTATCTTGATAACTATTCAGAAAGACTCGAGTTTCTGCTGTCTTAGCACACACACTCCCGGAATAGATAGAAGTTGAGTACATTGAATGTCTCACCTAATGATGCGTTCGTTTCTGTTTGAGGTGAATATCGGAGATGACTGATTACATAATCGATTTTCAACAAGACGCGATGATAAAATGAACTGTAGAGATTCAGCAGTAAGCAGGTGATTAAGTAAGAACTTCGTCTCCGAGGACAACTTATCTTAGTTAAATAAAAAAAAAATAATAAAAATTCCTCATACAAAATTAAAATTATTCATCGCTTTGAAGTTGGTGCTCAGCATGCTAACAAATTTTATCTTTTTATTATAATTTCACCATTAATATTTTTTGCGCATACATGTTTAATTTATTATTCCCTCTCTTTCCATGTCATTCAAAAGATAATTCGGCGGTATTATGCAGATTAGATTAGGCGGCAAAATGTAATTTAAAAAAAAACTTATTAAAGTTGTGATAAATAAAAATTAGCTAATGTGTCTATCTTAAAATCTAAAAATTAGTGCTCTGTTTAATAACGTATAACAACACACACTTCCGTTTTTTAAATTAATTTATGAATTCTTGCAACAAGAGTAATATAAAATTTTAAAATCTGTCTGTTTAATCTAGTATTGTCTGATTTTGTCCTATTAGTCTCCTTTTTTTTTTTTTTTTTTACAAATAATCAAAGAAATGGACGTTAATTTTGATATATTGCAACCATCAGAAAAAAAGAATTGACATCATTTTTTTTATCAAAACAATATTTCAGTCAATGCGTCATAAAAGTAAAATTCATTTGTTTGTTTTATTGATGGATTAATGATTTCCGAGACTTTCAGTAGCAAGCAAGGTTACTGTGTTTCCAATCATAAGACTTCAATTACTGCTCAGAATAATTATATCCACCGAAAGGTGGAATTTATATAAAAGTGGGAATAACTTTTAAAAATGCTTAGATCAATGTTGTTGCTCAATTAAGATCATAAAATATTTTCTCTAATATACTTTTATTCTATTATTATTTTCAATTTTATAAATTCACAATATAAATTTCTTCAAGAAAATCTCTTGGAAATCATTCTGCTCTTTATTTCTTGGACTATTTGTTGAGTAGTCAATATTAAAGTATTAAAATTAACAGATAATGTGTTCGATTCTCATCTTAAGCACAGTGATGTTTGTAATGATGTGGAATTTATTTTAAATTATAGATCAAGTCCTTGCATGCAAAACTTTACCATAGAGTAACAAAGCAAATCTATAGTAATTATTTTTTTTTATTTGAAATCACAATATAGTTAACTAGAATTATTATTTGAATGACCGATTTAGACTGATTTGAAATGGCGTCTTACTGAAGACCCAGAAGAAATGGGTTCTATACCTAAGTCACCCGAAAATCCATCGTATTCCCAAATGACGACTGGAGCAAGTTAAGAAGGTCGTGATCGCAATTCTATCATGGCATATAGCAGAGGGTGCCAACTCAGTTATCGACTTCGTCACTTGAATTTAATTCAAAACTAAAAGATGAATAGCTGCGTTTTCAATTAATTGTAATAAGCAACCGGTAATAATAATCCGTAATAAGCAACCGGTAAGCAAATAAACAGATATTATTAAAAAAAAAAAAAAAAAAAAAAAAAACACGATGAAACTAATACATATTAAAAACCTATCAAATTCAAAATATATTCGGTTTTGATAAGTTTGTGTAAAATTTTTTAGAAGTTGATTGCATTTTTATATACTTCACCATTTCAAAATAACGACGATAAACTGGAAATCGGCATATAATTTGAGTTTGGTGTAGAAACCTTGGTTAAAAACACTTGGTCTGGCCAAAAATTTAGCGATAAAACATTGGTGATAAAATTTAATTTCTGATAACCCTGCTGAATTACAAAAAAAAATTATAAAAAAATATATGAAAATTGTTCGTTAACTAAATTAAAGTAACTTATCGAAAGGAGGAGAGAGAGAGGTGTGGTGAAGTTAAATCATTTATGTTTTATGATAAAAATTGTGAAAAAACACATTTAATTTTATCTTAATTTAGCTTTTGTGTTGCAGCAGGGGCCATTTTGTTTTTCACAACTTGGTGCCTATCATGGAGTCAAAAAATCAAAGGGTACTCATTTGTAAATTTTTACCTATAATTTTATATAAACTACTATCAATTGAACCTTATTGTAAGACTTCACAACTCTCCATTAGAAAAACAATTTGATGACCCTAAAGTATCAAGAAAAGTATCTATTGTAATTAGTTAATTTACATCCTATATTTACTGCAGGATAAAACAAATTTAGGCTGTATCCCAGTGTACGGTACGCTATTAAAACAAGATGGCGGACAAGGAGCGTACCGTTCACTGGGAATTAAGGAAATTTGAATGGAAAAATACTTGGATAACCTATATTTCAAGATGCCCCTCGATTTTTCACTAATTTAGCACAAGCTTGGGTAATGTTGAATATGATTGTAAAACATTTGTTTTTAAATTTCGGCTGTATCCCAGTGTACAGTACGCTATTGAAACAAGATGGCGGACAAAGAGCGTACCGTTCACTGGGAATTAACCCAAATTTATATTATGAAGGAATATTATCTGTTTTTACGTATCTACCAGAGAAAATTTCAACGCTCTTTTGGGTTTCGGGTCTTTATAGAACCGTTAACATGGTTTATCGTCTATAATAAGTACTATTAAAAGTATTTTTCTATTATTAATATCCCCCTGCTATGCTTGACTATAGCACTTAAATAGAAATGGCGTCAAAGCCTTTAGTGCCACGTGTAAAGTCATTCAAGAAATTTTCTTAGTTAAGTCTTTATTAACTAAGAAAATTTCTTGAATGACTTTTCTTGAAAGTCTTTCTTCCTGATTTTGTGCAATGACAGCCATTAGTTAAATATTTTTAAAATGTAAAAAATAGAACAGTGTTCGTTCGACTTTCCAAACAACTATTTCAATTTTTATAATCATTTATTTTCCTTTCTATTATTTAGTAAATCAAAAATTTATAATCTTCAGTCAATTTATAAAAAAATATTTATTACATTATATATAACTTTTTTATAAAATATGCACATTTTCTTGTGGCTTTAGCAAAAGTAAATAAAATAATATTAAATTTAACTTGAACTGAACTGTTATTTTATTGTTCAACTTTTCAAAATTACAAAATTAGAGTAGCTCATATTAAACAGATGAGGAACTGCAAATTATTTTGTTGAAGTAAAAAATGTAACATCGTGAAGGGACCCTGATTGTACCGATATCATTTTTTTTGAAATGATACACACACGCACATGTTGAGGATTATTTAATAGTTCAATATTGTTGATAGACATTTGAAAAGTGCTATGTTGCAACACCTGAAATGGGATTTAACATCGAGGATCTTCCACAACTACCAACAACGGCTTGTTTTCCTAAAAGTCACAAATGGCAAGACAGATCTCTGCACTGCAAAGGGGTCAACAACAAAATTCGCCATTTACTCGAACCCTTCAACCAATCTAACCAAAATTTGGGAACATTTTGTACACACACTTTTTTAAAATTTTTATTGTTAAATCTAGCTAAATTCTTTTCTAAAAAATAACTAGACTTTCGTAGTCAATCCTCTTCAGAAATCTTCAACTTTAAGAGGAAACCTTAAGCAACATAATCTAAATTTGAACTTAGTACCCAAGTTCCTAAAATATTCCTACTTGATATAAAAGAATGATGTAGGGGTTTTGATTTGGAAGAAAATAGAATTTGATATTTCCTTATAAACTAATTAATTTTTGAAATAAAAAAGATAAATGGGCTTGTTATGCTGACTTCAGCTCCTATTTTCTTCCATTTTCTAATTTTTTTTAATCTTTGATCATTGTTTTTAAAAAAAATCATTATTATTTTGTTCTTTTTTAAATAGTTTTTATGTTTTTTATTTTATCTACGTGTCAATTTCCTTTACACTATAACAAAAAAAAAATTCTTAATTTTGCCAATAATTCTCATTATTCTGGCTGCCAAAAGGATATTACATTCAATATTTTAGGAGCTAAGCACTTGAAACGTTGCACAGTTCTCTTAGAATGACAGTTTCTGATTGGACCAGAAAAATTAAACGTGTTCTATTCCATGATCAATCAAACTTTCACAGTCACTAGTCAGGGTAAAACAGTTGATGAATAGTTAAAAAATTCAAACCACAGAAAAGCTTGATAATGTTGCTTTTACAGTAACCAATTTCATACACACGCAAGTTCTTATTCCCTACATAATTGTATAAAAAGATATTAGCTCTGATTACAATGCCTAAAATGACACTCTGTAATACTGTAATGCCGCGGATGACAATGAAAGTCAAACTTAATAAGAAAAATATTTGCCTTTGTCTTCCAGAAATAGTAACAAAGGACTGAATATATCACTTTGATTTTCCTTTAGGTGGTATTAAAATGATGTTATGGGTACCAAAAATAGAAGGAAAATTTTTATTCGAAAGTCGTTTTTTTATTCTCCTGACTTTGTAAGTTGGATTTATGTATTTGCCGCTCCAAGTCTCCCGTTAAGATCTGATGTTTTATAGGGCAAAATGATTTTCAAGTTTCCAAATAGTGAGCCGTAAAAAATGCTATAAAATGTGCTAGGATGACGTAAAAGCATATCGAGATAGTCTGGATGGGAAAAAAGCATGGATATGCATTGTTTTTTATTTCAGCAATAGAAAGAAAGAAATGTGCTTGCTTTTATGGAACATGTGTGCACAATCTGTAGTGCTTGATAAATTATGCAAAGAAACATATGTCATATTAATAGCTCTTTACAAGACAAAAGAATTAATTCTCTGCTATTATCCTCCGAGTGGTATCATGGTGAGTTTTGTAACAAAACAGTGTTGATAGACATATTTTCTATGTTCCTAGAATAGAAACTAAATATTTTTTTCTAAAAATAGCAAATCGCAGAATTAAGTGCCCAATATTCTCGAGCTCAAAAATTCCTGAAAACTTTTATTCCGCTGTCTTTCTGTTAAGTCTTATCAGCGTCTTGTAGACGGGGTGAACCTGAAGTTTATGGATTGTGTAATTTTTAGAACGAGATCGACGCGTGTGGGAGGACTAAAATATCTTTTACTACTTCTTTTCCCACCATGCTTTCAACGTCTTGGCCACTTATTTGAGTTATTTCGATGTTGTTGTTGTTGCGATTTTCTTTGTTTTTGTTAAAATGAATTTATTTTTGAGACATTTTTTAAAAACTTGGAATAAAATTGTTTCAAAATTGAATGAAAAGCTTAAACTTTTTTTTAATTGGCTTTAATTAAAGTTTTTAATTAATTGTCGGCTTCTGAATAAGCTTATTGAAACTCTAAACTCACAGGGAAAATAAATATTTTTCATTGTACTTTAAGTACTGAATACATGCATACATAGTGGTGCAGGTGAGCCACGGACTGTGTCTTAAGGTTATAGGATTTGAAATACTTGTTCATCAATAATAGATTCGTAATTTTGAGCCACGGTCGGATGATGCAGTCACAGCTGTGTTGGTACCTTTCGCTCCACATGCACGCTACACCAGCGGAAGGACGCATCTAATTTCTCTGACACATTGCAATGTAACAGTACTGGAATCTTAGCAAAAATCTGTGCTCGTTGTAAGAGTTCTTTTTTCAGCTTGATTGGTTTCTTTATCCGTTTGAACTCAAAGTTCTGCTTAGTTCTCTGTTGTTCTTCAAATTTGTAATTGAATTTTCCTTACATGTCATTTGATTTTTGAATCAGAACAGCTAACATAGGAATTTTAGAGGTATTAGTGCCAAAAGTCCAATACTTAAGTACTCACCATAAGTATTAAATTTTGTAATTTCTTTTCTAAGCCATGATAGTTCAAATGACTGAATTCCAAAGTTGAGAAAGGTGAGAAGAATTTATTGGGTCGTTTATGAAACTAAATATTATGTTAATATTTAAGTGATATATAAATAATTTCTTTTAATTTCTTTTAAAAGTATTAAAATATCAATTAAAATGTTTTCATTACATAAGTTAGGCAAAACATTAACTGAATTTTAAGAAAAACGTGAAACATATGTTTCAAACATTGAAAATGTACATTTTCAATTTATACCTTAGTTATTTTCTAGAGTTATCTGTGGAAATGTGGCGCCGGTAATACAACAAGTGAAAAAACCGCAACTCCTGATGAATCAATATAGATGCATTCTTTCCATTCATTTCAATTTTATTTTCTCTTTATAGGAATTTAATTCAGAATATCTGGATAGATTAATTAAAATAAGATAATTTTAAAAGTATCTGTTTTTTAGAGATGAGAACCTTAAGGAATTCCATAAAGAAACAGATCATGTTTCAGAATAATAAAATTTAAGAAAACGATACCAATGCATACTTATTTAATTATTTTTTAAACAATTGAATTTTTTTAGTAATTAGCAAATTATAGGAAAGCCCACACTTTTAACACAATACGCTTCAGAAAACGTTGTAAAGACGTTCACAAAATGCAAAAGCGTTAAAAGATATTTGAATGATAATAAATATTTTAAAAATAAGTCTTATTTTCATACTTTCTATGGATTTGAAAATTATTATCATTCCACTCTAAATATGTTTTATCAGCAATAGAGTAACTTAATCCCTGAATAATTATATATTATAATTAATTATTTATTTAATTTTAATAAGATTAACTATTATATTACAGAAG
>JAPDSC010038132.1:0-28058 GCA_026290005.1 Latrodectus geometricus
AAATAAATCAGTTGCGTCGTGGCGCTATTTTTTATTTATTTTAAGAGCAATAAAAAAAGTATTTCTTTCAAAACTTTCATGTAAGTTTTTCTGATGGAGAATGTTTTTTATCAGATAATCCGCGACGGCATCGTATAATACGCACAACGAAATTCGGAATTTAACACGTAATCCGTGGATTATATATAGGTAAATGTGGCATAAATTATCTTTGTGGTTAAGATGCGTTATAATTTTATATATTTCTTTGAAACTTTTTACACCATAATGACTGATTTGTATACTATGTGGTATTTTCTTCATTAAATGCTATTATTTTCTTCATCATTTCAGGTATTTATTAAATGATTTCTCTGTTGTTAAATTAACTCCAATTTAATTTTATTTATTTCATTTCTCTGATTTTATTTCGATATTTTTGATATCCTAAATAATTTTTGTTATTCTAAATGATAACTTTTTGTTTTGAAGATTTAACATAAATTACATCACGTAACATAAATTTAAAAGTCATTTATGTTATGTGTTTTCCGATTCACTATATATATTTTAATAAAAAAAATCTTGAAAAGTTAATTACCTAGTTTAATTACATTGATTACACAGTATATAAGTTCATAGATAACACTGTATCTCTTTATGATGTAAATATAATCGAGTATTTTTATCGAAAACACTCACAATATTTAATCAATTCAGATTATATGCTATTTCTTTTAAGAATATTGTGCTTTAACTAAAACCCTTTTACCAATATTTCTTGAAACATCAAGCAATCTTAAAAATAAAAATAAAAAAATGACGCAATATTCAAATTTCTAGTATTAACCTAAGGAGCAATAAATGTTTGAAATAAAAGTAATTTCTATTTCAAAATATGAGTCTCGATGTTTCCAGATGTGCCGGACCTTGGCTGAGTGGTTAGGGTTCCTGACTCCTTGCCTGTTGGTTCCGGGTTCGAATCCCGGTTTGGACATGGACGATTCCTTTCTGTGTATCTTTGTCATTTCTGCTTCTAAGATGATGGATGAATGTAACCCACCCTATATACGGGTTTGTGTTGGTGTGACGTGGGCAATGCTATTCGTACCTTCATGACTTGGTTCACAGGTGCTTACCGGATAACGCTAAAATGAGTAGCAGTTTCCGACCTTGTGCTGGGCTATGGATCCAGTAACCCAGTCCCCCCCTTAGAAAAAAATGTTTCCAGATGTTATTATTCGATATTATATCTTACCAGACATTATAACTGATGATTCGTTTAAATTAATATGAATTTGATGTAAACCTTTTAATCCCTTAGTTAACGCAGTATATTTAAAATTTAAAACAAAATGATATTTCAAATAAAGGTTTTTATTCTAATAAGGGTTAAATTACAGGAATTGAGGAAAATCTTACCACCATTTCCAGTACTACAAGAAAGTGTGATGAATGCCAAACATAAGGCCCATATGGCACGGTGTGTTGAGCCATAAAGAGCTGACACGAACACACCCGGTACTTGTCCTTGATTCCAGTAATATGTCCCAAATACAATGTAAAGCATTGTCATACAAGTCACCATCCACCCTATCAAATTTATGCGCTGTTGAAGAAAAATATAAAATAAAACCAAAAGAACATTGAAAGTAGATTGCAATAATAGAAAATATACTTGATTTCTCAATTTATAACTGCAATATTGTACTGAAATTTAACTATATAAAGACAAGAATCATAGAAATTTAATGTGAAATCATTTAATTAAATGTAATTTAATATTTTTGATCTCTTACGTGAATCTATCCACCAATTTAGAAAAATTCACGCAATTTAGAAAAATTTCTTGCGTGACTTTTGCATAGGGCAAATGAAATAAAAAATAATTGTGAAATTATAAAGAACAAACTAGGAAAATAGTAAAAAGCAGTAAAATCTCAACACTCTAGAAAAATTGCAGAATGTTTTCTAAAATTTAACAGTATATACTTTATCAACTTTTAAGACTAAACTTGGACATAAATATCACTTCCACACATCTTATTTTAATCTAATAATCTCACATATTGTGAATTTTTTCAATTAAAACTAGAACTTTACATTTTAAATTCTACACCAGTGACTTTGCAATCAGAGTTTGCCTTTGCAATAGTGAAGCAAGTAAATGACTATGGATTCTGTTCTCTGAAAATTATACAAAGGAAGAATGATACTGAGATCACATACGCATGGTTAGAACACACGTGATGTTCAACTTTCTTATTGAGCACATCTAACAATGTTTGAATACAAAGAACCGAGTGTACAGAGGTACTGTAATCCTTAAATACAAGTATATTCAGGAAATATAATATGAAATATTAGGTGTAAATTATCTCTGATCTCTATCCTCAGACCAACAAGTAACTTCAAATCATGCCAAAACATTATTTCCCATGCCATTACAGAACACTCTGAGTGCTTCGCAAAAGGAACTAGTGAACAGGAAATGGCTTTATCAGTGTTTATCAGACAAACACACATCTGGTGGTTTTGAAATAATGTAAATGAGGATTCGTTGGGCAGATTACCGGTTTTAATTGTTGTTGTTACTTATGACACTTGATGGAGCCAAGCCCGTCTGGGATTGGACGAATGAAGTCAGAAAGAGCACCTTCCGTTTTTTTGAATAGAACACCTCCTCACGAGTGTGGAAGTAAGACTTGGCTCATAGATGGCAGTACCATCTGGGTCTTCTAATTTAGAGATAGGAACTCAAGGAACACCCAAGGTCTAGATCATACCACCCCTAGGTGTATACATTTGGAATGGAAACATGGAGGACATTGCGACCATGACATATATTACGAGTAGTCATTAGTGAACATAACGGTCTTTAGTAGGCGGGGAATTGAACCCACAACCTTGCGAATGCGAGACTGAAGCTCTAGCCAACTAGGCTACAGCGGCCCACTGCTGTTGTATTTAGATTTGGTGATCTCAAAATATTTGTCGTCTTTCATAGCATTCGGAAGTAACAATAATAGCTTTGGAATGGCTATTCTACCATTAATGTTCGCAGTTTGTGGTTCCCATTTAATAGTTTTGGTGGATCCGTGTCTCTGAAGATAAGTGTTAATCTTGGAGGTTATTCGAGACAAAATAATCTTACAATTTTGGGCGACTATCCTTTTCAAAGATTATTAGTTCCAGCCAGTCAACTTTGACTTTCTCCCTCTGTAATTTTCGTCCAGGGTACCATAATTTTTGACATAGTTGCCCATAAAATAACTTCTTCGCTATAGAGTCCATGGCTATTATAGTCATGGACTCTATAGCGAAGAAAACTCCTATAATCATGCCTCTTTTTACGTAAGATATGTCAAGCAAAATGGCACTTTGTCAGAAACAGAATTTTTTCATATAACTCCTCACATACCAACAAATACTCTACTGATGCTTCTCCTTTCACTGCCATATGAAATACGGCAGTGAAAGGAATATTGTTGCAAGAGTCAGGCAGATTGTTGCAACAGTCAACCACCTAGAAATGGATTGGTGAGGCTGTATTAAAGAGTCAAAGTACGACTCCTAATATTTGGATAAGTGTTCCTAATTTTTTTACTGTAGTATATAGGTAAGAAAAGAAATTATTTCAGTAAAAATGTAGATGTGAAAATTAACAATTTTATGATACATATAAATAGTATCTTTCATGACATAAAGTGGGAAATGACTAAGGTTGTAATTTATAAGCAAATAACGCAGGTAAAAATTTATTTTAGGTTCTTATGAGTGATTTAGCTCTTTTGAGTGATTTTTGTTGAAAACCAAGAGTTTAATCCATTTTGGTGTATCACTAAATAGATTTATAAAACGAGCAGATTGATAAAAAATGAAGATAAACATTTTAAAATGTAAAAGCCTACATAATATAATTTTGGTAAGAATTTTAAATATTTTAACAAAATTTGATGTGAAAATAAATAATTAAAATTCATGAATAATGAAAAAGCAATTTAACATGCATCAAATTAAGGTTTTATGATGAACAATAATTTTTACATTATTTTATAAAGCGTAGTTTCCGATGTATTTTGCAAAGAGGCATGGCCCACATAGGAGACTGGTCAACAGAAAATTTGCTTCTATTGACTAGACACTTGGTGAAGCCAAGCCCACCCGCCTGGGCGAATGAAGTCAGAAAGAGCTCCTTCTGTTTCTTGAACAGAACACCTCCTCACGAGGATGGAAGTATGATTTTGGCTCATAGATGGTAGCACCATCTGGGTCTTCCAATTCAGAGATTGGAAGCCAGAGAAGGCGCAAGGCCTGGCTTCTAACACCCCTAGAAGTATTAATTTGGAATGTGGGAACATGGAGGACGTTGCGACTACGACATATTTTACTTACCCCAGAGACCATTAGTGAACACGATGGTCTTTAGTCTGCCAGGAATTAAATCAACAACCTGGCAGTTGGGAAACTAATGCTCTAACCAACAAGGCTACCACGGTCCTTTGGATTTTTAAAAGATTTTGCGAATGCAAAAAAAGGGAAATTTTTAACACTATCTTGCAATTTTATACTTGAAACCGATTTAATATACCCGCCACGAATTTGCTATCATATTTTTAAATAACAGAACAGTACATGAAACACGCACACGCACATACGATATATATTTAAAAGCAATTGATTCAGTAAGTTATTTTAAAGATCTATAATTTTAGATGAAAAGGAAATAAATAAAACTTCTTTACGGTCCTTAATCGATTTTAGTGGCTAATGATTATTATTTTTCTCCAAATTTGAGAATATGTTGGAATGATAATCCCTCACAATAAAAGAATATAAAAGATTTTTCTTTGTTAATTTGATTGTTGTTATATATACAGTGGTGCCTCGCATAAAGAACGCCTCGCACAACGAAAGCTGCACACAGCGAACTTCCTATTCTTTCATTTCATGATTCATACAATGAACTTCGTTTCACACAACGAAATCACCCGAGCTTCCATGATCGCTTCCGATGTATTGCATCCTCCCGCGCAGGCACTGCGCTTAACTTACGCATGTATCAAGGCAGTCGCCCTTTTAAGTCAAATTCAATATTTTCTTATATCATGGGTTCTAAAAAAAGCAGGAAGGCGATTTCTATTGAAATGTAACAGGAAATAATTAGAAAGAGTGAATGTGGAGTAAAACAGTGTGAGCCTGAGTTTGGCCTAAGCAAGACCACCATTTTCACTATTTTGACAAATAAGGATGCAATAAAATCAGCCAAAGTAGCCAAAAGAGAATCAAAACTATTTAATGAAAAACATAGGTCTTCAATCCACGAGGAATTGGAGAAGCTATTAGCGATTTGGATTAAGGACAGGCAGGTGAAAGCAGACTTAACAATTCAAAATATCATCTGTCACAAAGCCAAGATAATTTATCACGATCTAAAGAAAAACGTCCCTGGAAGTAGCAGCAATCAAGATAATGAAGAAGAATTTAAAGCCAGCAGGGAGTGGTTTTTTAAATTTAAGAAAAGGCGTGGAATCCACAGCGCTACTATGCATGGTAAAGCTGGCAGTGCTGACAAGAAAGAAGCTGAAAACTTCTCTATTAACTTACAAAAATGCATTAAGGATGAAGGATACTGCCCACAACAAGTGTTCAATGCTGATGAAACGGGTCTTTTCTGGAAAGGAATGCTGAGCAGAACCTTCGTTACAAAAGAGAAGAAATTGCCAGGACACAAAGCCATGAAGGACAGACTTACCCTTATGTTTTCGTCTAATGCCAGCGGAGACCTCAAGATCAAACCTCTATTGGTTTATCACTCTGAAAATCCAAAAATTTTTAAGCAAAATAACGTTATTAAGTCCAAACTGCCCGTCCATTGGAAGTCCAATCAAAAAGCCTGGGTGACCCAAGCTATCTTCAACCAATGGATTCTGAAAAACCTTTGCTCCTGCCGTGAAGAAATTCTTGCTGGAAAAAGAACTGCCGCTCAAAGCCCTTCTGATACTTGACAATGCCCCCTCTCACCCAAAAGACCTAGAGGAAATATTGCAGGAAAATTATCCATTTATCAGGGTGCAGTATTTGCCACCAAACACCTCATCCATTCTTCACCCAATGGATCAGCAAGTTATTGCGAACTTTAAAAAACTCTACACTAGAGCCCTCTTTAATAAGGTGTTTAAAGAATGCGAGACAATATGACTGACCGAAAGTTTTGGAAGAAGAAATTTGATATCCTTATGGCAAAACGATTTATGTAGAAGGCCAGGGAAGAAGTGTCACAAAGGACCATCATTTCTGCTTGGAAAGTGCTTGTGCGTTCGTGGAACGAGGAAGAAGCAGTTGTTTATGACACAGAAGTGGTGAAGGACATCATCACAGTGGCTCATAGGCTGGAATTAGAGGTAGAGGAAGAGGATGTAGAGGAGCTTATTGAGGAACATGAAGAAGAGCTGACAACTGAAGAGCTCCAAGCACTTCTGGTCCTGCAACAGGACAATGCTCAAAGGGAAGCATCATCTGATGACGAGGATCAACAATTATCTAATCCCAACTGCTGACATCAAGAACATCCTGGTCAAATGGAAAGCAGTTCAGGAGTTTACCAATGCCCACTATCCGGATTCAGCTGAAGCAAATAGGATCAACGATCTTACTCCGATACTCTTGTCCATTATTTCCGGCAGATGTTTAAGAAAAGAGAAAAACAAACGACTTTGGACAGGTTTTTCATGAAACCATCGGCCAAACAGCAGAAAATGGATGAAGATGTGCAAGATTCGGTAGACTCTACTTAGTCTGTCTTAAAATTAAAAAAAATTGTGTTTTTAGCTGTATGTATCTAAATAAAAATAATAAGAAAAAATTTCTCTTTTTTATGTTATTTTAGCATATTTTATGCTGCAGAATGAATTTTTTTTTAACATGTATTTATATAGGAAAACGCGTTTCACATAACGAACTTTTCGCATTACGAACTTGCTCTTGGAACGAATTAAGTTCGTTGTGTGAGGCACCACTGTATTCTTACATTTATTTTTCCAAATATAAAACCTATGTGATCATATCACAATGGAATATTATATAAAAATGATCTATTGCTTGTCCTATAAATTAACAAAAATTTAAATCTGATTATCAATCAAACATATTTATTGCATTTGAACAATATTACTTTAAATTTCTCTTGATAAAATCAACCAATTTTCGTTATTGTAATTCATCATATTAAATACGAAATTGCTTAATCAATTCCAGAACATCTCTAAGTTAGAAAAATAATTTAATCAAACTACAATTATCACTGGAGACTTTTTAGTTGTGAACAAAATGTAATGAACACTTTTCATGATATCTCTACAAGAAAATGTTTGTGTTCATAAAAGAGAAACTGCTTGTTAGATCTGAAACATAATAATAGAACTGTAGCCAAGATATCTAAATATGTTTTGAGTAATGTCTTTATGACTAAACACAGCTAAATCATTTTGTTTATCTTTCGAACTGTTAAGTTTTAAAAAATTTTACCTATAAAATTAATAAGGTTTAATCTTAGTGACTAAGAATTTGTACTCAGATAAGCTACTACGTACTAAATTTTAAGAATTTTTTCCAAATCAATCATCTAAAACCCTATACAAACCAGTAAAAGTTGCTGGGTCATTTTTCAGTGTTATAACTGTTTAATTGATGTAAAGGGAATTAATTATAATTTAATAAAAATTCTTACTCTTGGTATATGAACATTTTTTACCGCCAAGATGTAACCGACACACATTCCGATGCAGGTAACAGGCAAATGAATATGAGAAGGAGTGTAACCTCGTGAACCAAAATAGTACCAATCACTATTAACAAATAAATAGGTATATATCAATACAATTTAAGACCAAAAAAATTTTAATGATAAAATAATCTAACAATGTTTTTAAATATATTAATTTTAAGCAGATAATATACATGTCATACAGTTTTAATAAACGATACACAATTTGAAAATGCTGAAACACTTAGAAATATGAAATAAATAGCCATATAATTTACAAAATTTACTTTTTGAATAATTATGTAATAATTTTTATTTTTTAAATTATAAAACATAATAGCATAAAATAATAGACTAAAATAAAAAAATTGACATCATTATTAATTTTACAAAAATGTGAATTGTGAGATTTTGTGCATAAAATGTAATATTTCTGAATAATATTTATTGCTTAATTATTCGATTATATCACTGAAAAACATTTATTGATTATGAGTTTAAAATTATACGTTAATAAACAAAAATATTTAAAACGAATATATTAAATAACACTGTTCAAAACTTAAAAATTAGTAATTTTTATTAAAGTGTTTTGCTAAGAAATTTTGAAATTTGAAAGTGTTGTTCAAAATTTAAAACTGCGATCACTGAAAGAAAGTATAAGACAAGATATGAATCAAGTTAATAAATAATGGCTTTGTCATAAAGAGGTGGCATAAATAGTAGACAGGTAATGACTTTTATCATAAATTTAGAAAAAACAATTATATAATTATTTTTCCTTTAAAAATTAAAAAAAAAAATTATAATGTAAAAATGTATCATTAGTTCTTCTTCTTCAGTAGCTTGATAACCCAGAAAGGGCCCTTACCTTCCGCAGTATCGAATTCCAGGATCTCCTATCCGTGGCCCAAGACCTTCAGTTCTCAATTTTTAAAGTTTTCAAGTCCTTTTCAATGCAGTCGAGTCATCTGAGTTTAGGCCTCCCTCTTTTTCGGGTGCCGAATGGTCTAGCCGAGAAGATGTTTTTTGTTGTACGGCTTTCGTTCATCCTGCACAGGTGGCCTACCCATTTTATTCTCTGCATCGTTATGTAGTTGACTATATCTGGTTTTCCAAACAACTTGTAAAGTTCAGAGTTAGTTCTTCTCCAGATGTCATTACATTTTATACCACCAAAAATGTTTCTCAAGATTTTTCTTTCAAAAAAAAGATAAGGTATCTTTAACTTTTTCTGTCATTGTCCAAGTTTCCGCGGAGTAGGTGAGAACGGGTCTGATTAAGCTTTTGTAGATTAGAATCTTCGTTTTTCTGCTGATGAAGTTAGACTTCAGATACTTTTTAAGCCCGAAAAAACATCGGTTGGCAGCCGTGACTCTACCACGGATCTCAGGCGTTAACAGTATTTACTTCTGATCCTAAGTAAATGAAGTTGCTTACAGTTTCAAATTTGTAGTACCCAATTTCAAGATAGGGTCTGTAATGATTGTCACATGGTTGCCACTACTTAGTTTTATTTTGGTTGATTTTTAGATGCATTTTGCCAGCTACAGCCTCCAGAGATGTGAAAGCTTCTTTAAGTGATTCAGGAGTGCGGGCAACGATGTCGTCCACGAATGCAAAAATCTGAACAGACTTATTAAAGATAGTTCCACGGGTATTGATGTTGGAGTCTCTCACAACTTTTTGGAGGTTAAGATCAAAAAGTAAACAGGCTAGTGCATGTATCATTCGTTAAGATGTCTAAATTTGTACTAGTTAAGGAAAAAACGTATTGACAACAGAAAACGTTATGTGGACAAAATGGAGTTTTAATTATATTTTAATATAAAGTAAAATATTTGAAAAGTTAACATAACAATAGATCTGCAATAGCTCAGTAGCTTCACTTCGCTCCCCGTTAATATCAGCGAATATCATTTCCCACGAGCAATGATTGGGAGGGTGATTATATTCTTCTTCACTAATTTGCTGGAGCGCCATGGGTTGGGGACGTGTCCACATTAACCTGTGTCGTCCCAAGTCCTTTCGTTGGTGTGACATGGGTGTGGAGAGGAGGGTTCCAGCTTAGGTGTGAACTCGTCACTTAACCTTAATTTAAAATTACAAGACACTTTGTGATGATGGCGAGTATTCCAAACCTGTTAACATTAAGGTCTGTTACTGTCACAGGGGTTTGCCTACATAGATGTGTTTGTTAACGTGGTACACACCTATGATCGGCGAGTATACAGCCCTGCAGCGTAAAAGGTGGTTTCAGACAATTTTTGTTGAAACTGTAGTAAGATGAGCATTAGTTGAGCGAAAGTGTTGTTGAAGAAGAGTGGCACACATATTTTGGTATCTCCGATCCATTAGTGTTAACGGTCTTCATTAGGAGTTGTTTCACGAATACACTTTGATTTTCGGCGATATTTCCAGTCTCTAAAAACAACTCCAGATCCTGGAAATCACAATTTGGGAAACTTCAATGGTTTCTGCTTCTTCTAATTATGTCACTAACTGGCAAACAAATCTCCAAGCTTCTGATTTGGTTAAATGACTTCGTTAAAGGCATCGTACTCATCAAAATAACGCACTTACTGAATGTCGATCGTTCTTTTCAGCTTTGTCTTACATAAGTTGAAAGCCAAATCTCATTCGCTACAGCTAAAGTTTTTTCTTCGACGTCAAACTCAACATTTTTACATTGCGAAGTTTAAAAATTGGTGTTTGTTTGCATTGTGACTCTCTCTTCACACTTTTAGCAAAAAACTGTTTATTCCGTTATTTTATAAGAGACTTACAATATTCATTAATTGTTTTGAATAGTGTATAATAGATTTTTGTGGGTACTCTTAAATAACTTCGAAAATCCTTACACAATGGGCTTTATTTTATTGAAATACAATATTCATATTGCAATTGTAAGTCCATGTGTTGTACTTACATAATGGTTACTTTTTATTTCATCATAATTATTTTTATTATAAAGTTTCATACTAGTTTCACGATTTACAAAAGTTTTGAATGGAAGCAGTGCATCTTTGATGTACTGGAGATTATTGAATCACAACTATTCCAAAATATATGAAATCATCTAGATAGAAGTCGGATTTTCTAAGTTTCTGAAACAAATATTTGTAAATGGAAACAACGAAACAATTGAAATATTTCTCTTTATTTATAACCATCTAAATCTTAAAATTTTTGGAAAAATATCAAGCCGTTCCTTTATACTTATCTTCTACTTAAGAATAGTTTAGATTGTGCTTATAATTTCAAACAGAAACCTAGATCCTTTAAAGGTATGTTTGAGATTAAAAAAGGAAGCATGAAAAATGTTTTCACTATCACTATCTGTTAAGTTTATCACAGTATTTCTATTTCGTTGTTGTTGTTTCTGATGACACTTGGCAACGCCAAGCCCGCCCGTCAGAGGCTAGGTGAATGAAGTCAGAGGGAGAGCGTCTTCCGTTTTTGAATAGAGCCCTCTCATACAACAGTGGAAGTACGACTTTTGGCTCATAGATGGCAGCACCATCTGAATCTTCGAATTTAGAGATTGAAACCAATGAAGACCCGAAAAGCCTGACTCCAACCACCCTAGAGGTATTAATTTGTAATGGGTACATGGAGGACGTTGCGACCCGACATATTTTACGTGCCCCAGTCACCATTAGTGAACACGACAAACCTTCGGCTAAGCCGGGATTCGAACTCACCACCTTTTGGTAACGAGAACGACGCCCTATCCATCCAGGCCCCTGCGGGCTCATATGTTTATGTAAATTACTTGAATTGATGAAATATACTTACTCAAAAGTTTGGAAAGACTGCAGATATACTGGTGGGAGATTGCAATAAACATGAGTGATAGCAGTGCTTAAAATACCAAATACTAGTAACAGTCCAATGATTTTTAATCCTTTCTTGGTATTCCTGAGTAGAAGTGAAAAAATACTTGTGAATAATCTTTTCAACATTGATAACTTAACTTTTTTTAAACATGAATTACATTGCATATTATTTCCTTTTACAAATGTAACAGGTGATACGCAGTTTTTAAAAAATACGAATCACTAAAAATAAATCGAATAATCGAAATTTGCTTTACACACACACACAAATTTTTGTGAACAAAAGAATGCAAAGGATTAAATTCGCTAGTGAGCATTAATTATGCGATTTGACAGGCTTTTAAATTCCTAAATATTATACAAAAAAAGCCACCCAACCTGTCTAGTGGTTAATGTAACTGACTACGGATGCGGAGGACCTGGGTTCAAATCTCGTCTCGGTCATGGATGCATTTTCTCTCTCTGTGTGTTTCTTGTCCTTTCCTCGGATGAATGTGGCCCACTTTATAAACAGGTTTGTGGTGGTGTGGCGTGGGCGATGCTACTCGTACCTCAGTGACTTGGTTCACAGGTGCCACCGGGTAACGATAAAAATGAGTGGCAGTTTATGGCCTTGTTGCGGCAAATGGGCTAATGTTACTTACTTGCTCAAGGATGCCCACCACTAAAAAAAATATTATAAAAAAAGTTCTCCTAATGAACATTTTTATCTTTTTCTTAATTTATAGGCTTTTGCTTTACGTAATTAAAAATTATTTTAGAATAAAATATATTTAAATTATCTGAGTGCGTTGAATTTTCATGGGATATTTATAAAAGTAGCGAATTTTAATATTGCACAAATTTTGCAGCTGAGTTTAATGCATAAAATTATGATTAATCTGTGATTCATATATGAATCTATATAAGGGATAAATCGTTTAAATTAGAAAAAAAAGACTGAGATCAAATCTAGAACCTCATTCAATCTAATTAATTTAGATTTATCACAAGGACACAGTGAGACAGTAATATGTGAATTATGCATCATATAAAGGAAGGGGTTTTCACTCGTTTCTATTAGATTCGCTATCGAGCTATGATTGGAATTAATGTTCACTAGCAAATTTAATGACCGGATAATTTAATGGACAGGCAAATTTAATGGCCAGACAATTTCTGACGAGATAATTTTCATGACCTGATAATGTCTACTGCATAATTAGCATAGTATGATCTGGACAACATTAGCTGAAAGACTATCTTCTCATTAACCTAAGCTCATCCTGAAGAAACAAATAAAATAGAAAAATAACATTTAATAAATATACAAAAGTACCATTATGACGTTTTCGAAAACATAGTCAATTGGATGACTTCGAGTATGATTACATAATTTGTAATGCTGAAAACTGGATGGACAAACCAAACTACAGGCCATCATTTATACCATATGGATACGGCTGTGAATAGATTCTGTATTAATGGTTGCTTCAAAACATTTTGTGCCAAATGAAGGTTACAGTGCATAAATGTAATTAAAAATTGGATGATTGTGAAAAGGCTCGAATTGCTCTTAGGTTCTAATGATTACTCGCAAGTTTTGCATGATGTTTACCACTATGATTTAGTAGGAAATGACCTTTCACACTTAAGTTACGAGAATTGCACTGTTAGATTCAATAGTAACCTGAAGATAGTGAGTTTTATTCTAATTAAATGCCAAGACATTTGTTATGAGGTTTTAGTCCTTAAACGGTAGGACTAATCTTTTTGTTTTGATAATATTTTGTGGGTTTTACATTTAGGAAGTATAGGAAACTGACTCAGATTTTGATTCTCTTATTTTCTCCTTTTCAAAATTATAAAATTGGGTTTGCAATAATTCTCTACTTTTAATCAAACGAAATAGGTAAACATGCAAATAATATTAAGGATATAACATTAAATTACACAGGGCACTTAGTATTTTATCATACAAGAAATATCGAAATATTCCCAATTACTTACGCTTTTATTATTAAAGATTGAAAAAGATTAAATTATCACGTGGAAAATAAAACAGTTTGTACCATTTTTCAGTATCCTTCAAACGGGCTTATGAAAGCTGCAACATTAAATGCAACATAAAATTAACCACATAGTGAGATGCATTCTATATAAATTTGAATGATGAATTCAAACTATACAAAATCCAATTTCGTCTAAATGTGTAATAAATATAAAAATGTCTTAAAATTTTTACAAAATATTCTTACAGACCACTGGTATTATTTAAACTTTATATTTAAAACTTTACTAGAGGAGAAAATGTATAAAAAATGTTTTTACATTTTTTCTTATTTTACAAGGCATCATCAAACTAATTAGAAAAAATACAATCATTCTAAGCCATATGTCATTATAGTTAATAACCTAGAAAAACTAACATGAACGTCAGGAGTTTCAATTTAATTTTCAGTTTGTCCTTGTTAATTTTTATAAGCACATAAGTTTGAAATATATCTCGATTTACATGTATGATATCAGTGGTTTTATATATATATATATATATATATATATTGTAAAAGTTTTGGTCTATAAACTTTCTTAGAGATAATCTTTTTAATATATTGTATATTATTCATACAAAAGATACTCATCAGGTTTATTTAAAAAAATATGAAATAACGTTCTTATATGAAAATGTTAATAATCTTAAAGGATTGAATTGCACAAGAATGTCAATAATCACAAAATATCAATTTTATAATTTATATTATATTGAAAATTAAAACAAAAAATAATAAGTACGCATGTTTCCATTTAAAATTTCAGTCAAAAATATTTAAGAATTAATATTTGATTTCAATGTTTTTTGATTACATTACTTACTTTCTGAGCAAATAGATGACAAACAAAGAAACCAAAAATAAATGAGTATCCGCTGACAAGTACCACGTCCATCCCAAACACTAAAAAGACAAAAAAATTGCACTTAAAAAATTGTGAAATGATGACTGATGCGCTAAATTTAAATAAAGGGGAGAACTAACTATACTTATAATTTTTTTTATAAAAAGTTGCTATAAACGATTGCATATAATAAAATGGGAATTGAGAAATAAATCATACCGTGTCAGAAGAGTAGAAATAATTATTCAAGTACAGCAAAGTAAACCATCCCTTTTCCTTGCATTTGTTGGACAAAATGTTTATAACTGTCTCCCTCCACAATGGCCCAGATCCAAAATGACCAATCACGGTAAACAAGCCTACCACCAACATTAGAGGAAATGTCAATCTGAAAAAAAAAAAAAGAAAAAGAAAAACGGAAAAAAATTATGTATTTTTTGTAACATGTATTTTTTTTAATTATAAAAATACATGTTTTTTTTTTAGAAATGTAATTTTTATTTTATTTTTATGCGTAAAATATGTTTAAAATTAATCAAAAAGTAAATTCTAAGGTCGATTTGCTAAATTCAAGTATGCCTTATTGCAAAACCTAGCAATGTTTTCACGCATTCGCTGTTTTTAAGAATATGTTTGCATTGTTGTTTTATAATGGAAAAACTAAATTCTTAGAAATAGAAAGTTTAAGCAATTTCTCTAATTTTTCAGGCATACCAATTTTATGGCAGGAAGAAATTTGTTCTAGAACTCTAAACTCAAAATATTGTTCTTAATCTAACACTTTGTATTATATTTTACATACTTTTGAATAAAATTCTTTTAACTGAGCTTTTTTAAAGATGTAAAGATTACAAAGTCACCTCAAAATAATTGTACAACAAATGAAAGGATTAGGACAAATTTTTATTCATCTTGAAGTCAACAGTTTATAAAATTAGTAATATCATGTTCGAACTTTGA
Source organism: Latrodectus geometricus (assembly GCA_026290005.1). Lineage (NCBI taxonomy): Eukaryota > Metazoa > Arthropoda > Arachnida > Araneae > Theridiidae > Latrodectus > Latrodectus geometricus. Next base: position 15,418 of record JAPDSC010038132.1, read on the forward strand.
TACTTTTATAAACAAGTTTAATTAATGAGTATTTGTTAATGTTGTTTTTATAAAATTTGAGTTATATGCGATTTTATTCTAACATATAATTCTGTAAAATACATTCTTACATATAATTCTTACATGTAATTTTTTTTAATTAATTTACATATAATTCACATTCATTCTAATACAAGATTCTTACATTTAATAATACATATAACATATATAGTTTACGGGCACATGTGTATTTATCTATTAATGTGGGAATTATTTAAATTTGATAAAAAATAAAAGTTAGTTCTGAAATCTTTTTTTTATACCTTTCCATTTCATTTTTATTATTTTTTTTAATCTACCTGAAACCAATGGACGATTATCAAAAAATTAAAATTTATAGAAAAGAAAGATAATGTTCTTGGAAAACTAAAATAAAAGGCCTCTTACGCCAATTTATTTTTTAACATCAAGAGAATTAAACATAAGAACCAGTAGAAAAGTATTATTCTTTAAGCATTAGAGCTTATATACATAAAAGCTAAAATACAAAAATAATTATAAATTAATTTGAAATTAACTTTTCAGCTATTAAGATTATTATAGAATGTTACCAGTTAAAAACTTTGAAAATTTTTGGATTGCTTTTCAAAACATTGATTGTCCGAAGTAGGAATTTACAAATTGCTAGGAGAAACACCTGCGTAACTCGGAATCATGTAGAAGTATAATTGGTCTGAAACGACTATACGCATTTATAGGACATTCGAAAAAGAACGAGCATTTCGACGTGCACGCTTCGAAATTGGGGGATCTCTTGTCTTTGAGCTCATCAATTCGAACACTTTTCATTTGTACCTTTTTTTTGTTGCTCTTGTTTTCGTCTTATGAACGTCCATTAATGAACATATTTTTTCTTAAGTTTTATGTGCATACCACAACATTTTTTTTGTTATTTTTGTGTTGTTGTTGCACATCCCCGAGATTAGCGAAGCTAAATCAAGTCCATGATACTGTGTACCCTGAAGTGGTCCAAACATATTTAAATGCATTTATGTAATCTAATACTAAAAATAATCATGCTTGCTTGCGAAGTAAAGTTTTAAGGCAATACGTTCGAAGCTCTAGCTTTTCAATACCCACTATACTTCAAGAAGCCGTTTGTTTCCAATTTCGCATTCCTTTGTGGTACCTTGACGTCTGGATGTATATAACCCTGGAGGTAAGTTTTTAATTGTTATAGCCTGTATAACACAGAATTACGTTAACAGAATCAATCTGATTAATATGAATTTAAGTTAAACCTGAATTTTTATAATATTTAATTTATTTTAATATTATCGAAATTCAAATTGATTTCAAACATTTAATTTTGTCTTATTACTTATAACTGAAAAAAATTTCACATATTAACTTTTCTGTCACATTAGAAGCAATATTAATATTTAATTCAAATTATAAATATTTAGAGTTTGGGATAAAAAAAAAAAAACACAAACGCTACCTTATATTCCCAATTAAATATCTAGCAGAAAATACAGCAAAGCGAAAAGAAGTAACAATAAAGAAAAGTAATATATTTATATGCAAAATACAACTGTAATTCAAATGTAAATTTTTGGATTTCATTAGCTTAAATAGGATACATTAAACTATGATACTGTAACGAGTCAAGTCAGAGATTAGATTAGCGCATGCGCGCCAACATTGCCGCCCTCCTCTTCCCCTCCCGATTATGTTTCTGTGTAGTTTTTTTTAGAGGAGTTCTCAGAGAGACAGCACACTAGAGGTGTGTTTGTGGCGGTGTCCGCCAATTATACAGTTATGTTTGTTGTTTAAAGTTATGTTTAAAATTATGTATATATTAAAATTAGTTTTCATTAATAAATTTAAATAATTTAAAATAAAATTGTCATAATTTGCCTTGCCTCTACGCTACGCTACAATACTAATAAATTTATTGTAAAGTCTTGTGGATAATCCACAATATTTTTATTTTCTATGAATTTTAGTTCTTAATGCTTTATTCACTTCACGAGTCATTTCTTAAATCAATAAATGATTCTTTCATGTGGTTAATGGCTACAGATATTGATATTTTCATAACTATAAAAGTACATATTTTGTTGATTTAAGAAAAAAATCTTAAATCAACATATTTTGCTACGCATCTCAGAAACTATTAAGTAAGCATAAAATAGCCACCATATCTTATTTTGCTATTCAACTTCTTCTTTTTTCAATTCAACCCTCTCCTCCCTTACTCAGAACTTTTGGATTATTTTTTTAAATTTTTTATGATGTTTTTTATTTAGTATAGTGTTTTTTTTCTTGTTATTGGAATTCTGATAAGTTGCCAACATGCAAGTCAACAATCCTGATATAAAATTAGTGGTCTTTCCATCATTTACTAATAACTCGCAGTGACATGTTTTCATTAAATTTTTCAAACTAAAATTATCCCTTAACTAACTTGAAATTGTTAATGTAAAACAATAACAATAAATTAAATCAAACTAAGATACTCATTTAAAATTTCAAAATTCTATTTTAGTAATTTTTGGAAAATTCAAAAATTGAATGAGGCTTTCCATTTAATAATATTTTCATTCTAATCATACAAGAATTTATATTTATATAATTTTTTATATGTATTTCTGAGCAGAGAAACATATAGGGAAATGTTAACAAATGTTGCATATGTGCCTAGAAAATAAAATTCAGTATAATAATATTTTTATTTACTGTAAACATACTGACCTGTAATAGCGTTTTAAAAAAATCTTCGCAAAACTTATTTCTCCTTTCATCCTCATGCATATGTATACTACCAAAACTGAGCTGTAATAATTAAAACTTTTTAACAAATAGTAATAAAATATCTGAAAGTGATAAATAAAACAATTAATATAATAGTGAACTATTGTTGGAACAACTTTGATATACCCCCCAAAAATAACGCGCCAAATCTGGCACTCCCTACGGACTTTTTAGGGTTGCTGTTTCATATTTTGCTGTTACCAAATTAGGTTTTTTCAGCTTTTAGGTTTTTGCTGTTGCCAAATTTAGTATTTTCTTGTATTTTGTACCATTTTCTGAGTATTTTTTTTAAAGTTTTTTTATGTATTAATTATTTGTATTTAGCGAGAATCCATCTTGGCGAGTAAAAAAATGGCGCCAAAATCAAGTATTATGGTTGGTGAGGGAAAAAGAGTCGCCAAATTTCCGATTTGGGGTGGTATATCAAAGTAGTTCCCTATTTTTTACTTAAAAGCAATATTATGATGGAATGATTAACTTATAAATTCTCTATTTATATAAAAAAAGTATTCGTATTTTTTAAAGATTTTATGGGAAAATAAAAAGTAAATGAATTTGTGCTTTCTGGTAAAAATTGCATGATTATGTCTTTGTTCCACTAGCATGCTTCCCTGTACCTAGTCTTGAGTTGCACTCTATCAGTTATATTTAAGCAGACGGTTAGGAGTCTTCATAATTTTGAAGCAAAGACCAAGCAATAGACCCGCAAATACTTGACCTGAAAATCTCAGAGATATCACTTCATTTGGAGGACATTGCGACAACGACATATTTGAAGCGCACACCAGCCGTTTTTAGTGAACATAACGGGTGTTCGTTTAAGTAAGGATTCGAATTTACACCTTTCTGGCCACGAGATCGACGTCAGACCATCGTGAAATAGAAACATTATCTATGAATATAATTTATCTATATGCACTGCCTGCTATATTAAATTCAGTACCTTAAAATATTGGAAATATTGTGCTAAAAATTGAAACGCAGACAAAAATGCATTATTAAATAAGTGATGTTATTTACCGAATGATAAATTGAAACATTGATGAAATAAGAAGAAGAATTCTTTAGAAGTAGCCGCCCGACCTGTATTGTGGTTAGAGTAACTGACTACGGATGGGCAGGACCTGGGTTCGAATCCCGGCTCGGGAATGGTGAATTCTCTCTCTGTGTTTCTTGTTCTTTCCTCAGATGATGAATGAATGTGGATCGCCCTATAAACGGGTTTGTGGTCGTGTGGCGTGGGCAATGTTACTAGTACCTCGTTGACTTGGTTCACAGGTACCCACCGGGCAACGATAAAATGAGTAGCAGTTTCCGGCCTTGTAGCGGCAAATGGGCTAATGTACTTACTTGCTCAAGGGTGCCCGCCATTAGAAAATTAAAAAAAAATTGGTTAGAAGTATGAACACATCGTGTGGTGTACCAAGCAGATACTCTGCAGCAGACTTAATGAACACGAGAATAATCTTGAAGGATAAATAATCATGTTAACAAGAAAAAGAATATTTTTTTTAGACAGTACACAATACTCGCTATAAGTCAAAATAGAAAGGATATGATACATGATTTAATAAGACATTAATTAATCCTTGAACAATTTATCACCAATAGGTACCACGATAAAAAGCTTATCAGAAAAATTTGCATTTATTTATTTATTGTCAAAAGAATATTTGTAATTGATGAAGCATTATAAATACCTTAACAATTTTCTTTTCTCACTCACTGGCCATACTAATTAGGTTATCTCGAAAATAAAAACTCATGAATTTAGTAACATAAAATTAAGATAATGTGAAAAAATATCAATTTCTTCCCACCACCAAGCCGAATTTTGATATTTTATGTATTAACTAGTAATTTTGACAATATCGGTTATAATACATTGCCGGTAATGTAAGCAATTTATCGTAGGTTTATATAATTTGTCATAACACTAAATTTTGATAATTTTTCATCGATTTAATAGATAACCAAAAATCAACCATTACTGGGAAGTTACTGACATATTTTGTTGTTCGTAAATTACTTAAGATTAAATTCAATAAAAAATTAAGGAAAACATGGATAAGTTTGTATTTCCCATCGTACTTTTTTTTTTCAAGAAATGTCATTCTGAAGTCAATGTAATACAAAACTAAAACTAAATTTTATTAAAAACACTCTAACAATTAATTTATTTTGATAAATATAAATTTATTGTGTTTAAATTTAGAAATCAACAAAATTCAATTTACATGGATGATGGCAAAAAATATAGAATTTAAGAAAATATTTTTGTAAATTCATTTTGCAAATACAAAATAATTAAAAGAATAATTATTCTGCGAGTAAAAAAAAAAAAAAAAAAAAAAAAAAAGGTTGATGTTTATAATTAAAAATGCTTCAGTTAGTAATTTTTGGATAGACCGTTATCTTAAAATGGAAGCAGATTAGAAATTTAGAGTAATATTAACGGTATTAAAAATAAGTTCTCTAATAATTTACGTTATCTTATGAATAATTAATATCATAATAATCTAAGTAAATCTTAATGCATAGTTCATATTTAATTTTAAATATGAGCAAAGCAAGTATATAATCTTCACCTCATGAAAAAGAAATTTTCAACAGATAAAAACCCATTCATGATTGGTTGAAATTCAATTCCTTTTGCTATATCTTTGGATGTGAGCAGCCCACCTAAAATAACATTTGAAATTAAGTCATAAAAATCATTGACGAATGGAAATTGCATATAGACAGATTGGCGTTCGTACCTTAGCTAATTTTTTAAAATTTTCCAGTTATAAGCCATTTTTTCCATATTAATTCGTTGAAAGAACGAATATTCTTTTTGAAATTCATCATCTATATTCTATACTTTACTTTTGATCAAATAAAACATAATTTTAAAAATAAAATTTAAATCACAAATCAACTGGCAAATGATACAATAAAAGAATTTAAATTATTTAACTAGAAGAGTTTAATGAGAATTGAGCTTTAAATCTCCCTTCCTTAAATGCATGGTACTGAAAAGATATGCGCTGAAATCGTACGTTGAAATGCATATTCTAAATTGTTTCATCGTAGTCACTAAACTCTCTCGCTGTAACAACTATATCCATTAATTGTAAAATACTTAATATGATGCAATTTTAAAATAATGAATAATGTCGTGTTACTAATGTATTTAAGTGCAAACATTTACTTTTTCTTATTTTCCTAGAATTAAGTTTATAATATTGATTTTATTATTTTTGCACGTTTTCCTATTGTACGTTGACTTATTTATAGCCGTGATTTCTATATTTAAATCTAAAAAAATCTTATTTATTTCACGTTTGCTTGTTTTTATTTTTAAATACTAAAAATAAACCTTTTTTTAGTTATTCGATTGTTATTTTTTTAAAAAGTGTAATTGGTCATTTCAATGGATGAGAGAATAAAGAATGTATCGCGTAAAATCTAGCCTTCATATCATTCATGTAGTAAATAATTATAATAAATTAAAATTTATTATCATTATTTTTCAAAGATAAAAACGACACTCTACTTTAAATAATATCATATGGCATTAAACTATGAATTGCTTGTTATATTTTAAAGATTTTTGAATAAAATTTTGTATTGTATTTATCACTGCTTCGATAAATTTTTTTTTAAGATTTCTTAAATCTATTCCAGCAATTAACGCACCATCCAATTCAGTTATAGTTTAATTGAATTATCTGGATAAATTGGACAATTAGTCTGTAAAAATAAATATCCATCGATATACATAAATCTAAAAGAAGAATTCCAACATTGTAACGAATAAAAATCACGTGATTTAAGCATTTTAGTGCGCATAGGAAAATCCAGTAATATGAGGAAAATATATGTTTTAATTGAAATATCAATGGATGTAGTTGCGCTCTTGGGCAACATAGGAAAAGAAATATCCTCGATTCTAATTATTTTAATCTTTGTAATTTTAAATTTATGATTCACTTACACTTATATTCAATACACTTACATAAAATATATTTAACACAAAACACACACAAACATATTGTGTTAAATATATTTTATACAGACTTAGGTAGATAAATGGATACAGGAATCATATTAAGCAATAGGAATAATGTATGCATCAGCACATAACGAATATGGAATATAAACTCAGCATGTACATGAAGTGAATACATTACATATGCATGAAATGTATACACTATATGTGCGTGTTTATTTAATCTATATATATTTATGTGTCTAATATTATTTGTATGTAAGAAATTTTTTTTTAAACTTACCGAGTGCATGAAAATTTACCATGAAATACGTGTGGGAAAGTATAACCCAGAGTATTGATATAAATCTTATTCCATGAAATACTGACAATGAATCTGGATTGTTATCATAACTCATTAGACGCTTAAAATTGGAATAGGCAGAGAAGCACAGCATATATTTTACCAACATACCTAAATAATAAAATAAATTAAATTGTAATCGACAGTTTCAAAACTTATACATATTGGTTAATTATGACAGGCTTTTAAATTCATAAATATTATAATAAAAGACATAATATTATAATAAAAGAATATTTTTATGTTTCTCTTAATTTATAGGCTTTCACTTTGTGTAATTAAAAATTATTTTAGAATAAGATATATTTACATTATCTGTGTGCGATGAATATTTCATGGGGTATGTATAAAAATTGCGAATTTTAATGCACAAATTTTGCAGCCGAGTTTAATGCTTAAAGGTTTTAAAATTATGATTAATCTGTGATTTATAAATGAATCTATATAAGGTAAAATCGTTTAAATTAGAAAAAAAAAGACTGAGATCAAATCTAGAACCACATTCAATCTAATTAATTTAGATTTATTACAAGGACACTGTGAGACAGTAATATGTGGATTATGCATAATATAACGGAAGGGGTTTTCACTCGTTTCTATTACATTCAGTACCAGCAAATCCAATTCTTTGGGTAATTCAAAGTTTACTTCTTTGTAAATTGAATAATAATTTCCTTCGTTTCTTTCTTTATTATTTCTCGTTTTTGACATTCGTATGATGTACTCAGATCAGTTGTCCAGTACGTTACGCTAGCAGACCTCTCTGTATCTAACTCGGGATGAGCGTTTACCAGTTTAGGTAGAGGTTGCTAAATAATTTATTTGATAGTTTTCTTATAATTACAACAAGGAGACTTTCTCCTGTTAAGCATTTCTAAACAATAATTAAACAAAAGGAAAAAAAATAGGTAAAACAAATAAAAATATTTACATGAGTTAAGAAGGTTAAAATAAACAGGTGCTCCATCTGAAAAATTTTAATTAAAAAGTTAAATAAAACTCAATTATCCATTGTAGATGTACAGTAGTATTGGGCTTTAAAAGAGAAAATCAAAGTCTAAGGCTCACTAAATGCTTGGAAAGTCACAGTTACTAAATGCATGGAAAAGTCATTTGCTTGATTTTCTGACAATTTCTTTTGTTAAATAAGGTTCTTTCTGCCTGCTAAATTTCTTTTGCTCTCATCTAAGAGAAAAGTTGCTCATGATCAATTAGAAAGTCCATTAGACTATTTAGCTTTTATCTGAAATGTCGTTTTCCAAAACTTTCTTTTTCAAAGTGTTTTCCATTGAGCTGCTAAATGCCAAGATGTTGTAAGTGGGCATGCTGTCTGGTAGTGAAGTGGCCTTCCCTCTTCTTATGCACTGACCTAATTCTGTTTCTTTCAAGGCAGACACAAAGCTGCCAACTCCGGATTTGAAGTTTTATAGTGGTTCAGAATGCACTTTACATTGTAGATTCTAATTTAAATAGCTCTCGTGAGCAAAAAGTAATCGTTGGGGGATAAACTAATCAACCATGAAGACGTTCAGTGTTGTATCCTAGTCGAATGTCCAACTCTTTTGTAAAATCATAATTTCCTTCACAATAAGTAAACTTTTTACTATTATAAAAATGAATGACTTGAAATAAAATGTATACTTTTAAAAGAAGGTAACATTTGACTCAAATTGTTTTGGATAATATGATATAAGTTTCGTGAAAATATTGCGTGAACTTTGATTTTAGTTTCCAAAATTTCTAAACATTTTTTCTTTGTTTTCTCTGTTGATATCAAAGTTATGAAAATTTAAAAACTGAATCACAAAATATTTTACACCCAAAGAAAGTTGTTCAGTAACATATGTAATTTTAAAAACTAGTAGGTGCATGAACAGATAAAGTTTAACTTAAAGAATATTTTTTTCTTATCAATTAGGTCTAAATTTAAAAGCAGAACTCTAACTATTGCCCTTTGGATAAAATTCTATACTTTTATATCCAAAAATTCAATTAAGGAAGGCGTTGCAAAACATCGTTAGCGTAATGAATCCAACACAAAACGTATTGTGAAGCGTTTTTCATATTCGTACTAGGACGCACATTGAAGGTTTATAACTAAAGAATACTTAGCATATTCTACCACACAAAGTATCATCTTCTGCTTTGCCACCAAAGTGTATAATAGCGGCTCAAGCTTACCGTCTTGCTTGTGTATACAAGATAGATAGCTTTTTTAGACTTGATGAAAGTATGTATATTTCATGTATCATCAGCTTTTGTATCTTGCATACTTGTCAATAAACATTGCTTTAAATCTGATAAATCATTAAGTACAAACTTATCCATGAATGTATTTAAAAAATGCTACTATTTACCACGATAGTACTTAAAATAATCCATGGAGTACATTAAAGAGATCTAATATTTTTATAAGACCAATGATAAATTTAAAATAAATCAAATAAAAATTTATCCAGTTTTACATAATTTACGTTTAACAATCAGTATGTATCAGTTTCAAACACATGAGTAATTCTTGAGTTTTTTAACCTTATATGCCTATATAATACTTAAATATGTTTTTAGCGAAACGTTATATGAATACTAAGTTCACTGATTCGTAGATATGCTATTCATAAATCACTCACTTTTCTCCTTCTCCTTTATTTCAAGTTCCTTTACTTGGTAATAAACATCTATTACTGTTCCCAAGATAACAAGTGCTACAAGAGCGCATAACAAAATGCTATAAAAGAAAATTTTCTTTTATTATTGTTTCACTCATATTTTACAATGAATAAGAATAAGAATAAAACAATAATAATCCGAGAAAAAAAAGTAATAGTAACAAAATTATTATTTTTTAAACTGTTTTTATTAAGATTTTTTATAGAATATATAAAAAAAAATATTGCTTCTCTACTTTGAGTTCCCTTAATTTTCAAAGTTAAATATTAATTTTAAATTAAGAATAATAAAAGAAGCTTTTTAAAAGTACACAATCAAACAAAATTTCAAAAATTCTCTTTATTCTAGGACCATTATAATGATTTTTGTGTGTAGTAAATGATCTAAAAACAAAATGTATGATTCTTTTAAAAATCAAATTATTTTTAAAAATCAAAAATACCGAAAATCTGAATAAATACCTATCCAAAAAATTGCAAGAAACTCAAGTTTGAATTATCCTACATACAGAATTTAACACTTATCAATTTACACATAGGTTTAGAACTGTTTTTGTTTACAAGTTTTCACATCTTTCATTCCATCATCAGCGTAACTTTTTCAAGATATATATATATATATATATATATATATATAATGTATGTATTTCAGATTATGTTCCCTGAATTTTTATGTAAATTATTGTTTGAGAATGGTTTTCCAGGAAATATATAGTTTGTTCTTAATAACCTTCATATTTACACATTCATATAAATAAATGATACAATGACATATACACAATTAAACTAATATAAATATATAAATAAATCAAATATGGTATAAAAAGAAAAAATTATCAAAAGCTTTCACTTTGAAAAGATTTTTCTATTTTGTAAAAATAATGATTATTTACATAATTGAAGTCTCTCCGGAAGAAAGGTCCAAGTGTTCAATTTTCTCTTCACAATACGGAACAATCATATCAAAGCTAAATTTCGACACTTTCATGGCTGCAAAAACAAATTTTAAATTTTTTAATATTTTTAAAGTTTGTAAATTTATTATATTGGGTTGGGGAAAAAGAAATCCATTATTTTTACGTGAACTTCATGTAACTTCTTTCAGATTCACTTTGTAAAAAGGTTTAAAACAGCTTTCATGTAGATTTTTAGGTCTTGCGCGTTACGACTGCTGACATGTGGTTAACTTCGATCATTTTTGATATTTCATAGACATTTTCGACGATGCTGTATCCACATGCGAGGTGCATCTCTAACATCAAAAATACCCGAACAGAATCGACGAAACAAAATTGTACGTAACTGGTTGTTACAGTCTTATATAGGACGATAAACACCTTTCACAATTTTAGTAGCCACCCTGCTATCTTTTTCGCCGTTACAAGAGAAAAACGAAAATGTATCGAATTTTCTGTTTGTTGTCTTCCATTTTTAAAACCTAGTACTCGTAACTGAATTAATCAAACAAAAAACCGCAAGAGAATATTTTAGTGTCAAATGTCACCTTTCCAACGAGCATAAATCTGAAATTGTTTGATACATACCTCACGAGATATTCATCATTACAGACGTCTACCGAAAAAATAATGGATTACTTTTTCCCCAACCTAATATTATAATCAGATTATACATATATGCATATGCATATACTTTACAGAAAATTTTTTTTATTGTTAAATAGTATTATTATCATGACTATTTAATAAAAATCATTTTTAACATTTGCATATTTTATAGAAGAAATGTTTGTGTGAAATGTTGTAAATACTGTGCTCACAATCGATAAGTTTCAAAAGCTAAAAATATTTGTTATATCTCCAATTATTTTTCATTGGTATATACAAATATTTTAATTCTTTCGCTATAAACATTTCTCGTTTTATTAAAGTCTTGTAAAAATTTTTTGGGAGATATTATGATATTAAATTCATCAGCAAATTTTTAATTTAATTAATAACTATAAAAAATGGTGAATTTCTTCTGTTTCTTATTCTTGTAGATATATTAAGCTTAGGAGAAAATAGTATCCACAGCAGAATAAAAAGTAAAGGAAGCTTTAGATGAAATTAATGCTTTCGATCGTTCTATCTAAATTACAAATATTTTATGAAGGCTAACAGTTGGTACATAGATCCTTTGTCAGAAACATAATTTATCTTTCAGGAATTTAAGAAAAAATTGTAAAGTGAAAGTGTGGATGTGATCTAAATTTAAAAAATGTAAAGAAATCATTGGAAGAAGATGATTTTACTAAGCTTGTTATTTTAATTAGTTTACAAAATTGAGGAGTGTTTATACTATTTTTTATAATGTATAAATATATAAAAAGTTTGTATAAATATATAATAAAAAGTATGTATAAATATATAAAAAGTTATTTTAAATTTAGAATAAAAATGGTTATAAAAATGGGATTACTTTCATATCGTGAAAGTAATTCCACTTTTATTCTAAATTCAAAATTACTTTAATTCAATATGAAATTGAATTTATTCATAAAAGATATTTCATTTTTGATAAATCATATCTATCATATAAAATAATCTACGTAAATTATATATATATATATTAGGTTGGGGAAACAGTTATTTTTTCGGTAGACGTCTGTAGTGATCCCTATCTCGTGAGGTATCTATCAAACAATTTCAAATTTATTACGCACTATTTTGGTTTCGTCGATTCCGTTTGGGTATTTGGATGCTAAAGATGCACCTCGCATGGATACAACATCGTCGAGAATGTCTATAAAATATCAAAAATTATCAAACTTGACAGCATGTCAGCAGTCGTAGCATCGCACAAGACCTAAAAATCTACATGAAAACTGTTTTAAACCTTT
>JAPDSC010038133.1:0-22209 GCA_026290005.1 Latrodectus geometricus
TATATATATATATATATATATATATATATATATATGCATGCAATATCATCAACCTCTACTCTTTTACATATTATTCCTTTGTTTGATTCTCACATACTGTGAGTATTTCAATGGTTTAGAGTTCACTTTAAGTTATAACATTTAATCACATTTATTCTAATATGCAAAATGGGGGTCATAGAAGGATAAACTGAATTATTTTCTGAAATTATAATGTTTTTATATTACATGCTTTATCAATTCATATTACACTCTGGTTTCCACTCAACATTTCAATGCTTCATTTCCCATCTCGGTCATGAATGATGTGGTTTGCAATGCATTTTAAACTGTAAGTCTGAAACTAATTAGCCTTTGTTTTCAAAAATAAATAAATAAATAAAATATCTATTGAGCATAAACAAAATAAAAACTTTTTTCATGCTATCTAAAGAAATCTTTCATACAACATCTTTTATTTAAAACCATCTTGTTTAGTTTTCATAAAATTACAAATTTACTATTTTGTATTTTATTGAAATCTTTAATTTTAGAACGAATAACTTGCAAACACTAATTCTGATATGGAAATTGTTATCTCTTAGTACTTACATCAAATTTTTATTTATCCTGATTTCTCTATAACTGATCTTATAAATATATACTATATTGCTTGAAAGTTATGTAGGTGTTTTACAATTTGAAGTTTTTTATACTATGTAAAATTTTACCTGGTCAATAAAACTTTTCATTGACCTAATGTTATTTGTAAGTATAATTGTTGATATTCAAGTTTAAATTATTTGATATTGATTGGAATATATGGAGAACTTAATATAATGAAGGGTCTGTAAAATAATTCATACAAATTTTTCCATTCAGAATTTCTTGTTAAGTTATCTAGACAATAATTCAGAAGTTTGTAACTTTTCTTAGTTAATCTTTCCATTTACGATTTTGCATTTCATCCTCTTCTATATTATTAATTACAGATATCGCTTATTGCTTTGCTATAGAAATGTTTGATAGCTTACTTTGTAATAAAAATAATCTTTCTTGAGAATGTAAAAAATGTTTTCACATGAATTATATCTTTGAAATATGTATATATGTTGCCGATTTTTGATTTTTTTTTTTTTTTGTGATATCTGTTCTTTTTTTTCTTATAATAAATGTTATTATTATGTTCTTGCTTTATAAAATTTTTGATATATGCTTTTGTATAATATCTTTATTTATATATTATTAATGCTTGTGAAATTTATAACTAACTGAATAATTAACAAATGTCTAATATTTCTTTTGTATATTTTTTTGATAAGTTGAATGTTTTTAATATTTTCGTTATATTTTTCCTATCATATTTTCCATTATTTGATTAAAGTGAACTTAACTTTAAAATTTCAATACCAGACAAACTACAACAATTTAAATTTTGGCTAAAGAAATTGTTTGCTTATATTTACTTCATATGCAAGTTAATATCAAATAGGCTTTCTTGTCTAAGTATTTTATGGATAAAAGTATATTTTTTATTGATTTCTAAATGAAAAATAAAAATTCATTTTATTCTCCCTAAATTCATAAATTTTTGTATTTTATCAGTGCAGTCTTATATTTTTGATAGAAATTTGGCCCTCTTTGAAAATAGCCACAAGTTTGTATTAATACACTAAATTATTGTGTATATCATGTTACAATTTTTACTTATTATATTTTATTGTTATATTGTTTTGTTTTATGCATAGCATATGCTTTCACAGTTTTTTTTTTTTTTGTAAATGTTAATTATTTTTTTATTTTATTAAAAATATTCATTTTTCATCATTTTAATTTATGTAGATAATTATTAAAATGGTCTCAATCAAACCTCTTATAAACAATTAATATTCTCTAAATTTAATAGCACTTGGGTTATAACTTCTGTGACAGTTTGTTTTATGCAAGAAGCTAATTATATGTTGCCTTGTATCTTTTATCCAAACTGTCAACTAAGTGATTAATATTGTGCTTATTAGTCTAAGAAAAAGCTTGATACGTGGCTTAAGCTTTTCTGTAAATAGTTTCGTAACCTTAATAAAACTTTTAAAGAAATGATGATTCTTTGGCAATAAGTTCTAGTATGCTCTATATTTTGGTTATTAGTGTTATGTTTTCTAGCCTTTGAATAAATCCAAAATTTCAAATTTTCCCATGTGAACTTTAATTTTTCATTAAAAGTTGTTTTGAATCAGAACATTTATAAATCTTCTTACTGTTCATAAATATACTCTTTATGAGTATGTATATAATACATTAATCATTTCTAATCTTTTACTCAATTACCATATTAATAGAACCACTAGTTCACATCAGTTTATATAGAATATAAATAGTATCTTTTATCTGACTATTTCAAGCATATTTCTATGAAAATATTTTTCACATTTTGTAAGAGACAGCTAAACAGCCAAAGTCTGTTGTAATGTATATACTATATGTATGTTGTCTGTAAAATACTATATAAAAAAGCATTTTAGCATCCATCTTGTTAATTGCCTTCAGAAAAAATTATAAAATCCCAAACATTCACCCCAACAGATGTGCATGCAGAAACGCAACATCTTTCTCTTATTGCTCACTAGTGGCAAGTATCAAACTGAAACCTTTTAGCTTTAAAGAATGCTGTCTTATTATTAGACCACAGTGAGCCCTCATAAATAGTTTAAGGCAAACATCTTTCTACGCTAGCCTCCTTTTTAGAAATAACCATATTTCAAACAAATTTCTATTTCCCTAAGCTTTATCAAATCCAACATTGAAGGAAATATAACATTTATATGGATAGTATACTGTAAAGTTTTCAAATAGAATGCATATACAATAAGAAAAATCTTTTTACTTCCTATATTATTATTTGTATAATTTATTTATTAACTATTTCTCTAATTTGTTGTATGAAATCCTAAACATTATTTTATCATGTGTTAGGATCACTTTTATTCCCAAGATACCAGAATCATCTGATTGAATCTTCCAAGTATGTCACCTCAGAGAAGGTGCATAAATGCTCATTTTGTCAGTATAGTTCTGTATGGAAACAAGCGCTTGAAAGACATTTGCTGACACATACTGGAGAGCGTCCATTTATTTGTGATATTTGTGGAAATCGATTTCGCTTAAAGCATCACTTGAAGTATCATTTAATGAGTGTTCATCAAATATAAAAAAGATTGTAACATTCAAAGTATTATTAAAGCTGTGATTTCATTTATTCTTTCACCAATTTTATTTATTTTATTTTCATTAATCATTAAATGCATAAAACTGGGATAGGTGTTTTTAGTTTGTATTTATTAAATATAAATTCTTCATCATTAGTTATATATAAGTTGTAAATTTATTAATGACTATTGATAAAGAAGTTAACTGAATTTGTTTCCTATATAGCCTTATTGGTTTTATTCTCACCAATAAGTAATATATATATATATATATATATATATATATATATATATATATTACCTGTATGTATATATAATGTTCATATACAAAAACTTTTTCTCTGCTTGACAATATCAATCAATCATGAATATCTGTTTTAAATTTTATTATGTAGCTTTACATTCTTTTATCTTTATAAAAGCTAATTTTACTCATGTTTGTAAGTTTAATGTAAATTTTATTATTTATTTTATTCAATTTTACATACAATTTGTTTATCTATTCTTATCTGTTTTTAATTATTTATTAGTTCTATTTTTGGCATCTGAAGAAATTAAATTGCGATTTATTTTTAAATTAATAACAAAATATGCATTTTTGACTGACTTGCTCCAACTCCCTCCTTGAATTTCATTATTGAATTTTAAGGAATTATGCTAAATATTGTGAAAGCATAAATATTTAGCATATGTTGATTCTTGATTTTTTAACATATTATTGACACAATTTTCTAATTTTATTTTCCCTATCAATCTCTTAAATCAAAATTTTTCTTGTTATTGTTAAATATTTAATTTGTCTCACTAACTCAAAACTTATTATGTTTTTCTTGACTTTTCAGACTTTTCCTCAAAATAAGTTTACTACAAGTTTTTAGATTATCAGTTACCTTCAAACTTTTAAGGAAATAAATGTTGATTTTTTTTTCAATTGGTGAGATATAATAACCAATTAAATTTTTCAAACCAGTTTCTATTATTAATTATTGCCCTTTTAAAAATCTTTTCTCGATAATGTTCTATTCCTAACTTTTTTAAGAGGAAATCTATAAATTTCTCATGCACGTACAAAAAAATAAAGTATTTATCTCCATAATTGTTTGTAGGAGCTCCTATTTTTAAGTAAATTGTTAATTAAGCTCTTTTTATTTTCAAGGATTTTTATTGTAATTCTTGTAGAATTTTTTTATTAACTTATTTTTAAAAGAAACTAATTTAATAGATTCATGATTCATTCTAATACTTATAATATGTTAAAAGTAGTTGAGATGTTAATATTATGCACTTTATCATTTATAAAGTGTTTAAATGAAAACTGTGAAAATATTCTAGAAACTATGTATTTATTCTATATTTAAAACTAATTCTGCTGAAAATATGTAAGTAGTAACTATGTATGGCTTATAAACAAAATGAGTTAATGTAAAAAATAATTATCCTCTATCTTAAAAAAATAGTTTTTTTTTTTTTTTTTTTTTTTTTTTTTTTGAAAATATTATTTTTGTTTTGAACTCTTTAACTATTAGATCAATTTACAAGAAAAAAGTTTTTCATGCTTTTGGTAATATTTATTTAGTCTTTTTTAAAAAATTTTAATTTAGAAGTAATTATGTAAGCCTTTAATAAGCAATTTTTTAAAAATCTTCATTATTTTTCTGATTCTTGATCATTTTTAATATGTCCCTAGTCAGTTGCATCATCATATTGTTCTTCATATAAATTTATTATTTTTTATCTGTTAATAAGCTGTGGTAAAAAATGATATGTATAAATACTCAAATTAAAAATCCTCAAAATTTATGACCAGAACATGTGCTGACAAAATATATTGTAAATGACTCTTAAAATGTGACTTTAATTATTAACTCTATATTTGAAACTATCTAAATAAAAATAGCTAAGTTTAATCCTTTATTGAATCACTTTTAATGCTTTTCTCTGTACTGATAATTCTGCAATAATATTGTTAATTTGCATTTTTAAATCCACTTATTATAAATGCTTATGATACTTATTTTTTCTAACCATATCATTATGACACTTTTAGCTATCAATAATTTTTGATGATTGGAATTATTAGAAATGATTTTACAATAAAATTCTGTATTATGTTTTATAAAATTGCTAAATAAATTTCTTTACAATTGATTTCTTGCATCACAAAATTGTATTACTTTTATATGTTTTTTAGAATATTTAAAAGTAAGTATTTATTTAATGAGAAAACTTGTTATGATATAAAAAATTATACAAAAAGCAATTTTGTTTCATTTTTATATAAAAACAAATATGATATATATTTTATCACATAATAGTAATCAGAATGTAAACTTTACACATAACTGTCTAAAATATTTGAATATAATATTTATTATGAATGCAATTTTAACTTCATAAAAAGAAAATTTTGACAGCCCCATTGAGTTAAAAAATATATAGATATGATGCAAAAACTTCTTTTTTAGTATTTATTATTCTTTTGCAGATCTAACTTAATAATTTAAAAATTAATCGATATTAATTTTTAAATTTCTTAAACAATAATTTTCTAATTTGTTTATTGTATTTTAAGTTCAAGAAATCAAAGGCTGTTAATAACACTATTTTATTCTAAAAATACTGAATTAATGTAAATTAGGACATTTAAAATACTAAACTTGATAAGTTAATAAAATTGGTTTATCAAAGTAATATTTGTCATTAATTAATATTTGGTTGACTTAAAAAATGCCAAATCATTTATAGTTATTTTTAAGAA
Source organism: Latrodectus geometricus (assembly GCA_026290005.1). Lineage (NCBI taxonomy): Eukaryota > Metazoa > Arthropoda > Arachnida > Araneae > Theridiidae > Latrodectus > Latrodectus geometricus. Next base: position 5,941 of record JAPDSC010038133.1, read on the forward strand.
AAAATATCCAGTTATTATACTAATATATTAGTTAATTCCTTTTAAAATTTTACTTATAAATCAAAAAAATAAATATATAAGTGAAATTAAATCTTTTAAACTTATAGTACATATTTCTTTTTGTTGTAATGTGCTCTGAGGACTGTTGAAATTATTACATTAGGCAAAATGTACACATAATTGTTGGAAGACATGCTTAAATTTAATGGTGGCATGAAATATACACCATGTAATTTACCAGTGCACTTGTTACCTCTTTGTAGCAATAATAATGCTAAAAAAACAAATTAAAATGAATTATATGACTGACATTTCATTCCCTGCATTTTAATGCAATACAAAAATTTATAAATCCCATTTGCGATGATATGTTGCATAGCTGTGTATGGTATTTCATAACTGGATGTTCTCAATAAAATAGATATAGGGAATTTGTAGGCCAAAAAATAAGGGCGTATTCTATGATAAAAAACAATTGGATATCTCAGATAAATGTGATTGTGCATTATTTTGTTTTAAGAGTACACAATGACCTCAAAAGAGACATACCATTACCCTTTCCTTGCATGAAATGTAATAAAAATTGTAAACATTATGTTTATGTGAAAATATTACTAGAGTATGCCTCTAAAAACATCCTTTATACCAAGTTTCTTGTCCATATATGACTGACAATTACAAGGTAAAAATGTTCATTTTCCTCTTTTCTCAAGTTTTATATGAAAAGAAATCAGATACTTGTATGTATAATATTTCCATGGCAGCTACTCCACTTGTCTCTATGGCATTCCAAAGCAAGCTGCTACAGTGATCTTGATACTTATAATCAATGCTGTTACAGTTGATTAGTTGGTTGGGTTTTATGGCGCAAGGTCCAAAAAGGACAAGCTGCTACAGATACTGACAATTTGTAGCATACAGCCCAAAAGCTTTTAAGTTATATATTAGGTGGCACTTAGGCTATTGTGAGACTTTTCTGTATATTTGTTTCGTGGAGGAACTTTTCATAGATAGTAAGCTGCATTCATTTGTCTTAAAAATCCCAATTGCTCGCCCAACAGATGTGCATTCAGAAAGCAGAAGTACATCTATCTTGCACTGTTCAACAATATAACTTTGATAAAAACCTATATCGTCTACTCTAAGGAATTTGATTCTGTCAGATATTATACTCCTGAACAATATATATCCTTACTAACAAAATTATGAACAACTGAATTCCTGACTCAAGGTTCATAATATGGGTTGTATGATCACATATAAATGATATGTTTTATTTAGTAAATCTATACTACTGAGATCTTCTATAAGCCACCTAAGCAGGAATTTTGTGTTTATTTGACATTGTGAGTTTTTAATAGCATGAACATTGTAAGGAACTGATAAACTTTATTCTTAATATGCTATGCTTTTATTGTAGTTCAATTCAGAATTGTAATATTTCCCTAATATGTAGCATTACATGGCTATTTCACAAGAAACCAGCATTCAAATGCAATTTTTAAGTGTAAAATTTAATGTACAGTATTCTCTTATGAAAATGAAGTGATATTATTTAAATTGGTTTTTATACATGTGCTCATATCCTAACATTCAATTGCTTTCATAGAATTTTGCTACTGTCTTCATGGGGCAGCAAATTTTATTACTTCCATACTTATTATAAAAAATGTATTAAAATTATTTTATCTGTTACTAGAATATTAAAAAATGGACAGCTTTTCTTTACTTCAATGTTTTCCTGTAACCAAACATTTTATCAGGTATGATTTTCTATACCAAATTTTGTGACAAATTGAATTAATGAATTGTTTTTATCTGAATATTAGAAATGAATTTGTTCAGTCTATTTAAAAATAGGTTGACTATGTGATGAATGCAAATGTGTTTCTGCAAAAACCCTTATTCTCTATAATTTAGTAAAGCTTTCAAATGCTTTAGAAAATTGCTAAAAATTATGAATATAATGGGCAAAGTAATGAAGATGCTGAATTTAAGTAGAATTTATTTCTGATTTTAATTTTATATCTGGATTTTCATTTTTCTAATATGGTGCAAAAAACTAGTAACAAAAAATACTTTTGCATAAGAATAAACATTAGTGTTAACAACAAACTTATTCTATCAAAAATTAGTATTGTTAATAATTACTTGACATATAAATAAAAATCCAATGCAATTTTGTTATCGGTACTGTTGAGAGGGCGAATATATCTTTAACAATCTAAAAACAGAGTCAATGCACAAATGAAACAGCTAATCTAATAATATACTGCCGGTTTTAGCCAAAGACAATTTTTAACATCTCAGAGACTTCAAAGTCTACAATGGTACATGTCTCAGAGAATCATTGTATGTCAAGTGGTTAAAGAACTATTTATATCGCACCAACTTCATTATAAAATGTGCTTCCTAATAAAGTGTTAGTTATTTTTCATCGTAAAAACATTTTACTATTATTATTGTCTAGTACATGGTACAACTATTTTTAACATTTCGTCATAATATTTTTAAAATTTAATATATCTTTATATGAGACTCCTTTCCCGATTTTAATAATTAAATGTATTAAATTTCGGTCTAATTTAGGAAAACATTTTGTTGAGAGACTATTATATAAATGAGTTTTTTGATCTCTTCATTAAAATTTTTCCTGTGTGACTAATTGTTTTGTGACTGATAATTATTTCTTAGTAATATTAGAAAATTAATTACACTTGAAATTGATTAATTACCCTTAGTAATTTCAACTATGTAAGTAATATATTGCTTACATAGTTTAATTTATGTAATGTTACATACCGATGGCTAAGTGTTTTTTAACAATATAAATGTATTAATTGCTGTAAAAGTTCTATATTATTTAACATTGGTATGTTTCCAAACAAATTTAATATTCTTAAATAAAATATAAATGTATTTAAATAGAAATTTTGGTTCTAAATATATCATCTATTTAATATCTGACATTATCTGAATTAATTCCCTTATTCCTTTCTATAAAAATGTTTGCTATATAGCACCCTAAATATAGTTTAATTAATCTTATTCATTTGAAGAATTTTTATACAGATTATTTTAACTTTTAAATATATAAAATCTTGTTTTTAATATATATATAAAAAAGTTTCTTCCCTCCTCCTCCTCTTTTTTTTTTTTTTTTTTTTTTTTTTGAAAGATATAAATTATCAGTATTGATACATTTTTTGGTCTGATTTGCAACTTATAAAGACTTTCTTTTTTTTTTTGTATATTAAATATAGTCTTAAGATTTTTTGCTTTTACATTTTAAAATGAATGTCAAGTATTAAAATTAAAATTTCAAATATTAAAATAAAAAAATGTTATTTGTTATAAGAATTATATTTGTACTATGAAATCTTTAAATTAAAGTTATTTGAAATTATGTGAAAGAAAGCAATTTTACATGAATTAATTTAGAAGTTTTCATTGCATTATCTTATAAAATGTATTTCCTTTAAATTTCATTAATTGTTGTCTTATACATTTATTTTTAATGGAAGTCATCAAATAATTACGTTTCAATAAAATAAAATAATTAATTTTAAGCATATTGTATTTAACATTTGTGATGTTTTGATTAAAAAAGTATTGTTAAAATTTTTAATTCAAACTTATTTACTAGGTATTGCATTGATGAACTGTGCTCAAGAAACAGTACAAATGAATTGGAAAAGGAATCATAATCCTTTTTTACGAAAATTAAAAAATATTCCTGTAGAAAATTTGTATAGGTGCTCATTATGCTGTTATACAACTGAGTTTCGAAGTAATCTTAGAAGACATACGTTGACTCATGTTGGAACACGTGCTTTTCAGTGTCATATCTGTGGCAAGAAATTTTCTATGAAGCAGTCAGTTAAACGTCATATGTTGATTATTCACTCTTTTTCTTATTAATGTAATATTCTGTAAATGCTGAATATTAAATATGCCAGTTTCGTTTCTTAGCATTTGTGAAAACTTTTATGAAATTAATGCTAACCTAACTGGGTTTTTGGTAATACCATTGACATTTTTATATTTGGTATTAAATCTGTTTAATAACTGCTTATAATTGTCGAGAGATTAAATAATGGACTTTTTAAAATCAAACTAAATTAGACTTCTTTAAATGAAATAATTATTTATATCATTGAGAAAGAACTATAATTTTTTAGTTTTGATAAAGTGCACTACAGTATTGCAATATTGGGTACAAAAATAATTATGTCTTTGTATAATAGTTCAGTTTTTATCAATGTGCTAATGAAAGCGTTTTTTCTCTAATAATATGGTAAATAAGACTTTATCTGAAATTTGAAAACGCATTCTCAAAAAAATAAGTGTACTTTATTTGTTTTTATTTGCCATTTAATTTTATGACAAATATGCATCTATTTATTTAGTCTTGATTTTTCTGCACTTTTGGAATTTATAAATTTCTTTAATTGTAATTTTCTATGTATTAATTTGAATATTTTTATCTTTTTGAAGTTAGGAAGGAAAATTTCTGTTATTAAATAAGTGTTTTTGTAGCTTCTAATAAAAACAAAAATTTGTGTAATTTTTCCTTTATTAAGTGTTTTAATTAAATTAGTGCTTAAAATATAAATATATTTAGGTATTAAAATTCTAGATTGTTACTTAAAGTAAAAGTAATATATGTAACAATAAGTATATCTGATTTTTTTCTAATTATAATAATAAATCTATAATTGACTTGAAAATGTAATTCATCATTAAAGTAATACTGGGTTCGTATTAATAATATTCGGTTTTTTTCCCAAATATTCTATTGTTTAAATTAATTGGTTGTGATATGAAAAGTATTTTTAAAGTATATTGCTTTAAAAATCTTTTAAAATAAATTTATTAATTTTTAATTAAGTTCCCAAGTGTAAAAAAAGGAAAACATGTACTTAATTAAAATATTATTTGTGCTGTACTTGATTTCATGTGACTTAAAACTACATTTAATGTATTCTTTCTATTATCTTTAGAATATTGACCATTTAATATATATTATTAACATAAATAAGGGGATAGTTTTTAAAAATGTTTACTTTCAATATTTTTGTACTTTAAATAATCCGTGATTCATAAAAAGAAAGAGAATAATATAATTTTTCTAGTTATTGAGATGTTTTAAAGTGTAGATGTTTGATGTTATGAAAATTCATTCATTTTTTTTTAATTTTATGCTAATGATTTTTAAGTATCTTGAGAGTTTACAATTTTGATCAGATAAATGTTTATTGTATGGAAATCAATCTCTCAGCCTCTTTTCACTTTGATGTAATCATACGAAAAGAAATCTAAATGTAAGGTCTTGAGATCTGCTAATGAATATACGTAATTAGCTTAGAAAAGAATTTCTATATTGTTTGTAATATTGGTTACAATAATTTAATTTTATTCGCATTATCATTAAGATTTGTACATCAGATCCATGTGAGGTCTCTTAATAGGAGTCACGTTTTATATTTTATGTGCTAATTACTATTGAAAATACTCAGCTGATTATTGACATCTAGAAGTCTGTTAATATATTTATTTAATTAATCCTTAGATAATTTCTGTGTTATGAAGGATTTATAATTGAAACATGTAGAATTCTTAATTATATTTCACTAATAATTTTAAAAATATAAATTTTAAAAGTTAGAAAAAAATTGTTTGTGTCTCCTAATTCTGTATAACCCTGATTTTATTGATTACCCTGAAAAAAGAATCTGTCCCTGATTTATCATTCATAAAAAATCAGGGACAGATTTTTTTTTTTTTTTTTTTTTTTTTTTTAACTATTTCATTTTTAAACCTACTTGAGTTAGTTAAAAATTTGAACTAAAGAATTTCACTTGAACATGCATGTTTTTAAATTTTACATATAACATTGACTTTGAAGTATTTATCAATTATTTACTTTTAACTAGTTGCCAAATATTCTACTATTTACCTATACTATTCTATAACTTACATACAGCATTTTTTCTATACTTTTACATATACTTGTAAAACTAGCTAAATAAATATTAGGTTGGGAAGAAAGAAATTCGTTATTTTTTGGTTGATGACTGTAGTGTTCAATATCTTGTTTAATATCAATCAATTCAGAATTATCTTTGAAAGATCACTTTTCACATTAAAAGAACATTTTGCTTTTAGTCCGTTCAGTTATAATATACAGGGTGTTAAAAATGGAAGTTAACAAAATGAAAATATGCTGTACATTTACAGTTTTTCTTTGATAAAGACAAAAATACAAGTCAGGCAATTGAAAATCGAAAATGGTGTTTATGGTTCCTAAACTGTACAATCCAATTACGTGTAATTTTGGTTTTTTTATTCCATTCAGGTATATTTGAGGTTAAAGATACATCTTGCACAGATAAACCCATAGTTGAAAATATCAACCAAATCACAAAAATCTCTGAATTTGACCAACATGTTAACAATCCATAGCTGAAGATAAGCCATAAAACAGCTTGAAATCATTTCCATAAAGTTAATCAAAAACATATTAATAAAATATAGAAGTTCTGTAAAAATTATGGATTTATATTCTCCAACTTAATACATTTTTCTAAAAAGACTTGGGCTTTGATGTAGCATTCAATTTGCAAATTCTGATTCCATTTTTAACTTTTAAATTTTTCAAACAGTGCATTATTACTTTAAATTTAAATCAGATAATGATTTTTAGATTAAAACTTTCTTGTAAGTTTCATGATGATGCAACTTTACATGAATATTTACTAAACGTAATACCTCATCAAATAAAAATTTAAGAAATTTTAAATGTGAAAAATTTTTTAAAAAATTTAAAAATTTTACTACTAAAAATTACATTAAAAATAAAATTTTATTCTTTGATTTCTGTGCTGTGACTGAATTAGACAAAGTTGAACAACTTGTTAGTTTTAGCCTTGGCTGCAATTTGCATATTCATTTGTGTGATGACTGGAAATATTCATTTTTGGGTTACTTATTATCAATATATTGTTTTCATACAAAGCAAATTTCTCATGAATTAAAATATAAATAAATGTATGTGTGTGCATTATTTCCTCCAAAAAAATGCTTAGATTATGCTTAAAATAAAAATTATTTATTCTGAATTTTCTGAGTATATTTTGTATTTATAAAATTATTAATTTTGTTCTGTATAAAAGTTTTTTTAAAAATGAATATTATTAATAATGATATTAACTTCAGCATATAGTAAATTTCATGTTGCATATTTTTATATTTACATTTTTCGGAAAAATAATTGGTTTTCTCTCCCTTTAATATTTGTCACTCTTTTGTCAAATACTAATTTAAAGTGTGGAGAGTCAAGTAAAAAAAAGATTATAAATCTATTTTCATATCTATTTAATGTTAGTAATAATTTTACTTTCATTATGATTAGAATCTGTAATATCAAGGTCTTAATTTTTTTTAAATCTTTTTTTATATACTTCTTTACTTTATTCATCACTACTTATTGTTTTTTATGCTGGCCAATCTTACAGATGATTTTTTAATCACAATATTTTTTTAAGCTTACTTGTGCATAGAACACATTAATAAAAATTTAACAGATAAATAAAAATTCACTGGAAATTTTGTCTATTTAAAGTCTTAAAAATAATTTTAATATTTATTTTTGAACAATTTTTAAGAATTTAAAATATTGATTAAGAGTGAGAAATAGGGAATTTATAATATTTATTAGAAAATGTATACAAAATAAGTTATTGCAAATCATAAATTATTGGAAAAATCTTACTGATAATTTTTGATTTGCAATAATTTATTCAATTTACATTTTCTCATAAACAAGCTATGCATTTAAATAAGGTATACTTATTGATATAAATGTAGTTGTATAGTATCATTTTCAGTTTTTTTTAATTTATTTTAAAATAAAATTCAGATTTATAACCTCCGTAATTGTTAAATATAATCAACTAAATTGTTAATTTAATAAAAAAAAATAATTCCATCAAATATGTGAGATATCAAATATGTGTTTGATATTTGTATTAAAAATAAATATTCTTAGTTTGATGAAACTCACACTTGTGAAACTTTCAAATTATTACTCATTCTTAGACATTGTGTATTTAGAGTAATAGGGTGAAATATTCATCTGGCATAAACTCTAAATTTTAATTTAAAATATTTTAGTTATTGTATGTGGAAAATTAATTTGAATAGTAATATTTTCTTATTTTAGCAATATCATTAATAGTTAAAAAAAAACAAATGTGTTTTATAAAATATAAAGTTGAATTATTTTAATTTTTTTTTTTTTTTTTTTTTTTTTTTTTTTTTTTTTTTTTTTAAAAAAAAACAAGATAGAAAATAATTACCAATTACTTTTGTAGATGGTGTCTGTACAATAATACATGTCAAAGAGTTAAAGAATCATTCAAATATAATTAACATTTCTTATTTTATGATAATTTTTTTCCCTACAAATGATATGTTTGCATATTTTCTTGCATCTATATGTATTAATATTGAATTTTTTATTTAGTCGTGCATTGTTTTTAAAATGCTTTATGTAAGTGATTTTTATTGTGAAAATTAATTGTTTGATAATTGTATACTGATTTCCACTTGAAATAAATTATTGTTTTAAAGATGTCTTTAAAGGTATTTGTTTTTGAAAATCATAGTATTCATGAATGTGAGATAATATCTGTAATTATTGAAATGTTATTACATTAGTATTTCTCATGAAAATTGATGATCATATTTAATAGTTTATTGCCTGATTATTGTTTGTATGAAAATGATTTAGTCAAAAGATATTTTGTATTCTGTCTCAATATTTTCTTTGGAATTTGAAATGGCAACATATAACTTTTTCTTTCATATTTATTCTGATGCTAAATAAAACATTTTTTTTAATGTTAATATAATCTTTTTCTTTTATCTTATTCGGCATTTAATTTACTGAACAATCATAAAGTGACTATTGATAGAAACACATAATTGTGTTGTTATTTTTAAAATATTTTAAATGAATTGCATGTTTAAATGAGACACTTGTTTAAGTAATTTTTTAAATCATTTTTTAGTAAAAAATTTTCCCTATACATTTTTTAAATAACTATATAGCAATAAAATAGTAACTTTTTTATGATTTTATTATAGAAAATCATTTTCTGTATTTATCTAAATTAAATTTTATTCCCTCCAATGAATTACTCATTTAATTTCTTTGTTCTAAACTTTCAAGCTCATTTCCTTTCAATAATTTTTGTTAACATACATTTTCTATTATTCTCTGAAAATAAAGTTCGCTGAGTTGTTTGTTTGCCTGTTACTTAAAAAAAACAGTTTCATTATTCTGCTGGTTTATGCATAAAATTATATATTATGCATTATTCACATTATTTTTAATTTGTGTTTAATACTTTTTTACTTCACACAAAAATTTTGTATGAATATCTTTTAATTTTCCTCTTTAAAATATTTGTATTTATTTATGTTCCTTTGATATATTTTATTGTAAAAAAAGTTTTATCTCAAAATCTGAAACACTCATTAAACATTATAACATTTAAAATTTTTTCCTTTACATTTGTGTTATAACTTCTACATTTGTATTTTATTATATGAAACAATTGAGAAAGGAAAAGGTTAACAGAATATTTGTTAATCAAACTTGCATTCAGAAGTTTTTAAGTATTTTAAAGTTATATTGTATTTTCTGGTTGTTATCTTAATATTTGTATATTTGTTTTCAGATGCTGATTATTTCTTATCTGCTGCCATCAATACATTTACAAAAAATTGTGAAAATGAAGCTAATTTTCCTCGCTTTAAATGTAATGTTTGTGAATATTCAACTAATGTCAAAGCTAATTTCCAAAGACATAATATGACTCATACTGGCAACAAGCCTCATCACTGTTTGATATGCAACAAACGATTTATACAAAGAAGCGATCTTAATATACATATGCTGCGGCATTCTGGAAAGAAACCTTTCAGCTGTAATATGTGTAATAAAATGTATGCTTGTAGATCAGATTTAAATAGGCATCATAGACTTGTTCATGAAATACCTATTCTAAAAGAGAGTGGTTTATTTGAATTTTAAATAATTATTTTATTAGAAGAGAAATGAACAAGATTTTTGATTTATGTATTTGCTCATTATTAATTTTTATTTTAATATTTATTTCAATTTACTCAAGGTTAGATATATTTTTATCATTGTTAAATTTTTATCTTTTCCATCTAAGTCAAATAAACAACATCTGATTTATTTAATTTTTTAAATGAGTGATTGAAAAATTGTTGTAAACTTCTGTTTTTATATAGAAAGAGTTACATTGATTTTCTAATTTTATTATTTGATAATCTAAATTAAAAGTATAATTATTAAATTAAATGATAATAATATTGTATATTATATTTTTATACAGAGTTCAGATATCCTATTCCAAATTGTAATATTTTAAAATAATTTTGGATCTTGTAAACATAAGCTTCAATTAATCGTTGTGTTAAATATAAATTACAAACACTCTATTGTCAATGTGGAAAAAATTGAAAAGATTGTTAATTTTATAACATTTATATATTATTTCTTTTTTATGTAAAAAAAAATATTACACAATTTATTGTATTTAATGTAATTACATTTGTATAAATAAAGAAAACATTATTCTCAATGATATAAGTCAATTTTCATTGTAATTTTCTTTTAAAATTTTCCATTTAAATATTTTTCAATTCATAGTATATAAGTTAATTATATTAATTTTTTTCCTTTCCATTTTTGAATTATTAATTAATATTGGTATTATTTTGAAGGATTCCAAATTTTTAATTTAATTAATAGTGATTGAATTTCTGTCAACTTTAATTTTTGTTTGTTTTTATTTAGCAACTAACATTTTTTATTGAAAATTAATGTGTTTTATTTCCAAATGTTTTTTATGCAAATGGATGGAAACATATGAATTAAAAATATTGTGTTAATGTTAAATTAATTCACGCACATATAAACAGTAGGAATATTTATTGCTCTCAAAAGTTATATAGACCTAATTCTTTTCTTTATAGTTTAATATGTGCTTTAAACTGGAATATTTGCTTTTTATGGAATTAACCCTGTGAAAAATGAATTATAATTACATGTTTTAGTTGTTAAAAGTATTCAAATTTTGTTATTTTATGTTTTAAAATATTATAAAGGTTAACATTTTTCTTTTATTAACAATTTAGTGTGTATTTAGTATGTGTATTAGTATTTAGATTTAAATTATTCTATCATCATAATTTTGGATTCAGTAATTTTTAAGTTTAGACTTAAGTATATAATAATTTACATTTGATATTATTTTTTATATTATATTTTGCTTTTTTTATGTATTCTTAATTTAAATTTAGCTAACTTTTATCGATCTTTAAACAACATATAATCCTAGATTTATACTCAACATAAAATGTACTTAAATTATTTTAATTTTTCTTATAGTATATAATATGACTTCATGCCAATCAATTTTTTTTTTAGTTTTTAACTTCATAAAAACATTTTTAGACATTGAGCCTATTGAAATTTTTATTATGCTGTTTTTAGCAGCATGACATAGATAGTAAAAAATTACAAAACTAAATTTTATAGTAAAATAATAATAAATAATATAATAATGTAAATATTTTAAAATAAGCTTAGTAAAAGAAACTAGTTTCAGTTTGGATGTATTAGTTTAAAATTGAAAAAATTTATATCAAGTAGAAATGAATTGCTGATCAAAGCTATATTGCCTATTTATAGCAATTAAAATTGCATTAAGCCATTTACCTTTAAATTTTAATATTAATAACTAAAAATTTGTGTTATATTATGTTTATGAAATTTAAGTTTTTCTTTATTACTTTAATTTTTGACACTTTTTAAAGTTCATTTTTTTTTCTTCTAAATTAAACTTTCATAATTCTAACTTTGGTAAAAGAGATGAACTTTATGAGATAGATATTGTATGCTTGTTTAAACTTAACACAGAAAATTCTCCTTAAATTATACATTTTGTAAATATTTTTCTAATATTTTCAAACATTTAAATGAATGATTTTAATTGATTGCTTGAAAAATTTTTATACAATAAAACTTGAAATATGTTAATGAAATAAATAAATTATATTATTATAATGAAGACTTTTTTAAAATATAAAATTCTCTTGCAACAAATAAAAAAATTAAATATTTTGCGGGAATATAAAATTAACTATAATAATATTACTTAATATAAAATATCCAAGTGAAAAATGTAATAAGCAATTTTACCACATTATTAGTTACATTTTCACCTTTATAAAAATGTATTAATTTACTTTTGAAATGGGCAAAATTATATTTCCAAATATATAAACTGTTTTTTATGTAATTAATTTGAGTAATCAGAAATCAATAACACCAGTTGCCAACCACATTATGAACTACATTAATATCAATTAGCTCAAAGTTAATATTTTAAATATTTTTTTGGCCTACATAATTCTGCCAGCACTATTTAGTAGAGTATTTTGTTTTACCAATATATTTTAAAAAGGAATTGGGACATTTTTACTTTATAAAAGTATATATATATATAATTTTAAAGTGTGTATTAAAATTTTCTTTTAAAAAATCACCTTTTATTTATTGTGCTTGTAAATGGATTTCTTATTTTAGCAATTATTTATATTTGCATTTCAGTTTGGAAAGCAATCTGTATCATGAATAATTTGCTTGTTCTGCTTTGTTAAAGTTCTTTAAAAAATTATATTCACTAAAATGAATCAAAAGATAATAAAAGTGTTGAATTTGTTAAATGTTAATTCACCTATTTTCAGTACTATATTGAAAGAAATTAATTGTTTATACTTATATATTATTGATCGTTTTATTTGCTTTTAGTATTCGTTTTTTAGTAGTTAAAGCATTGCAGATTGGAAATAATTTATGGTCCATATTCTTCCAATTTTTGTTTTCCTGGTTGTTCTTACATTCTTTGCCTGTTTATATTTTTCATACAGTTATATATTTATTGCAACATGTAAAAATTACTGAAATATGGTTTTATTTAATTTATGTACACAATTAAAACTTTGGTGCATAGTTACAGTGAAGTATAAAAATGAGTATATTAGCATGTGTTATAAAAATTTCACTAATACTGAAAAGGAAATTTTTGTTTTAATTTAATTCAGAAGTCAATCAAATAGCTAAATAACATTTTAAAATAATGGCTATAATTTATGGTGAATAATTTAGAAAACATTTTAAATTCAAAGTAAACATTTATGAAAGCAGTTATTTTTAAACACTAAAACGATACTATCATTATATGTATGACTGTTCTTGCCTTATGAACCAATTCATGAAATTTTATATTAAGTAGTCTCATATTGTAAAAATTGTTCATAAGCAGTAGATTTTTATTTTAATAAGTATGTTAATTTCTTTACAGAAAAATAAATTCCTTAAAATATATCAGTTTAAAAAATATTGTATAACATTAATTTTGTAAATTTTTTTATTTTAAGAATAGTTAATAAAAAAAACTAATTATATTGCAGTTCTTTGTATAAGTTAAATGTAAACAAACTTTTTTCAATCTTTATCTGAAAATCAAAAAGCTTTTTTATTATATAATTTAATTAAATTGACTACTATTTTTTCCAGATAATTACTTTTCCGAATAATTCATATATATTGCTTACTTTTAAAGCAATTATATTTATGCTGTATTATTAGTAAAAAAAATAATCGGGAACATTTCAGTTGTTTTATTTGGTATTTAAGTAGAAGTTTAATATCAATAACCGATAGTTTAATTTGTCACAAGCCTACACATTTTAAGCACTTGACATTATTTATGTACAATAATTGTTGTTTCGAAAACATTATTATTTTATTATTGTTGTAATAATCTTTAGAATTAGCTAATGAATTCAAAAATGTTTATTTAAATTCATCAACATATTTTGTAGTCTCATAGAAATTTTTTTATTTTTTAATGTTCTTTTAAGGAGGAACAAAATTTATTAGAGATATCATTATTAATTTAGATACTTTCATTATTGAATTTAAACAGAAAATAATATTATAACACCATTTGATTTCATTTTGTACTTTCCAAAAGAAAATATGCTTTAAAACCAAGGAAATAAATAGAACATTTTCTTGAATACTATATTTTTATTTTAGCAATGCATCTTGAGAATAATTCTTGTTAGGCATTCAAAAATATAACAGAAATCATTAACTATTGATTTAATTAAACTAGCTTTTATTCAATCACATAGAATAAACTTATAAGACGTTAAATATATCAACTGATAGTATTTAATTATACTGCTAGTGCAGTATATCTTGAAGATGGTATATCTTAATAATAATATAGTATATCTTTTATATATAATAAAAATACAATTATATTTTTAATATAATTTGTGTATTTAAACATAAATATTCATTGAATTTATTTAAAATAATTATTTCTAACCAAAACTTTCAAAACTAAGTAAATTATTATGTTGATAAAATTTGCTTAGACTTTACTTTGGCCCAAGACTATCTGTGGTCCACACTGTGTTCTATTTTATTGAAAGCTTAACTTTCACTTAAGTTTGTATCTAAACATTATGGTATTTGTTCTGTTTTATTAAACTTAATTTGTATTAAAATTTTCACTTAAATTTTTATTTAAGCATTATATGTTTTTTGAGAAATTCATGTTCTTTTAATATTACATGGATTTCAATAAATAAATAAAATTTTAATTTTATTTGATTATTAAGGTGCATATATGTTCATTAATTGGCATGTTTCATTTTATTTCAAAATGTTAGAGAAAAATATACTATAGTATAACCTAGTTAAATAATTACTATAGTATAAACTAGTTAATGTTTTATTCTATTTATATCATTTGTGATTGATTTTCCAATTATAACCAAATTTTTTTATTCTAGATGCTGAATTTTGTACTTCGTTTACTTTTCAACCTACAAAATATGTTTGTAGCTTGTGCTCATATAGTACATTTCATAAACATGCATTGAAAAGACATATTATGAGTCATGTTGGAGACCGTCCTCATCAATGCACTTTATGCCCTAAATCATTTGTTCAAAAAAGCGATCTTAATATACACTTATTAAGACATCTAGGAAAAAAACCATTCAGTTGTAATATTTGTGATAGAACTTTTACTATTCGTTCAGAATTAAATTACCATTATAAATCTGTTCACTAAAATACCTTTTACTGAGATTATGTCAAATTGTGAACTGCATTATGTATATGTGCATGCTATTCTTGTTTTATATGGAATTTGAATTTCATTTTTTGTGTTTAAAAAATATATAACTCACCAGTTAATTTATTTTTTCAGTTCTACAAATTAAATTGCTTTATTAAATATTTCCATGTGAAAAATTGTAATTTTAAGTTTTTATATTGCACTTATAGATAAAATTGTGGGACATAAATTGTTTTTTTTTAATTTAATTTGTTATTATAAAAGACCATCTCATTAGATATTGTCAACTTCATTCATTGTTAATTCAAAATAAATTAATGTATGGTGTATTTATTCTATAAAAATATGCATATTACATGTTTCCTTATTTTAAATATTTTGCTTTTAATGAAAAAAAGTCTATCTCTTAATTTTGTAACAAAATCTAAAATGCTGTTTTTCGTTAATTATGAAAGATAATATTTTTACTACTTAAAATACAATTCAATTCATTCATAATGCTAAATTAATATTTCCTTCTTCAATTTAATCAGATACTTTTCATTATTTAAAATAAATATTTCTAAAATTATTCTTTCAGTGCTGACAATTCCCAAAATTTGAGCTAATTAATATATTAATATTTTTCCTTATTTTTTTAGATTTAAAACCTCTATTTACTGTGTTATTTAATTTGAAAATAAATGGTTAGTGCATTTTAAAGAAAACAGTCAATTTTAACCATGCTTCATATTTGTAAAATACCTGTAAATTACTTGCATAGCTATTAAAATAATTATCAAGTTGAAAATTCATTGTCAATCAATGCTTTACTTTTTGATAAAAAATTCATAAAAAAACAGTGATTTTTAACTTAATAATTTGTTAAGGTAAATAAGAATTATTTTATAAGAACTAAGCAAAGATAAATATTTTTACTGAGACACAAGTAAAGGGATGCTTAACCTGTTCTATCACTTTATATATATATATATATATATATATATATATATATATATATATATAT
>JAPDSC010038155.1:0-27745 GCA_026290005.1 Latrodectus geometricus
ACCCAATATTTTAATATAAACACAAATGCTAAGAAAACTTGTTTGATACCATATTTCTTCAAGTGAAGCATAATTATTTTGGATTAAATATACTTTCACGTAATTTAAATTCTACTAATTAAACTATAAAGTAAAACTGCTGTAGTAATATAAAATTACTTTAGCAGTTTTACAACTCCTAAAGTCATGACAAAGTTTCCAAAGTCATTGATTAAATTATTATTAGAACTGCTTAAAGTAAATTACTATTAGAAATGTATTTAGAGTTGGAGTATTTGTTAATAATTTATAAATGTATTACGTTTAAAAATTAGGAATTTCATTAATGTTAATTTACAGAAGAAAGCCAATCTTTAAATGAAAAATTTTCAATATTTTCGAACGCTTTCCTTTTGAAATATTCCTTATATCAGTTGAAACTCGGACCTTGAATTCTCTCTCTTAAGGCTTTTTATAACATTTAAAAAAATATATTTTTTCATAAATTTTTTACTATTTATTTTATATTTAAAGTTTCAACATTTTTGTACTTCATAATTTATAAATAATAAAATGTTTTCAAAAGTTTTTTTTTGCATTTATTGTTTCTCCAAAAGATAACTTAAATAACTACTATCTTGAATAACACTCTGTGATAAAAATAAAAAGTATAATACACAATTGACAATTTTAAAAATCTAGAAATTATCCATATAGATTTTTGAATATGATTTACAATGTATTAGATTATAAAAGTCATAAAATATAAATTTTAAAAATACATTTTATTAAATTAGCAGCTGATGGAGGGAAACAAAATATTTATTCATGCATCCAGTTATAACTAACTTTAAGTACTTTTAAAATTCTTTTAATTGCGTAGACTTTAATAAAATAAGTGACCTAAAATGATTATACTTTTCCCCTTGAAGTTTCCTGAATTTCAAAGATAAAAACATGATTATGCGCACTTATTATATGAGAATTCAAGATTACCTAGCAAAATTTGTGTTCACTTAAAATCATGTAAAAAGTAATTAAATTTCAATTTAAATTATTAAAACAATTCTCTTTTAAAGTTAATATTTAAATGTTTTTATCTGTATTTATTCACGCTAAGCCATTTTTAAGTACATTAATCTCTTAATTAAAATGCATCTATTATTGTTACTTAGGTTTAAGTATTTGAGTTAAAGAGAAAAGTCGTGTTTAAATTGATTATTAGATTCTTCAAAGCAAATAAAATTATTATATTGAACCACATAATAATTTTACGGAGTCTGGAATAGACTACTAAAACTGCCTAGCATTATTTATGAGGAACTGGAAACATAGACCAGTTAAATACCATGCTATTTCTCATATCAAATTATGGGACAGCGTGTTTCTTTTCACTAATATTTATGATGTAGCAGTTATTTTTATTGATTCACTTTTGTTTAATTGATGAGTTACTGTAACGCACTTTTCTTTCAATTTATATACTAATCTTTTATATGTTAAGCACACATTGGTATTTGTACAATATTTCAATAAAACGTAATACAAATTATATCAGCTACATATTTTTTATCACGAAATATGTTTATGTTTTATGAACAATATGGATACTTTTATCAAGAACATTTCCCCTTAAAACGTTCCTAATATATTTCAATTGTGTAGTTTATATCGTGCAGCTTTTTTCTACAACTTTTAATTAGAATTGCTGTAAATTTGTCTCAAAATTTTAATCACTTATTTTGTATATCTAAGATTTAAATCATAGATAATAGAATAAATGATTGCTTACTAAATAACGCTAACATGTATCAAATGTCATATTTATGTATTTGAATAAAATATTATATTACACTTAATTATTAAATATATTTATAAAATAAATCTTATTTTATAAATATATCTATAAAATAAGATTTTATAACCTTATTTTATAATATTAATAAAATATTTATAGTGTTAATTCCTGTTAGATAAGTTATATGTGTGTTCTTATTTGTTACATTTTTAGGAACAATTTGCCGAAAGCTCATTTTTGAATGTTTTTTTTAAATTAACATTTGCTTATACAGCGAATTACTCTAAAAAATCCGTTAACTAAACAAAAATAATTTAATAATAATATAGAGGGTGTTAACACACTTTTTATAACGATATTTTATATTAAGTAAAATAATAATTTTAAGATAAAAATGCTATTGGTATCAAGTTGTAAATTAACTTAACTATCGTTTTCAGCATAAAAATAGTATTTACTTTATAATTTCGCAGAACAATATACAGGCTATATTTCTGCTCTATCTGACTATTTTTATTCAGTTATTAAAATATTTAAAATTCATGGTTGCAATTTTTCTATACTTAAGATAGGTGACATAATTAAATGTGATATGAAAGGAAAAAAAAATGGATTGAGAAAAAGTAAAAAGTTCATATCCCAACAATGGTACTGTCAACAAAAAGTTTTGATATTTATAAGAGCTTATTTCAAGAATAGAACTTTTATCTTATAAATAAAAACGTAACAAAATAGTTCAAAGAAAAGGCTTTCAGACTAAATGTATTAGAAAATATAAATTTTGTATTTACTGCTATATATATCTTGGCAAAACCATTACAAAAATATGTGAATATTCTCTGTATCATGATCTTCAATCTTTTGTCAATCAATAGTATCTGTATCTTCAAGTGTTTCTTATGAAGTAATTAAAATTCAAATTACTTATTAAAATAGAGAATTGAAACAAAAATTAAAATAGCTAGTTATTACGTTAGCTAGAATAGTACAAGAAATTAAATTGATGCTTAATAAGACACTTGAATCAAATCCTTAATAAAATCTCAAATCCCTAATAAGATATTTGAATAAATAAATCATAAAAATTATATTTATTGAAAAAGTGACAGTTTACGTAACTTTCACCAGATGCTCATTGGAGGAATTTTGAGTATGTTAACCCTGTTTGAAGAATTATTTTTTGACTAGAAATCAACTAAGTGATTCCTTATTGTTGTGTGAAATCGTATTAAATATTTTATGACATACAAAAATGTTAACATCATGTGATACTGACGTAACAAAAATCTTCTAATAAGTTTTACTCGCATTTCTAATGCGTGCATTACAAGTTACAAAGAAAGATTTTTCGTGATTCATTTCATATTGTATTAAATACTCTATAATTAAAAACAAATATTGCAATACGTAAACAAATATAGAAATTCGTTAATAATAATGAAGATCATAAAATGTGGTTATTTAAATATTTAATTAAAATTTTTCTCAGATTTCAAAGTATTTTTAATTTTTTTAGTACTTTTCTTTCAATTTTTCTTCGGAGTACAGTTAAAAAGTACAAATAAAGCTATTTGATAAAAAAAATACATTTTATAATTCTTAGAAAGATTAAATCTTAGAAAATTAAAAAAAAGTTTCGAATTAAATTTCATGCTAAAATTATTAAAAGGATTTAAAATCTTCCGGTCTTCAAGTTTAATCTACAACACATACAGGAACCTTAGGGTGTTGATATTTTGAAGTATTGTTCAGAACAAGTATATATAACGATTTATTGTTATGACTACTAATCTTCTTGAAACTGTTCGGAAAGTGAAATAAGATGCTATTAAAATTAAAAAAACGAATTAAATAAAATGATATAAATTTAGTATTTTAAATGATGCGGAAAAAGGAAATTGTTACTTGTTCTTGTGATTATACTTTGATAGTAAATAATTGTGTAAATGTTTGTGTTATTCACACAAAAAAAACTCTTTGAATATACTTCATTAAGTTTAAACATTTAAAATGTAAAGATTTTCTCAAAAAGTTTTATCACCTTAAAATAAGAATTTTGTTAATGATGTTGAAAATAAGATAAGAATCAAATAAGAATGATAAGATAAGATGAAGATAAAATAAGAAATCAAAATAAGAATGTTGAATAAAATAAGAAGTGACCTTAAATCGGTAAAAAAATATTACACTTGAAAATAATTAGCAAATAGGTTACGTAATATTAGCGAAACTCTAATCGACCTTATTTCTAAGAAAAATAATTGATAATGAAGATTATGTTTCACTTCATCCTTAAATTTCTGTCGGGAATCTGTTCGGCTTGAAATGTTTGCTCTGCTATATTTATTGATAAGGATTTTGTTTACTGAGTCAGTTTTCATTAACTTAATATGTAGCATTTGTATTTTCTACTGTTTTATATTCAACGCCAATTCTTTCAACTTCGTGAACTGGAAATAAATGGAAATAAGTCTAGACATACACACACACCATTGTTACAAGAGTTTTATAATGACAACAGCATAATTTAGTAACAGGAGTGAATGTGCGAACAGCAGTTCATTTCTTAAATTGTTTCTCAAAAAGAAGACATTTTTTGGAAAAGTTTTAACTGCTGGTATTATCAAATCTCTAAAAATGATATAATATGAACTTAGTTGTGGTTTCATTAAAATATTTTTATTTATAGTCCCTTGCAAATACAAATCTATCGTTGAATTTTAATATCAATGTTTCATAAATATATTAAGAAGATAATATAAGAAAACAAGATATTAATTTAAAAATGAGTATGTTTATATTTGTGCCATATAGAGTTTCAAATATATTTTGATATTTTAACGTAAAATACAATGTATGAATGAAGTTTGTAGTTATTTGAAATTAATAATACTAATCCAATTTATAAATATTAATTAAAAGTGATTTTTATACTTAAAAATATTTTAGCCATTGAAATCAATTAAAAATAATATTTATAGCACTTTAATTTTTGGGGATGTTTATAAAGATTTTCATATAATATAGAGAATAATTTAACATGAAAAAATCACTTGGATTAATTTATTTATAAAAAATTGCAGTGTTATGAGTACTAGTGTAAGCAAATTGAAACAACAATTTAAATTAATATTGTTACTTAAAGTATCTATAAATATGCTTTTAAAAATGTTTATAATTTCTTTTATCAATTTAAAGTTTTATTTAATTTCATTTCCACCAACAATAAATTTCAAATTTTAATATAATATGAAATAAAAAAAATGTATTGATTGAGCATGTAATTAAATTATTTTTTATAGTTTTAGAATAATTACTTTCTATCTATTTAAAAATACAAAATTGAATACTCCAAGACCTAAGTAACATTTCCAAGTAAAAGCTCTTTTACAAAACTGCTGATATCATATTTGAAAAACAATA
This sequence comes from Latrodectus geometricus, assembly GCA_026290005.1. Classification (NCBI taxonomy): domain Eukaryota; kingdom Metazoa; phylum Arthropoda; class Arachnida; order Araneae; family Theridiidae; genus Latrodectus; species Latrodectus geometricus. The sequence continues at coordinate 5,201 of JAPDSC010038155.1, forward strand.
TGCATTTCACGCAGATGGAGTGACAAGTGCTATATCTAATCAACATCAATTTTAAATATTAGATATATCTATGCCATTAGCTCATTTAATTTAATTAAAATTAGTTATGTAAATGAAGGAAATAGGCATTCATAATTTTAAAAAAAGAGCAGAAGGTCCATTTACAATGAGCATAGACTCTGTATTATCAGTAAATGTATAGGACATGAGAATTATTGAATATATCAGAGTTCTGCTAAATGAGCTCATTTGAAGAACTTAATACACTTTGAATTCCACTGAATAACATGTAGTTAATAAATATTATAACGCTAGTTAAAATATATATAATTAAATTAATTTGAAATTAATGTAATTCGATGATTAGCCTATTGCATTCTTTGCTTAGACAGTTTAGTAGAACTATTTTGATTATAGTCTATTAATGCGTAAATTTGATCTACTTTCCTATTAAAATTTTATGATAAAAGTGCATTCATATTTGAAGTAAAATGATCAAAAAGTATACAACATGTCTCTTAAACAAAAATGGTATAACTGACGATTTTGTGCTATTACTATATTCGATATTATACAGAAGCAAATTATATACTGCTGGAAAATTTAAGTGTTAATAATTTTTATATGAAAGATTTTAAAACCTGAAACATAATAAAATAATATTAAAGGGAAAACAATTGTTTTATAACATTTTCCTTTATATTTCATTAAAATAAAAATGATGCAATAATCCTAAGTGCTTATCAGCTATCCTAAAATTAAATGTTTGCTGTAACAAAACAAAAACTATCCTCATATAAGCATTGTAGTCAATTAGATTAGTGAAAAATTATATTCCTTCACTGATCTAATTAACTAAAGATTGACTTATTTGTAATAACCAAAATTAAACTCATTTTTGCAAACACAAGTAAGTATAGAATATATCAGAACCGGAAAAACAATTACAATGTTTTCTTACATAGTAATATAAGTAAAATAAATTTTCACATTGCAATATGTAGATGAAATAGTTATGAATCTGCAAGATCTAGGCTGATATTGCAATAATTCATAATGATATATATATCACATTTTTTTTATATTTATTTTTAACAACTTTGTAAAATCTGATTTAATCTCGGTAAGCAAAAACTTTCATTTATAATTAAAACTGAGATAGAATTCCCTCCTGTGCAATACATGGGAATGCTATATAATCTTTGATATAGACAGCAACTTTTAAAATTAATCATCTTCTAAATGACCAAAGGTTTGACGTATCCGTCGTAGTCCTTGATTAAACATCACGGATCAACACTAAGAACTGAGAAGTTGTTGAAGATAGATGAGAGAAAAGTATTTTTGGAAACAAAAAAGTAAAAATGTAAAATTGTACAATTTTGCTTTCTTTTTTTCAATTAATTGCAAAAAGTATATTCTTCAGACATTGAGTGTTCTTCTTCGATCAGTCATGTCCTTTACCAATTGATAAAATAAATTAAAAAAAGAAAGACATTTAGAGAGTAATAAATTCATTTAGATTTATGAAAACATAAATCACGCCAAAATATCTATCAACCATGAGTTTACATTGGCTAATGATAATCTTAATCATTCTGCTTAAAATTAAAAAATTGGATTCTCTTCTGTTAAACAATTTTAATATTTTTCTTCTTCTTAGTTTCAGAAATCATAAAATGCATGCCATTGAATACCTATTTTGTTGAACATTTCTAAACAATGAATTTGAGGCTAAATTCAGTTATTGACACCACAAATATTTTTGAATTTTAATAAAAATATATTTTATGTGCTTGAAATACCTTCCATTAGAAGTATTCCCTTATGTAACACAAAATTTGGTTTAGTTTCGAAAGTCAAGAGTTTCCTAGCACTCACCTAATTTATATTCTGTGGCAGAAAGCTGCGATTCCTACCTACGGTATGGGGAAATATATAGATACAAAAATTTCAATTGAAATGTATGTCTTAAAAGAATTATTCTTTATGAGCAAAATTCAATTTTAGGACATAGAACAACAAACAACTATTGCAAATCTGTTACTACTAAGCTTATTTAGCAATAAAATTATAATCATAGTAGCTAAATTATCATCAAATACACAGTTTCTATTTTAAATGATATAAATGTTACATAATGTATTCATTTTTATACTAATTTATCCAAATTGGAAAATAAGCTTCTTAGTATAAGCCATTAACTAATTAATTAATTATTCTAAGTAACACAATATATATAATTTTTTTTTGCTTAAATGTATTGTTTATATAAATATATTCACATATGTATTCTCACATCCTTAGATTGGAACATGATCCTATACGTAAAATAATATTACATTGTGGTAGAGTATTATCTGTGGATCCCTGTGAGACTTGAGGCATAAAAAATGATCTATTTAAGTATCCCCATCTATATTACATAAATACATGGCATCATAGTAATATCAATCATCTTATTATCTGATGCATTCGTTATTAAGACGGATTATTTTCACATAAAAAAAAAAACATGATAGTAATATTCTGATAAACCTGATAGTATATGTAAAAAAATAGTATAACAATCTTTTGCCTGGAATTCATAATTTTAAATTTAAATAAACTGAAATAGTAATAGTAATTTAATATTATTTATTATCTATAAATTAATTTGATAGCAAGTTAAACAAATATTTTTACTTTTCATCATTATATTAATGATATTCATCATTACAATAAGGACAAAAATATTTAAAACTATTATGCTTTTGTTTTTTAACATAAATACTATACTTAATATAGGCTTCTCCAAAATTAATAACATACTTTTTGTTTAATAATTTTGTAATTGTGTATTTGTGTATCTTGCAATTTTTATACTTAACAATGTTAAGAAACGAATCTTTTAATAAATTAATTTTATTTGAAACGGATATAACAAGATATGTCTCTGATGTAAAATAATGTTTAGAAACATTTTCTCTGAATAATTAGTATTTATATGGAATATGAAATGTAGAAATATTTTTCCGAATGAAATATACCATGATAAAATATATTTGCTGTAGATATATTATTTTTACTCAGAAAATGTTTCGTTTATGTCATAAAGATACAGTTTAACGTTTTTTCTTTAAAGCAATATAAAAATAAATACCATTGGTAAATATCTGCTCATTTTACAATAAACTTAGAATTATTTAAAATGTGTTTACAAAATTTAAAATTTTTACCCCACATTTGTAAAATCTTCAATAGTTTTTTTATTCCAATTGAATGAATTTGATAATTTTTGAATTTCAAGAATGCATTAAATATATAATTAATTATAAATGTATAAATTACAATAAATATATAATTGATGTACAAATTATGATACGAAATTTTTAATCTATACTTTATTACCAAAAACAATGACTCTTCATAAAATACATAAATTATTTTTCTTCTTCAATTATGTATCATAATCCAAAGAAGTAAAATAAGACCATTCAAATTATATTCATTAACTTATTTTATTTATTTATTTTCATTTAATTAATTTATTTGATTGTTATAATATGAAATGGAGAAGTAATCTAACACTGTAAAATCATATGGAATTTTTAAATGTTTTTATTAGAAATATAGAAGCATTTAAAATCATTCTATTTGTCAAAAAGTAACATTTTTTATTTGCCACATTAATGAATATCTTTTAAATTTTCAGAGCTAAAAATTTCAAAAAAATAGTACCATAAAAATTTCCTTCACAGTTACTGTAAAGTGAACAGATATATTTTTAAATTTCGAAACAGTTAAGCTTTTATAAAGTTTCTGTTACATTTCTCATGCTTAAATTTTTTTCATGATATTTCAATAAAATATTCAGGTGGAGAAGAAGTAAGCCATCGAAAGATTAATTTTTTATGCAGAAAGTTATTTCCAATTCAGGCAGCACGATACCAGTTAAGTGGTTCTTGATAAAAAATATAAAACATTCCATCTTATACTGTTGGAACTCACCCAAATCTATTTATGAAAAATTAAGTTTTTGTTCAGTGATCTTGAATATAAGATAAATATTTTTTTTAAAAAAATATTTTATTTCCAAAGCCATTTATTTTAAAATTTATCTTTCATTTTTATATAAAATAGTTTTATTCCAAGTGACATAATTAAATTTAACATCTACAACAAAAATGTAAAATAAAATTTCTTATTAATTAGATGTCTATAAAATTTGATATTTTAAAGTTATTGATAATAATTAAAATATATAGTAAATTGATGAGTGAAAGTAATTATGTAAATTAAATGTTATTTAAAATAAAAAAAATATTATTATTTAAAGTAAGAAATAAATCATGCTATGTTCTCATTATCAAGCTGCTGAATGGTCAGACAATTGATCTTAACATTAAGAGTTTACAAGTTTGATTCCCACCATTAGCATATTCATTCATTACTGAACAAAATCCCATCCTATAAAATTTTTTTGTCTAATTAGGTATATATACTTAGTAAAAACATGACTAAAGGAAAAGTAATCATTTCTGATTAATTTCGAAACAGTAAATTTGATGATACGAACTGTATTGCCTCGATAAATTTTCTATTACACACTAATTGTATATACTGTAATTGACACAATTTAATTAAAATAAAATTTTAGCATGCACTGAATTCTTTAAAATTCATTCCTTAATATTATAAATAAACTTACATTTTAATACAACAAAAACTAATGCTTGAAATTTTATTTGACTATACAGAACATATAAAGTATTTTCAATATTTTAATAAAATATTTAGATGAACTATTTATATAATTCAAATAATATATTGTAATATCACATTTTTCATAAATAAAAGTTACTTTCTGTTTCCTTTAATATTTACAATAAATAACGGCTTCAAATGTTTAATGAATTAATGTAATTAAAAATAAAAGTGCCCATGTTAAATTCAATATTTTATCATTTTAACCTTGTAAAACAAAACTTTGAATTTATATGATGGCTTAGTATTAAAAATTATTGATATCAAAAGTAGAAAATTAAACTTTAGTTGAAATTTCATTAAATGTTCATAGAATAAAATTATTTGAAATTTATTTGAAATAAAGTAAAGGACAATCTAAAATAAAATTGTTATAAAAGTAAATAAAACAAATTAAAAAAAAGTTATAAAATATTGTTTTCAATATAATAATATGCATTATTCGAAAATATTTAAATAAATCAACTTATTCATAGCTAAGCTATATAACGATGAGATTTAGACATTTTTAAAAGAAACTGAATCAATAAAAATATCTATTGAAAAGCAAAATGTGAAATATTTCTATACAATTTTTTAAAAAAATTAATGTTGAATTAACAATTCTACTAGATTTTAGTCAGGAAATATATACTAATTAAGAAATGAAAATAGTACTCTTTACATACATGAAATAATCTATTTTTTCTTCGAAAAATAAATTAAGAGAGAGAGATCATACATGTCATACATAAAGAATTAAATATGAAACTCTATTCGCTAACAATGTGAAGTGCATCGCAATCATATTTTTAAAGTGCACTCTTAATTCAATAAGCTGAAACGGGAAGATGTTTCCTTTCGATGGACTTTAAAAATCTCGACGTGAAACGAGATTATGCTCGCATCAGCCAATTATAACATGATAGCGCAGGAGAGAAATTGATGCTAAAGCTACTTTTTTAAAGCTATCAAGTAGCTCTCATCCACTTTAGCAAATCTGTCTTACATCTCCCTAATTGTATTTGATATTTATGATATTCCGTAGTCATCTGTTGTCCTCGTAATTACTAGAGAAGGAATTTGAGTGTATATTTTTATGTTTTTAATCCTTAAATATATGTTTTGATTATTCTTTCCCACATTGTTGATCCGTAAATGAAATTTCGTATTTTTCATGCATACAATATAAGATCAAATTAAATATCAATTTCGAAATATTTTACAGAGCTGTTTGGTGCTTAAGAGCAGTGAAATTGTTTGTATGACTGCTTTTATCAATATTAAATTGCATCTTTTGAAAATAGTAATAATTTATATATTAATAATATAAATTTTTCTTTCAACTATAAACAAAAATATCTTACTTTGCGAGATAGAGATTTAATAATATAGGTGTAACCACGTAACATTAAAATATATTTGAAAATTGTTTAAAATTCATATTGACTCTTATTTGAGAAATTTATTTCTTTTAAAATATCTGTAGTGTATTTTTACGATATTCAAATGTACCTTAATAGTAGTAATATGCCCAAAATGTTTGCAAATATTCGAATAATTTTAAATCATTAAGTTCTGAGATACTTTCATAATTTTTCCAATTACAAATTTAAATTACGTACATTTAACCAAAATTTATTGATACACTAATGAATTAAAATTTATTCTCTTTCAATGATGAACAAGATTTGGTTTTTTCTTTTAATCATTTGGTTAAAATATAATTTTGAACTATAATAACTCTTCAAAGCCAAGAACAATATTCAATCCTTTTTCCTTTTATCAGAGGTAAAAATTTAGGTTCAAGAATCCATGAAATTCAATTCAATTTAGAAAATTACAGAAATAACGGAAATCTGAAATTTTTTCCATTAATGAAGATGATTATTTGTAGACATTTCTGCTAAAAGTAATAAAAGTACTAAAACATAAATATTTGAGTCCTTTAATAAGAAAAGAAAGATGCAAAATATTATCTTTAAGTCTATGAAGGCAACTAATTCATTAGTAAGATCTCATTATATTTTTATGACATATTGAAAATGAAAAGGATATGCATTTTCAAATATTTATATCAATATTTTTAAAGTTTATAGTCACCAGAATTAAGTTCATAAATTTTACGTTTGTATCGCAGAAGACTATTTGTGTGTAATAAATTTCATCTAACCTGTATGTTCAATACGTACTTTTCAGACAAAACATAATTTTTACCTAACATTTCAGCCATGAAAGAAGAGATCTATTTGCTAATGACTTTCATTACTAACTGTCTTGTTGAATTTTCATTATTATAGTGATATTTGAAATTAGCTATATCACTTAGATATTCATGGTAATTACTGCCAAATCTCCGGAAAGATTGATTTTGAATCCCAAAGATATGTTTCATAACTTCTAAAATTTTATGAAATATTTAGTATTTGATATTGATTTATATTTTCAATATTAGAATGGCTTTAGTATTGTATCAGTTGTTGATAAAAATAAAGCAAATATAAACCATGAAAAAATATATATTTTAATATAAATTTTCAATAATTTATTTATACAAATATACAAACTTTATATAAAAGACTACTGATGTTTCACTGTTAAATATTACTGCAGTTAAATAAATTTTCATAATTTAATTTTAAATTGATGATTTAGAATATTCGATTATGTATTATAATTCTAAGTTAACTATTGGCATTAAGTTTATTAAACATTAACATTTTCTCCAATTGTTTTTATGAGTTTTTATTTTGATAAAAAATTATATTTGAATACATCTGGATAACATACCAACAGATTTTCAATCAAAGTATTTTTAAACATTTTAAATGATTTCAATAAAATATAAAGATACATCAAATCTTTTATAAGGTATCGGAAATTATTATCATTATTATAAAACTATAGGAAAGATTTATAATTTCAAATACTTTTATTCTCTATTTCAGTTAATTTTAATAAAATAAAAAAAAAATTATGGAATGATTTACATTTTAAATGTAAATCATTCCATATTTTTTTCCCTTTAATTAAAAAAAAGATTGAAAATCTCATCACAAAAAGTCTTGTTAAAAAAGATATAGTGTTTAATGATAGAAAAATAGACTTATTAACGTCAATAATTTGAAAAAAAAGACATGGATACTTGCGCTTTATTATTTTCCATCGTGCAAAGTAATTACTTTTGCGTATTCATTAGCTCGAAGTACCTGTAGGTAATGTTCCTAAAAAACATTAGTTTATCATGACCTACATTTGTTTTTCTTTTTACATAAGACTTTTTTTCATACACGATATTTACCGTCTTCACTATTTGTTCGCTAAATGTTATATAAATACGAGTCACAGTTATATAAGTAATGATATACAAGCAAGTACTTTTGACTGACCGTAAATTATGCTAAAAAATAGATTTCATATACTTAAAGCGCTTTAATGAACTATAATTTTTATATGTTTCTAGGTTTTTGATAAGCTTCATAAAAATATTTAATTTAAAAATTCAATTTTACTATAAATACTTAAATGAATATTTTATTTATTAGGGAATAATACGTTTAAAAACATTAATTCTTATTTAAAAAAGAATTTATGTTTTCATACTCGCTTAAAATTTAATAATAAATTTTTTAATTTGTTGATATAAATATTTTGCGATGAAATTATGATGCCTGTATAACGCAACCTATATATATATATATATATATATATATATATGTATGTATAAATCTATTTAAGCATTTATAATTAAAGTATAAAGTATAATACAAGTTTTTTTTATTTTTCATAATATAAAAAGAAGTTTTAAATACGAATACAAAAAAGCAATTGTTTGTACAAGAATTCATAATATTATAGAGTTATCGAAGTTTAATATTAGATTTTATAATCTTCATTTGTTATTTATAAAACCATTTGTATGAAAATATTATTGAAATATTTTGCAAAAAATATATAATAATGCTAATATGCTATCATTTAAAAGGGAGGATTGATCATGTATTATTCCATTCCTATTCAATCAAAATATATAAACCAATAGATAAGCATTATCCGTATAATAAATTTTGTATCTGAATTTCATTGTACATTAGTTGCATGGTTGAAAGTGCTTCTTTAAGTCATATAATTATAAAAGAAAATATATATTCATTATTAAAAATTTGATACAAATATTTTTCATTCAATAAAAGAAAGAAACAAATTTCTATTTCTTTTGTGCATATGGCGTGAAAGAGAGCACTTTTGTGTGAATATCAAGTAAGGAAAGCAATTGATCTTCTTCTAGTGCTGATAAACATTGAATTTTAACAAAGTGTATCGCAAAAGTACTCCCATTTCATAAATCAAACATCTCTCACCTTCTTTATATTCGTAAGCTTCATCTTTTATGAATTATCTACATAATACAATTTTGTATACATACTTAGCGATGTCGAAGAGATAAAAGGAAAATTTGTGCCAGATACTTTTCGAAGAATATTAGATGATGTTCTTTGTTGCTCATAATATTCATTATTTTATTTCTATTATTTCACTTTTTATTATAAATTATAAAATCTATAAAATAATCTTTTTTTATATTTCATATGTAGAAAGTACATTCAATTTATATTCTTACTTATTTTGTAAAATCTTGAAAGAAATAATAACAATCAAAATCTTATTATAAAATATGTTTTGTGTTCAGATGTTTTCATTTTTAATTATTGTCTTGCAGTGCTGATTATCACAGTATATTCAGAAAATAATAAGTTTTGAGAAAACGTAATTGAAACGAATGGTAATATATAATGACAGTAAAAGTGTGAATTGAGATTTCGATCTATGGATATTTTGGTAATGTATGGGCTTATCTAAACCAGCGTTCTAGAAACAAATATTCAAAACGCACATTTAACAGAGTCATATTAAACCATACAACCTGATATAAAATTATGGGGTACTGTTTAATATATGTTACAATAATTCTCTTTCCATTGACTGTGTTCGTTAAATATCTGTTGTTTCAAGGTTCTTTCATACTTGTAGCATTTATTTAAGTTCTATGAAAGTCTGGATTTCTTTAGAAGAATGTATAAAAACATGATGATTATATTATATACACTCTTCTTAATGTAAGAAATTTCTGCATTGGTCTACAATTTCTCTAATTTTATCACTAATAAGAAATGTAACAATAAGAGATGTGTACTGGTTCACTCAAATGACATGATCTGTGATTGAAAATGGATGGATGCCATTCCTGTCTACGTTTGTCATTTGCAACAATGTTAGGTTTATTACTGCCCAATTCTTTCTACATATAATGGTAACTTTGCGGCTTTATAATGGCTTCGGAAAGCATTGTAATCGTTAACGTAATGCAGAAACGGAGAGATTTATACCTCATCCAAAAGGCCATGACCAAATGGATTTCAAGCCAATCATGAAAGTATTTCCAAAACTGCTTAGTTTGTGAACTGTCAGCGTGCCACCATGGTAAAATTATATTGTGAATATTAATATGAAACTGTCCAAAATCCAATAAATTGTAAAAATGGAGCACAACGGGCCAGAGATGACAGAAGTGAAAGAGGGCTATGGTGATGCTTTCAGGAGAATAGACGTGTTATCGTGGAACAATTGACAGCCCAGATGAATCAAGGATAAACCAACAATGCCTCCCAAACAACAATTTAAAGGAAGTTTTTGCATCTGGTTTTCCGAAAAAGATGCCTATTTCATGTATCTATACTGACTTATGTTCATCGGTGAAGAAGGCTGGAATTTTCATTCGAATGCCATGTATAGACGTCCATTGAAAAGCTTCAAGAAGCATTGTTCTATTAATCTCGTTTTATGATCTATCAGTCAGATGAGCATTGGTGCATACGACGAGAAACTGTGAAAGCAATGATTCTGCAACCACTGCCGGAACGTTTTATGCTGAATGCAGGGGCATAATTTTTTGTGTAATGTTTTCATGTCATTCTTTAGGTATACTCATCATTGTAGAAAGCACGATGGATTATCAAATACAGGCATTTGTTCTTATAACTATATCCATACCCATATGAGTATTTTTTTTATCAGGGTGATCTCATCCCCCAGCAGGACAATGCAATTTTTCATACAACTGGTACTGTTCGTGATTAGTTTAAATAGCAAAAAGATGAGTTTACCATTCTAATTTGGACAGAAAATTCTACTGACACATCAAATATCTGTGTACATATTACTAGTCATCTTCTGATCATCATTGGTACAGAAATATTAAATAGTTATTTTAGCCTGCATAATTTTCAAACCTCGTACCAACTGGCATTTCAAAATGGGTTGCGGAGAGACTGACCAACTGTCTCTCTGCAAATGCGTTTGTTAATGATGTGTGGCCTAAACTAGAAGCATCATGGAACGGACTGCCTGCTTCTAATATTCAAGTTCAGTCCATTTCCATTCCAATGATCCAAATATGGATGATAGAATAAGGATAAAGGCCGTTTAATTTGACAACGATCGCATTGTATCTACTTAGTACTGCTTTGAAACCCAAATTATTTGCAAATTTGATCACATTATTTTCATGCCATATTTGTTGAAATGCAATTAATTAATTTTTTATTTGCTTTCTTACTCAACGTTGCATATTTAATGTATAATGCATATTAAATATATTATATTATATATATACGTAAAATGTAATTTGCAGAGTGCACATTTTGAAAAAAATCATTTTTCAGTAAACTTTTATTATTGATATTTGAAGCTTATTTATTAAATCATTTAAAAGTACTTTTTTTATATAAAACTTAACTTATTTTAGAAATAATATCTTATTCGGTACTTATTTTAAATAAAAATTAAAATCAGTCAAATTTATATTTTTAGCTTTTATATTTTTATTCTATTCATTTCTTACCTATAACCCAAAAAAAATCAATGCAGTCTGCTTTGGAAATTAAAATAAACAATACCTTATTGTGTTTATTGAATTGAAATGACAACTAAACTGAATGTCAATCGAATTGAAATAAAGAAAGAAATTTAAATCTAGGTAGGGATCAAGAATTACTGATTTGAAAAATCTTACCAAATATTTATAAATTGTTAATGTTTGGTGTTGAAAATACAATTATTATTACAGCATCCCTGAATGTAATAATATAACAAAACAAATTATTATTACTCTATAATTATGAATATTACATTCTTAATAATCACATATTCTAATAATCACACATCACACATCTTAATAATCACACATTAAATTATTTTCAATTTAAATATATAGATAGGTAAGGTAATATCTATTTGTAACTATACACATATGTATAAATATTTCTCTCTTAAATGTATAATTATATTAAGGAACAATGAGACGGGAAGAATAAATAATTTCCCACATTGCATTATTTGCATTTCATTGATGTTCATTATGATACATTGTTTACAAAATTTATTTGCTTCTTTTATTACAAAATGTGGTATTTGCCTATGTTTTATGATGCAATATTTTAATTAGTAAGCAAAGAATATAATACTGAGTGGTTAAGAATAACAAAACACAATAATAAAAGCAAATTTTAATGCTAAATCTTCTTTGAAATTAATTATGTGCATGTAAATATTTGCCCTATTAAACGTCTCTTTTAATTACAATAGTTAAATTTCTAAAAGCACATTCTTCAATGTTTATGTAATAATTTTAATGAATATTTCCATAACGTAGCATTTAATTATAAATGATTGTACTATAATAAATATAAGGCGTAACAATTACAGTAACATAATACTAGTAAAATGATAACAACACTGAAAGCACTTTCAGTTAAATTCCACATTCAATTTCTGTATATTGAAACAATTAAAAGGGGATTCTTAGAAATGCAAAATTTTTTCTGAAGTATTCGTTATTGAAACAATGCAGCTCTCTTAGTTTTTACCTTATACACAGTATAATTTGATGTGAAACAACCATTTTATGGATGGAACTATTTTATTAACTAGTTTTTATAACTTGACACATTTGTGTATTTCCTTTCTCTTTTAAAGGCTAAAAGAATTTAATTTATGATGAAAAAATAACTATAAAAGTATAAATCAAAAATTTTATAGTTATTTTTAAAGATAATCGTCAAAAGCTTTGAAATGGTAAACAAATAAATTAGAGTTTATCCGTTCTGTTGATTTTATGTTTTTCTTTAAATAATCAATCAGTTCTAGTATGACGATAAAATGTTTTAAGATTGATTCATTCCTGAAATTGGGTCGTAAATAATAATTAGGGGATCCTGTCATTATCATTCTCGAAATTAACATATAGATGAGTTACCCTTAAGGGTTGATTAGAAGGAGAAGGGATAAAAACGCATTTAGAACATGTCCCAGACAAGTTCAACAGGTTTCATGTCAGGTGAACATATTCCTGAACACGTTCTATGTACTATACAACATCATAAGCTTTATGCATTCATATTTTATATGGCATGAGATTATTTATCTGACCAATATGAAAGAAAAATTAGGTTGAAGATCGACTCCCGTTAGATAACTGTTATCACTGAGCCAATAAGTAAGATAAGATATAAAAACTAGTTACAGCATCGGCTGATATCTTTATTCTCAGAAATATATATAAATTATAAGTGCCCTTAGAAGTTTGTGAGAAAATTTCTTGGGGGTCTCCTGTCCTACGAAATTTGCTTATAAAGAATCAAGATTTATCTGTGAACAATACATTAACCCATTATTCTGGAATCCAGTGAATGTGATCCAGTTTTACTGGAACCAATTTCAAAGGGACAATTTTCATAGTGAGCTAACTGATGAACGTCCAGAGTACTGATATCTTTCGTACAGCCATCTGCAAACAAATTGCTAGTACATAATTATACTGATGACGACACAATTCTCAAAGAAAATTGATGGTTTGAGCTATCCGATAACACTGAAATTATTGTCTTCAATAATAGCTCTCGGGAGGGTTTAATTCTACTACGTTCACTATTAGATTTACGTGACATTGTGAATTCAGTATGATAGTGATATCCGAATAAGTTTATAGGCGAATCGTTAGTATTTAAACCTTGATTGTTCCATTTAATATATCAGTCTTCTGACATATCAACTCATGTTTTCACTGAAATGTTGTAAATCATTATTTTTAATAAATTTCGAGCAAAAAAAGAAAATATGAGCTCAAATAAAATAAATGTACTATCTAAAAAGATAAATAAAATGGCAATTTATGAAAGGGAGTTGTATGTGATTAAGCAAATATTTTACTGCAAAACTGTTTTTTCACGTATGTGCAAGATTTTTCGTTGCTGAACCTTTCCTTTTATCTCTAGTAATGTTAATTTTATTATTGATTGATTCACTGAAATAGAATATACGACTATTTAAATAGTCCTTAGGATCACAAAAATTTACTCTATGAAATTAAAACATAAATGTTTGCGAAATATATTTATTGAGAAAGAATCTTATTTCCATATAATATTGGTTGAAAAAGTTTTTCATGTATGAAACAAATAGAAATATTTGCGAAACATTCATAAAAAATTTTATTTTTGAATAAAAGATGGAGAGAAAGAGATTTCTATACATATATGATTTTTCTACACATAAATATACATGCATAAATGCAAATATTTCTAAAAAAATAACGTTAAAACGTTATTTCTTTAGAAATATTTATAAATGTTAAATGTATTTACATTTCATTATCGTCATCTATTTTTTATTTGGTATTTCTAAGTGAAAGGTAGTTATTTTTATTCCAAATTTCATAATACTTTTTAAAGCAAAATTTAGTTTTTGTTTCATTAAATTATAAAAATTCCATATTTTTTTTTAAATAAATTTTATTATTTCTCCTGAGTTCTGAATAGGGACTGATTCCTTAATATAGGAGTATATACGATTAAAAAAGAGCTGAAAAAATAAAAGGAAAAATTTGTTATTCTGTCTTTATTGTGAAATTTTTCATCTGATTTGTATTATAACAATTACATCAATTTTGTTTGATTAATATAGATGAGTTCTACTAATATTTAATAAAATTGATATTAAATAAGAATATTAATGTCTACTACATATTAGGCAATAATTTATTTTAGAAAACTTCCATTCAAGTAACTATTACAAAGTAGTAAAATAGCAGCTTTTAAAAATAAGAAAAGAACTGACAAATATTTTAATGTCGGGGAATTATCAGATAAAAAACAATCACATTTTTTGAATTTTAAAAATATATTTATTCTAAGTACACATAAATTGCATTTTATATACTTAAACAATTTATTTTTGGAGCTGTAATGAAAAATATTGCTGCATGTGATTAAAATACAGAAACTGTTTACCTATAGTATGGAGAAAAATTTACGGACCATTATTGTTTCAAAGTAAAAAGAGAAAAGAGAAGAAGATGCTGTCATGCAATTTTTTCATCAGAATTTATTCCAACAGAAGAAAGATTATTTTCCATAAGTTCATTAGATAGAATGTTATCTAAATGTTTTATTCTTGAAAACATAATTACATTAAACTGTAGCTCACACATTTGGGTTTATTTAATTACCACCTAATAGCTTATAAAAGTTTTTGAGCAGATAACGGAAATTATTAAAATTTTATATACAAAAGAAATATAATCTTAAATAATATCAAAATAGATATTTTTATGTTTCCTACTACATTTGATTATTTTACAGTAATTTAGCATTTTCACAATAATTAATATCTATCTATTTACTAAAATTATTGTCCTTCATATAAAAAATAGTTTTATTCTTTCCTTTATCACAATTTTCTTTTCTTTCTTATTACGAACTTTATTACAAACAAAATATTTTCTTTATTGCAAATCAGTTAAGCACAGTTATAAGTAGAAAATTTATTTACCTGAAATTTAATTACACATTAAAAAAGAAATATGCGGCACAGAAAGTGAATTATGATAGTAAAAAAAAATGAATTACTTATCATTAAATTATATGTCATCTTTAGATTTAAAAAAGCTTTTTCTTTAAGAAACATTAGCAAAAAATATATCATATATGTCTTAACAGTGATATAATAAACATGCACCACATGAAATAAAATTGGTACATACATCAATATATCTTGGCAAAAATTACTTTTCTATACCAATTAGCAATACAAGTTGCATGATAGAGTATAAAAAACCAATAAGTACCTGCCAGACAAGGAAGATAATAAGATTAGAGGATTTATTCTTCTGTAATAACTTGCTGGGATTTCATTAAGATCACAAAAGAAGGCCAGATGTTTTCCTTCATAAACTCTCTAGTGACTGCTTAATCTCAAGTCAAGCATACCTCTTTAGATGTTAAAATTGATTTTCCTATTCTAGTAAAATAGGAAAAAAATGTTTTCTAGTTTTCTCGGAATAAAACTATTACCTATTTTCTCTATAATTTTTTTGTTTATAAAAAAGCATGCCTTATATGCCTTGTAAAGATTTTATGAAGCAATTTGAATATTGACATATACAAGTTTTATTATTTAAGATAGTTTTCAAGAAATCATTCAATTCATTCTCTTTACTATTCATTATTTAATCTCTGAAACTTTTCTGGACTTTTGTTTAACGTATTGAAAGCTTAACTATAAAGCTGTTGTTTTTCTGAATTTCTTTAATCTATATTTTTCATTTCGATTATTGTTTATTTTAGATAATCAGTATGGGATAGAAAATAAATATAAAGGGGAAAAATAAATATTTTGAAACTAGCAATTTGTCAAATGGAAAATTGATCGGCTGATTCTTACATTTGAAACATGCGATGCACTTATACATTAAACTATTATACATTAAATTATTTCTTAGATTTTGTTAACCATTAAGTTTTTGTTTGACATATGACAAGCATTTGAAAAATTAAAGTGGTAAGTTTTAGTTGAACAGTATGATGATTTGTTCCGGTATTGTGGTTCGTGACTTTCGGAATATTGTTTAGAGCATTAATAATGGCAGAATAAGCCCTTGTGCAGAAAAATGACATAGTAAAGGAAACGTCTCCAATATTAGTCTTAAGAGTTTCACAAGTGACATTAAAACGATCAAATCTGAAAGTAATTTCTTAATATGTATCATAAGCATTTAAAGGATTGTATTAAGAAGGATTATTATCTTGATGTAAAATGGTTCAGTGGAGGTTAACACATATTGCTGATTGCTAAATTCTGCCTTACAGATTTCATATATTTTTGTGTGGAATTTTTGAAAAGGTTTCACCTAAACACTTTTTATTGCATGCAACACATTTATGAAAATATATTTAATGCTTAAAATCCAAAATATGTTGAAAATCATTTCAATTTAAAAAGTTCAATATTGCACACTAATACTAATTAATATTTATAACGCTTACTTCAATTTGCTTGATTAACGAGATAACATATATAATATTCTCGAGACTTGAAAATAAGGGTTTTCCGATGATTCATTCAATATTTAATAAAAGATTTACTCTTTTCTTAAATGAATCTGTTACAATATGAAAACTATTTGTTATAATCTTTAACATTTTTTATTAATAGCATAAAAATTTTTCCTAACTTATAATACGCGTAAAATGATGGAATATTTGATAAATTTAACGCTTATGCGGATTTTGCTTTCATTGATACGGAAAATGATACTGTATTTTTCCTTATTTTACTGTTTTCTTGTATAAAAACTTTTAAAGCATTAATTGTCTTTGAAGTCATATATTATTATGGAGATACAATTTTTAAAGGATTTCATTAATTACTGTAAAACAAATTACAAAAATGAGATAATTTTTTTTATAATATAATTAAGCTCAAGGAACAAGAATAGTGCCATAAATATTAAATTAGCAATAAATTTTCAAAAATTTAGAAGTATTCAATTAGCAAATAAATGTCTATAAAAATATCAATAAATCCTCATTCATCTTTTAAGAGTTTTTAACACATAAAATATCTCGTTTTAACACCCTATAACAATGCAACCTCATTGAAATTTTAAATTTTTTGTAAAAGATATTTAAAAACTATTAAATTTATCCATAAAAAATAAAACTATTCATTAAGCAAACAAGGAGTATCAATCATTTTAAATACTTTGGTGAACAAACACTTAAAATGCTTGGACATATTTAATCAACTTTTTTGTCACATATGATTTTTTTTTTTTATTTTTTATAAGTTTATCAGATGCTTTTGCTTCGTAAAGAATCAGAGGTCACTTAAATCAAATGCTTTGATCGGTGTAAATATTAAATGAATTTTCTTTTTTTAAAAAGAACGTTTTTTTTAAAGATGATATTTTTAATTCGAATAAACGAAATTGTGATAAGAGATGCGTAACTTAATAGTTTAAATACCTATGAAAATTTACTAAAGTGCAAAATGCACTTTGATGTTGCATTATATGCATTAAAAAGATTAAACATGTCATATCACGAACTTTAAACTGTGCAAAGTACCAATGAATATAAGCAAATAATTACAATGGATTTTTCAGAGCAGGAAAACATTATGGCAGCAAAATCTATGTTAATTTCATTAGCTTCTCTTGATTTTCCGGCACATACACAATATGATATATGGTTCAGCATGGAATAAATTGCCAATTTCTCTTAGCATGAATTTTTATGTCATAAAAGTATTGATTGAATAAATTAGTTCCAGTTTTCAAAAATGGCTCAAGTTTTATCCCAACGTATTACTATTGCTACTTACATGCAACGTTTGACACACCTCACGTAAGAATGTGCCATATATGGATCCTGATTTTTGTTCTGGATTTATTTAATATGACGATGTTGCTGATTACAATAAAAATTGTGGCAGCTATTTTGGCAACAATGGGCCACTGACGTTCTTAAAGCAAATAAGAAAGTCTCTTCTTGCTTTTGATGGTGGAGATGTTCTTTGGCAGAAAAAGAAACTGCGACACCAGTTGAATGCTCATCTGCTTGATTTACACTTTATGGTTGATGATTATTTAATGCTTAACTCATATTTTCTTCAGTCAAAAACTGCATGACAGAATGATGACATACTGTCAACACGTGGAGTCATCTATAATAACCAGCTACACAGCTTAAGTTTATCACACAAAATCATACAAGATCTGCCTTAATCTGACGATACCTAACGCACTTCTAGCGCTCAGAGCCTTTTTCAATGATGTGATTAGTATTCTGCGTTTTAAAACGGTGCTGCAAACACTATCTATTTTCATTTGATGCCAAATTATTTCAACATTTTTACTTCTTTTTATTTGGTTCTTGTTATATATTTATGAGATTCTTTAATGATTGAATCAAAACATACAAAGGGAAACAATTCGTTGAAAATACTTAATAAACTTGTAAAACTTAACGTTCAATATGACTTTTATAAAATTTTGATGAAGTGTCATTAATAAATTAATAAGTTTTTATATCTATTGTTCAAAGTATTACGAGTTATGTAGAAATATTCTTGTAAAACTTAAAAAGTCAAGAATTTAATAGTTATATAATTATTATAAATCCTATCATTTTAAAACCAAAAATCTATTGTTTACTAATTTCCCTAAAATGTATTTTTTTAAGTAAAAATGCATTAATAAAAAAATATTTAATAGTCTTCTATTGTATAAATAGATATTAATCATCTGAATTTCTTATACCCCTTAATAGAATGAAACATTTTTGTTTAGTGTATATGAAATTCTCTAAAATAATCTTTCCCACCCCCTCCAAAAAAATTCATTAAAATATAAAAATAATTCCTTAATTAAAGCAGTTTAGATTAAGATAATAGTGCATATCGATCTATAGAAAAAAATTAATTCATTTTTTAAACTAATGGATATTATCAGTATCTAGTTATACACTATCATAATAAAGAAAATTCTCGCATCTGAAAACAAACAAATTTGCTTATCTTTTATTAAAGATAATTTATCCTATTACGAAGTATGTTTCCATATTTAATTAGAAATAGAATAGCTTAATTAACTAGAAGTATTACTAAACACAAGTGAATAAGATTAATTAAGAAAAAGCCAGAATCAACTAAAGTGATCTTGAAAAATTACAGTTTATCTAATAGATTGTAATGTTGCATCAGTTTATCAAGAAAAGCCAGTTATTTTTTGATAAAATTAATTATTTTCATGTTCTTTCAATGGCAGTAGAAGATGGTAACCATATATAATAAGCACTATATAAATTTATTAAATGCTTACAGCATTATATATTTCATCATTTCTCATCGTAAACTATAATTTTTGAATTATTTTACGATGATCATAATTTTTTGTTAGTTATGCACTATGTAATCTTGCAAAAGAATTCCATCAAGAATATATATATATATATATATATATTATACTTTTATATATTTACAACTATCCTAATTTCCTAAAGATGCCCTTTCAAGTTTTAATTTTTTTAAAAGTCAAACATATAGTAGTACGAACTTTATACCGATGCGACACATAAACGTGCATAAAAAATAAAATAATTACTTTTGATTTTTACAATTGAAGGAAAGTGTGAAATATCTTAAAAAATATTTTTAACAGTATAGGTATTTATAAGTGCTGAATTTATTTCCTAGGATAAAAAGATCGTAATAAAAAGATCACACTGAAAGATGTGTCAAATGACATCTGACGGACTTGTACTAGACAAAATATTATCATTTTTTTAAATTCATAACTGAAAAATAGTATTCTGAAAATTTGTTTTGTTTGTTGAAATTATGTTTTATAGTAATAATGATGTTTAAGTTTATTTTTCTCATTCTAAATAATAAATACAAAAAGATTTATTGCTTTGAAAAGTTTTCAACTCATTTCTTAATTATAATATACTTTTTAGTTATTTTTTCATGATATTTTCTATCTGATAAGTCATTATATCACAAGACATATCTCAAAGTTTTTGCAAATATGAAGCTCATATCGACCATTTGCAATTTAGCATTTCTTGGTATTTTTTTTTTTTGATACTGGCGTACAGGATTAAATTTGATTCTTCTTTTTTATGAAAGTTAAAAATGGTCAGTAAACTAAACTTCATATAAAATTAGTTTATTCTATTGTATCATACTAATTATCATATTTACGCTCTTTCTTCAGTTATTAAAGTTTAGCTATAATTATCAGCTTAAATTTTAGCCAACAAATTTCTGTATTATATTTTCCTAAAATTATGATAATGATTTTTTCATGCACTATTTATTTACTCATTATAAAAATAACTTTTTACGCTAAAAAAAATGACTGAAGTATTAAAATAAAATATTTTGAATGTTCATAAAATATTACTTAATTTATGGCAGCAAATTAAAATTTTTTAACTATATGAGCCCTTCAAATTTGAATATTTTTTGTGATATTGTCGAAAAGTAGTCACACATTTTTTTTTAACATAAAGTAAAAATATAAAAAAATTGCTTAGATAAATTTAAGTAGAATTTATAAAGTAATATTACAACTTTAAATCTAAAAAGTAAATATCTCATCAATTTAAATTAACAACTATCAATTAAAATCAATTTAAATTAACAACTACATCTGATTCATCCAAAGAATGTTTTTCACAAAAATAGGTGTTAAGTTGAGTTGAAAATTAATGATGCTAGAAATAGTTTTTTATGGCACTTCAGCAAAAACAAAAAAATGGAAAAAGTTGAAAAATAATATTATCAAAATATATATGAAACGTTTAAAGTAATCAAAATTATTTATAATCCTTAAATTAGATTTGCACAAAATTCAATATAGGCAATAAGTTAGACTTAATTTCTCACTGTGAAATTCTAAGAAAGGCGTAATTTTTTCTATATACTGTAAATTAGTTTTTACCTTAAAAAATTGCACGAATTCTCAAAATATCATCTAAAAAATATTAGAAACAAATGTACATTTATTTTTCATAATGCATTTAGTTCTTATCATAGAGTATGAATTTTTTTTTTTTTTTTGGATGTTGAAGATTTTAAAAAAATATATATGAACAATAATGATATAAATTTGAACTGAAACTTTAATTTAAAATCTTTTAAGAACAAATTTCTAATGGAAGTAAAATAGGTAACCATTAATAGGTACGAGTCTTCTAAAACACATTCTTACTAGGTGTAATATTTAACTTGATATTTATGGATAAAATTATTTTATGTATAAAATTAAAATCGATCTATGGACGTTTTTCATTGAAGGTTGCATAAAAACTCTGAAAACATGAATTCTAAGAATTTTCTATAATTATTTATCAATTTCAAATTGGAATGCATTTAAAAACAATTAATATGCATCAATGTACATTTAACTTATATTAAAATTTAAAATTTTCTACAACCACGCAATAACGTATTTAAAATCTCATTTTGTTTGAATAAAGTAATATTAAACCTGAATCGACGAGGAAATATTGGCATTTTCAAACACGTCACTGTGAATGTAGTTTACATAAATCTTATATGATTCTTCGTTTACATTTGCAGAATTCTTCTCAAATACTTCACCCCGACAAATCTTGAAAATAAATTCAATTCTCTGTTGAAAGTATTTTCAATGCATCTAAAACTATTTTAGTCGGTTTCTCAGGAGCACAGCGGAAGTAAAAAAAGTGCATGATGGGATATTTGGCAAGAGAGAGAAGTTGCTTCCTCTTTTCTTCAGTAATCTAATAAGTTAAGGCACCGAATGAGTTGGCTTTTTTACAAGTGTTATAAAGGAAATACAATAATATTTCACCCCAAATCATTTTCCGAACTTCGTTTTCCCGATTTTTCTTTTTAAAGAGTTATTACCAATTTATAGAAAACGTAAACATTTTT
>JAPDSC010038155.1:27845-39066 GCA_026290005.1 Latrodectus geometricus
ATATATAAGTAGTGTGATTATGAGAGAGCTGGCGCAGTGACCTTTAGGCCATAAGCCCACCCCATTAAATTTCCAGCCCACTTTTAAGAGCAATGGTGTGAACGCCACCCATAAAATCTCCACCCACTTTTAGAAATAATGGCCTCCAACCCACCCATAAAATCTCCACCCACTTTTAGAAACAATGGCCTCCAACCCCTCCATTAAAATTCCACCCACTTTTAAAAACAATGGTGTGAAAGCCACCCATTAAATTCTAACCCCTTTTAGAAACAATGGCCTCCAACCAACCCATTAAATTCCAACCCCTTTTAGAAACAATGGTGTAAAAAAGTTCCATTAAATCTCCGCCCCCTTTTAAAAACAAAGGTGTAAAAAACCACCACCCCCTTTTAAGAACAATGGTGTCAGAGCCAACCATAAAAAAAACTGAACCCGCACGCAAAAAGTCGCTGACCCGGAAGGGTACCCCCTTTGGCGAGCACCCCCTTTTTCTCAGAACTTCGCAAGAGAGGTATTTTAAGTATTTAAAGACAACAAATATATAAACAAAGAAATGGAAATTAATAAAAAGGAAACCCATTTGATTAAGGTATGCACTCGCATCACATTAATTTATAGCTTTCGAGCAGAACTTCAGAAGCTTCAATCGATGATACTTTCATCAATAACCCCATCTGAAACGAGAGAATTCATGGAACGCTTAGGAAATTTAGAAGATAAGTTTCAAAAAATAATTGAGAGTCTTGATGAGAGCTGAAGGAAACAATTGTTTTATGAATGTAAAATAGAAGGAAGAATCCCAAGTCTTTATCTTTTAATAGTTCGAAAACTATTAAAAAAATATATTTCCCACATGGTTCATCATTACACTTTATTCTTCATTTGTTATTGTGCAGTGACCGAGGGCTAAAGTGTTAATACCATCCGGTAATATGTGTCGCTTGTCATCCTTCCCGGAGAGGGCAATCTTATTTACTAGTATAGAGTGAAGCTGATGTTTTGTGCTTCTGATAAGATTCATGGTCCTATACTGTAGTTCCTGTGAGAACAAACAACTTTTGTAATCCTCGAAAGATATCCTATTTTTCACTACACATTTCTTAACACCCTTTGACTTTTTAATTAACTCTTTTTCAGTTTTACAAGCATACATCTTAGATCTTAAGCCAACGAACTCTTCCAAGATCTTTCCCGCATTTTCATCTTTCATCTTCCCCAAGACCTTTTTATTTACTCGAGGCATTCCAAACTTATTGTTTTCTGGATAATCTGATGTATCAAAGTAGTCAATCATTTCTTTCATATCCGCATAAAAGTCCTCGGTCTGTATATCGTAGATGTAACTGTCAGTGTCCATGTACAATAGCTTGATATCGTCCCCATATTTAGGCTTCATAACATTATAATGGAAGTCGTACATCAGATGCTTCGATAGATCTAATATACTCATGCCGACGTATATTGGCTTATTAAAGAACACTTTTGTCTTGTTCATGTGAACGGCGGCTAATCTTTCGTCGAAAATGGTCCTCCCCTTGAAGTTGGGCTTAGCAATTAACTTCTCCGCTTTCAGGGGATCACATACTAGTCTAATGTCGAGTCGCTTCCTGATATTTTCCATCGTCTTGCCAAAGACCGAGTTGTTCATAAGTTTAAAGAAGTCTTTCTCAAAGTCATTGGTTGCCTTGGTCCTCATTTCAGTGTTCAGGTCTATGTACCTCTTCAGCCAGGGAGACTGCTGAAACTCCAACACTTTGTGCACCTTTTTTATCTTCATCCCCAACTGCAACAGTTGCTTCAAAACCCTGTAATGAACCACATAATGCTCTTTGTCATAGAGGGTTGTCAGTAGTTTTGGCTGTTTTGAGCCATCAGGTATCCTGCTCTCAGGTGCTAGAGGTAGGTCTGAATGGATGTTGTGCAGATGGGTCGGGTACTGTAGGTCGCAGTCTACGATGTATCCTAAATCTGAGTCATCCGCTACTTGGGTCACATCTGACACAGTGCTCCACTTGAAG
The DNA here is from genome assembly GCA_026290005.1 of Latrodectus geometricus. Classification (NCBI taxonomy): domain Eukaryota; kingdom Metazoa; phylum Arthropoda; class Arachnida; order Araneae; family Theridiidae; genus Latrodectus; species Latrodectus geometricus. The sequence continues at coordinate 29,867 of JAPDSC010038155.1, forward strand.
CCACCATGCGGTAGGTATTGACTCATAGCCCATCCGTAAAGGTTGTTGGCGTCAAGGTACATCAGATAGTTAGACTTCTTGTTCTCGTCATAGTCCTTCATGTACTTGTTGTTCGCCTTCCCATATCGGTTACAACACTGAGAGATGCCCCCTCTGGTCCCCTTTTCTAGCATGAGTATCATGTCATAGTCTGTCAACAACTCTAGCTCGACCTCTGTGGTTTTGAGCATGGCGTCCCACGAGAGTCCGGGCGCAGTGAAGTACCATGCAGGATCCAACTTATAGGTCTTTAGACAGACATCTCTAAAGTGTTCCATGATGTCAGCTAGGATGAGTACATCAGTCTTCACATATAAATCGGAATATTCACCCAATGTCTTAATGTTGAAGGCCTGCCATACCCTTTTGGCGTGCTCGTAGTCCTCATCCTTTATGTGCGACTCATTCAATTGGTTGTAAAAGTCTTCCTGTGGAGGCAGCTTGGTTTCTTCGCATTTGCCCCACGAGTCCATGTAATCGTACGGGTAGACACCTTTTCGGGTGACGAGATCTAGCTTATCCTTGGGGAAGTACTTAGCTGTCTCCCTAAATTCCTTTACGTTCTTCGCAAGACTATCGATGCTAGCGGCCATGAACTTGAACGAGTCGACAAACCTCAACTTTATACCAGGTACCTTAACTTGTTCCCCATCGTTAACTTCTACCATCCTCGCCCCGACCTCCTTACTGAATGAAATGTACCTCTCCTCATTGTTTGGAATAACATCAATGTCTCCTTTCTCCCCACCAAGCTCCTTTATGAAGAGATGGGCATCATAGCCAGACAGGTTGTGGATAAACACCGGAATGAACGAAGGCTCTTGATACTTTAGGTTACAGAGATTGTGAGCAGGTCCTCTGTAGTTCGATTCACATTTCGCCGGATCAAGAAGATGGTCATGATCTCTGACTTTTCGAAAGTCTGGTTCATCCTTGGGTGAATAAGGGGAAGGGTTCTTCCTGATATCTCTGTCACAGATGTGGCAAACATGAGTCCTATGAAAATGTTCTTCATCTTCGGTGGTCATTTTAATGGGTTGCTTCTTATCATAAATGTTCTTTATCGCTAGCGCCTCAGACTTCACTGTCTCAAAGAACACTTTGGTGGCATCGGGTCCTCTGTACGTGATTGGTGCCTTATAGTCTGCATGTTTATATTTGATGTAGATAGTGAAGCTCATAGGCTCGTGTTTTTGATATTTATGCAAAAAAGATCTGTCTTTTGGGAGGCAACAGGTGTCTATCTTGTTTGTCAAGCACTCGAAGTCTCCGTACATCACAAAGGGTAATCGTAAAGACCTTTGGTAGTTTTTGAACCGTAGGGATTCGTCTTTCTTGGGCATTACAATCTTAACTGGTGCATTCTTCCTACAATCCGTTTCATGAGCTTGGAGATCCTCTTCGGAGTAGTAATACAGCAGACATCTCTCACAGGTGAATACCTTTCCGTTGTGTTTAGTCAGCTGTCCACTTATCAATTTGGAGAGGTCTTTAATCCAACAGTAATGACTGTTTCCTTCCTTATTCTTTATGTACAGCAAGTTGATGTGTTTGTCATTCTTATTTTTAGTGATTCTCAATGGGTAAATGTCATTACCTTCATATGAATATATGTTCACGGATACATTATTCAACTTTTCAAACCTGTTAATTATTCTATCCTCCACCTTCACTGGGAATTCAATACCTTCGAACTTTAGCTCATTTTCATATGGTTTATATTTTGTGACTCTTTGAGCGTCTTTTTCAGCTGGATGTAGTGCAGAAAGTATCGCCCACAGGAAACATTTATTATCCTCATTTTGTACGTTGATGACTGCTTTTTTAGCTTTAATTCTTTTAGGTAGATCAATGTAGGATGATCCTCTCAGTGGGTTGTACTTATTGATCCTCACCTCAAGGCTTTTAATCCTGACAAGCGTCCAACCTGAACCCCTAGCAACAAACTCCTCCATCTCTGTCAATAATTTTTGGATAACCGATCTGTAATGGTCTACCAAATCGGTCGATTCTAAGATGACTTCATTTTCTGTTTTGAAGTTCTTCTCCATTTCTATCAGTGAGTCATCCTTCCCCTTTTCATAGTCGCAAAGGAACTGGAAGTTAACCTTCAGCCCATGCAACCTTTTCAGATGTTTGGTGATGAGGCCCCGGACTAATGATGAAACATCATTCAGAAAGTCTACGGGAAGCACCAGATTGTGTTCGTTTGGGATATCGTACGTCTTCAGCCGAGACTTAAATGCCGTCTCAACTTCTTTGGCGGTATACAGCCTTCTCTCTCGTGTATCTGAAAATAGGTCAGAATCAAAGGTGAGATGACGGTTGAACAATACTCTTTCTATGTATGCTATGATGTCCGCCTTCCTTCCTAATGTGGAATAGCCTCTAATGCCATGCGATCGACAAAATTCACGAAGTTGGCCGATGGTCATGCGATGCAGCCTCTGTATAATTTCAAGACCACCTCTGTGATCCTCCTTTCCGGAGACCTTTCTTGGTTGATAGTTTTGATGAGCTTTAGATTGCAAGTTCTTGGCTATACCTGCTTCCTTAAATAACTTACCGCAGCATCTGATTTTACGCCCCCTCTTTCTTTGCTTGCCAAACAAGTCCTTGTGGAAACTGGAAAAGCCACTATGGTTTTGAATGAGCTCAATCAGCTCCGCCTTCTTAAGTTTCGAGTACCCTCGAATATTATGTTCCCGACAGTAGTCTTGCAACTGCCGAACGGTTTTAGATTCCATCTTTATATATATATCTCGTTTCTTTAAATACTTAAAATATTGAGGGGGTACATTCAAATTTAAAGACATTTTGATGGTTTAACAACCATTAAAACGCAATCCAAACTAAACTAGTTTGTCGAGTATGCTAAGTACTTCATCTAAATCTTCTAAACCCTCATCTCGCAAATCATCGTTTTCTTCGCTAAAAACTATGTCATACATTTGATCAAGGCAAGCAAGGAAAAATGTCCTCACATCAGCGAATAATCTAGGATGATCGTTCCCGAGATATTCTAGAAGTGGTGTCAAATTTTCACATACATATGCTAATGAACACATTTCCCCACCTGCATTAGAATACAGGGCTTGAAGGTTATCTAAATGTGTGTAAATATTTTGATAAACTGAACTTTGCATTCTTTTATATACTAAATGCGTTTCTTTAAATGCTTAAAATATTGAGGGGGGTTCATTCACATGATGAAAAGTTGGATGGCTCGTCGGTCCTTGAAAGCTGAATTGATTTCTGTAGTTTTTCTTATTTAAAGAGAAGACTTGTATTAATAAATGTCAGACGAAATGATGGAAATAATAAGATTCTTTGGTCTAGACAAATCAAAGACCATGGAAAATAAGACTCAAGAGTGTAAGCACAAATATATAACAAAAGATGATTATGAATTTTACGTCTGTATGACATGCCATGAAGAGCTGAGATACAATCCTCATAAACGTCCTCTAGATAGAAAGCAATTGTATTTGATGATGAAGATGCAACAGAGGAGTCAAAGCAGAGTGAAAAATCTTACTAAATGGTTAAATGGGTTTAATATACCCTTAGAAGATGTGATCTTGGTTGAATTCTTAACATTTATCCATAAGTATGAAGAATTGTTTCCAGAGCGGAAAAACTTAATCAGCAAAGAATACATTTTATTTCATCTGTTGCGGAAAAGAGATTTTAAGGTATCACTTAAGTTACCTAAAATGAAGAAAACACTTGAGCAGAATGAAGAAATCTGTCGAACCGTTTTCGAAGCTTTAAACTGGACCCCAATAAGTGATGGTTGATCAATTTTTAATAGCCATGACAGCTATTAAAAATAAATTTATAGAAGATCGTTTTTATGGATCCAACTGGTCTCAGGATAGCCTACCCATTTTACTAGATATTTGTCCCCTTTCTTTCTGATTATTTTTTCAATCTTATACACGTTGTCTTTCTTATCATATTTTACCAGTTCATTATCATAAAAAGTACCTTTCACTTCTTCATCACTTAAGTCCTTTACCCTGTAGGTGATAGGGTCGGTCTTTAACACTTCGGAAATGATAAATACCTCTTCCGTGAAGGTCGCTTGGTAACTTCTTCTGAAGGTGGACTTATATATTGATATTCTTACTTTATCCCCTACCTGAAATTTAGGTTTGCGTATGGTCTTTTCTTTAAACAGGTTACGATACACCTCTCCACACTTTTCATCCAGACTGGCTTCCACAGGCGTCATCTTTATGCTTCTGTGGTATGAGTTGTTGTAATTCTTCACTAATTGGTCTAGTACGTCTATATATCTTTCAGTGTTATTTTGACATAAGTAGAGCTTTATTTTATTGCCTAGCGTGAGGTTAAACCTTTCAATCATTGCCGCTTTTATCTCAACATTTTCTGTTGTGAACCATTGGATATTTTTCTCTTTAAATAGCTCTTGAGTGGTATGGCCAACGAATTCTAGGCCTTTATCCGTCTGAATCCTTTCCGGAACCCGCTCTTTGAAGATCTTTTTAAATGCTTGAGTCACCTCGCTTGATGATTTGTCTTTAATAGGAATGGCCCATGCATATTTACTGAAGCAGTCAATAACTGTTAGTAGATATTTAGTTCCATCATTATGCTTACTCCTCGCAAATTTATAGACAAACATTAAATCTGCTTGCCATTGATCATCAATGTGTGAGACATAAGTTCTCCTTCTTTTAAACTTACTGATGAGTGGTTTGTGTTTTGTGTACACATCTTGTTGATGTAAGAAATCTGAGACTTTTTTTCGACTTAAACCTGTTTTTCTACTGAGTTCGTTTATACCGCAATATCCAGTCTCCGGATCGTAATAAACTTTTTCGGGGTCCTCAGTTACCCCTTTAACGGTAAAAAACGACTCTTTTTAGAGCCACAATCCATGCAGATTCCTTTCATCATAGGTCTGCCATTTTTTGAGGTAGTGTGCTGCACGTCTTTAGTCTCGGTGTGGGTTTTACATTTTAAGCAGTATATTTTTGAACCCATTCCAAATGTCTTCTTTGCTTTGATAATTGGCTTCACAACAGCTCTATCTAGCCTTTCCCGGAGAGTTGGATTGGGAATATCTTCAAGTTCTTTTATCATGTTTGTGTCACACACCTTGTTTCTTGTTTCGGTGTCTTTGTTTTTTAGGTAACATACATCATGTTTATATGCAGCTTCATCGACTCTATTAATGGGCTTACTCCATTCTTTATATGTTAAATCAGGGTTTAGCCTAGTTTTACCTTTGAGCAATTGAGTTCCTGGCCCTGTAAATTGGTGACCAGGTAGATGCATTTCAAATGGTAAATTATTGATTGCAGAGTTTATAACTCCTTTTCCTTTCTTCATTTATTTATATGTAAAAAATTATTTACTCACATACTCATAGCCATTCAGTTGGGTTTGTTTCATGTATTTTTCTCTGGGTAAGTAGACTGAATTATTGATGAAATCATCCTCTCTGCTGTACACCTCTTCTTCTGATAATGTGTTTGATTTGAATGAATTCAGCAGTTGCTTATAAAACTTGTAAGACTGCTTATACTCTTCATTCCTTTCGACGATATTCATGGACTTTTCGATAACTTCGACTATACCAGCACTTAAGCTCAGAGCGGCTAAGGGTACCATCGCAAAAGCGGATAAGCCCAATGAACTGCAAAGGAACTTTGTAATGGATAGTGAAATCTTTATCTTATGATAATGGTGGTAACTCTTTCTATACACGTAAATTTTCTTCCGTAAGTATTCTTCCATCTTTATTTATAGGGATGAAATATTTTTTCCGATATCTCAAGGCCGGATTCACTAAATCAAGCATAAAAAAATCATATGGTTGTTGCATGCACTTTTTGTACAATCGATTGAACTCTTCTTTCGTTAGATTGCCATCTACCTCCCTTATGATCTGTTGAATCTCCCTCTGTTGGAGGTTAAAAAATATCAAGTAGTTGCAATTTCTCCTAATAACAATAGGCGTTCTGTAATAGGATTGAGAGAGGTAAATGATTGAGGCATTCTTCTTCCTACCTCGGATGAAGAAATCTTCGATACTCTTCTGGTCTTTGTCTGTCACACAGTCATCAAAGACAACGACATTTTTACAAGATGGGTCCAGATCGTCCACTGTTATAAAGTCTTTTGTATCCGAGGAAAATAAGGTTCCTTTCTTGCCGTATTTATCAAATAACTCGAGCATAATTTTTTTCTTCTTTTTGGGATACTTTGCTAATATATCTTTAATATCCACACCATCAAACATTGTGTACTTTTCTTTGAGCTTAGTGTACTTGGGTTCAAACATGTCTTTAGCACAAATGAACAAGTTATCAAACTCAAGGTAATCATAAATGAAATTCAGTAATAAATTCGTTTTGCCTGTGCCTGAAGCGCCAGCGATCAAAAGTCTGAAAGGGTGCTTCGGTAATAAATAATGTTGATTTGCATCAGCTAATTCTTCTGGTTCGGTATAATCTTCAATTGGAATCATCTTTATTTAATGTGAAACTTTTTTGCTTCAAGTAAAAAATAGTTTGCTTCCAGTAAAACCCTATTTGCTTCCAGTAAAAAATAATTTGCTTACTAATAAATGAATGCTTTACAAAAAGAGCGAAATAAGAGGCTAAGAGAAGAAGTTAAGAATGACTTGAAAGTGTTTAAGATTCAGGCGGAGATTAGAAAGAACAACGAACAAAATCTTGAACAAAAATTAGGTCTGCAGAGAACGTTGTCTGAATTTCACCAGCCTGTGACCGAGAAACTTCAACAACAAGATGTTACTAGAAAGGAGCATTTTACGGCTATAAAAGATGCTGTTGATAAGATTCCTCTTGCGATTGAACCGCCTCCAGCGACTCCAGAGACTCCAAATATCTTCTATTTTGATAAAGATTTGGATGTAGAGTATTTAGAGAAAAATAATTTTCCAAGTCCCTCAAAGTTGTACAATGAGTCCAAGGATGCTTTGCAGGAAGTTATCAATAGAGTAAAGAGTACTTACTTAAAATTGGCTCGTCAAAAAGGAAACGTTATGAGTCAGATTGCTCGAATGACCAAAAAGGATGAAGAAAGAGAAGATAAACTATTAACTAAAGCTGATTATTTAAGAGAACATATGATTACCTTAGAGGATTATCGAGAGCGGTTGAGGGACCTACAAAGAAAAGAAATATACCTCGGTAAAGGAGTGGAAGATAAACTGGAAATTTTGGCTAGATTCACCGATAAAATATGTAATGGATCCAAGAGTAAAAAATTGCACACTCAAGTCGTTGATTTACTGGATGCGTTATTAAGAGAAGGAACTCTAACCAACGAGCAAGTAAAAGAATACTATAAAAATTTCTTATTAAATAAATGAGTAACTACGTCAAAACCAAAATACACTTAAGCGATCATCAGATTGCCAAATTAAAATCTGGATATCAGAAAGGAGAAGAAGTTTCTCTACAAATAGATAGGACAAAACCTTCTAACTATGACATGTACTTAACTCCAACACAAATAGCTCAAATCGGGAAGGGAAAGAGAATTACTATTAGCAAGACACAACTCAAGAAAACAGGTGGCTTTCTACCCTTTCTAGCTCCATTTTTACCTGCATTAATTGCCGGAGCTAAGGCGTTGGCTTTAGGTGCCGCAAGTGGGGCAGCTGGATGGGGAGCAAAGAAAGCTTTGGATAAAATTTCCGGATCGGGTTGTGCTCAAAAAAAACCCCGTGGAAAGGGAGTCTATCAAAACTGGGAATATCCAACGAAGTAATTGAAGACAATATGAAGCAAGAAAAAGGGTTTAGGGGTGTCTTCACTTCGGATCTGTTACCTAAAAAGATGAGGCGCTTGGAGAACGGCATTATTAATTTGGACATAGCAACAGGACCTGGTACACACTGGGTATGTTACTATAACGACCCTAATAACAATTTCGTGGAGTTCTTTGATCCTTTTGGCGAACATGTTTACAAAATTCCTACGAGTATTAAGAAATATCTGCAAAGTTCCGGAAAAAAAGTAGGTTATAACTCAAGCTTTTTACAACACCCTGCCTCTGTCAAATGTGGTTACTTTTGTATGAAATATATTAGTGAAAGAAACAATGGTAAGTCTGTTGAAGATGTCTTGTATTCTTTTACCCAAGAACCTAGTGACCATAATGAAATAAATGTTCTCTATAAATAAATGGTGTTATTAATATTAGATTCGAAAAACTCAGAAAAGTCAGAAGACTTTACAATTGAATATTCCAGACCATTTAGGTTTAAGCAGATTGCTCTTCAGTCCTTTTCAATGTACGTTTCTTGGGATAATATCAAAGATGAGACCTTTTCATATTATGATGGCCATCAGTGGTTTGAGCTGTCTCTACCGGATGGAAATTATACTGTTAAGGGGTTGAACCGTTACATGCTGAAATTTTTTGGGGACGATCCGCCAATTCTATTTGGTATAGTCGAGGAACGGCAAAGAATAGCCATCAAGTTAAAAGACGGGTATAAGATCGATTTAACAAAATGCAAGAGCCTGCATAAACTATTAGGGTTCAAACCTGCAATATATGAAGAGTCTGAACAAATTGGAAAGTATATTGCCGACTTATCTGGTGGGAATGATAACATTTATATACATTGCGATGTCGCGGAGGGAGCCTACATAAACGGCTTTCACTCCTCCAACGTAATCTATTCCTTTACGAATGTTAATCGTCCAGGCAGTCAAATCATAAAGTCATTTGAAAAACCTCTGTTCTTTCCTGTTCGGATGGAGAGTGTTCACAGAATCAGAATGAGAATAACGAATCATAGAGGTGATTTAATTCCCCTCAATAAGCAAGAAGTACAATACAATTTTATTGCCCTCTAAATAAAGAAATGAATAAGCATAGACTTCAAAGGAAGAGTAAGAAGATACAAGGGAGAGGGTTCTTTTCAGATGCCCTTATGTTAATGCAGCCAAGTGCATTAGAAGGTAAAGCCAAACAGTTTGTCCATGATAAGTTGAATGAGATATTCTCAAAGAAGAAAAAACATGGTGCTGGACTGAAGTTTCTTTAGATTTGATTTAATAGCAGAATAGCTATTAAATTAAGAAGTGTCTCAAGAGTAACAAAAAAAAATTGTTTTTATAATAAATGAACGAAATGAATAAAATATT
>JAPDSC010038156.1:5704-21600 GCA_026290005.1 Latrodectus geometricus
TACTTTCTCTCTCTGTTTCTTGTCCTTTCCTCAGATGATGGATGAATGTGTCCCGCCCTATAAACGAATTTGTGGTGGTGTGGCGTAGGCGATGCTACTCGTATCTCCGTGACTCGGTTCACAGGTGCCCACCGGGTAACGATAAAATGAGTAGCAGCTTCCAACCTTGTGGCGGCAAATGGGCTAGTGTTATTTACTTGCTCAAGGTGCCTGCCATTAGAAATAAAAAAATATATTTGATCATTTTTTTTCAAGTGAAGCAATACTTAAAATAGTATATGTAAAAGAAATTCTGTAATTTTTCATTACTTTTGTGAAATTTTCAGAAATGCGAGGAAAAACTTCTAACTATTCACACTCATATATTGAGTATAAATATTAGAAAATATTTTACTCAAAAGGAATCAAATTTCTTTCCTAGCATGTTTTTAATCATGTGTTCCAGTTTTCAAGAATATATTTCGCTGCCTGCCTCTCTTTCTCTAGTTGCCACTGACATCCAATATTGTGGTGATGATGATGCGCAACTCCAAGTATAGCTAAGTTAAATCAAGTCTATTAATTTATTCCTCTTAAAAAAAAGTCACAAACCAGCAATGGTTTATCGTAAAGATCTTGCCTGGAAAACTAGACTATCATTTCATCGTAGACTAAATCTGCTTTTAAAGGCGTTCATCCTCAAATGGGAAATTAAAATTTCTGAATTAAAAATAATGATGCCAATGTTTATACACTCTTAACAAGTTTATAAGATCATAATATAAATAAAGTTAAGTGCTTCGTTAGAAAGTGAAGAATGTTTATACTGTGAACACCTGCCGCACAGCTAGATAATTGTCGATACTCAGCTCATGTATGACCAGTGAGCATTTGTGTTGTCTCATGAATTTCAAGCTTGAAGGGAAGAAGCAGAAATATTCCTTTCAAAATGTCACTACAAGAAAAAAAGTCAGTTATTTTCAGTTTAAATTAAGGTTACTCGTTTTCAATTAGATTGTAGGAAAGATTATTCTTTTTTGAAACATTGAAATTCACTCTCGATAGAGGAGAGAGACAAGTCTAATTTAGACATGAATGCGTGATTTAAAACTCATTTTTCCTTTTCCATTTGCTTTTTAATTTAAATTATGTAAAAATAGGAGAATAAGTCGCTATGTAGAGCAATGGTTCTTGATTGAATTTACTGATGATCCAATTAGCGAACTAACGTGCTGTCGTAAAATCTTAAGATTTGAGATTAAAAACATTGATCTTAACACCAAATTAAAGGCAATAATTTCATTAATCTTGCCAAATTTTTTAATTTTTCAATAACGAAAATAATTGATAGCTAATTTGTCTATTAAATTTAACATTAACTTTTTTTTTAAAAACAAAATTAACTACACTACACTTACATATATATATATATATGTATGTATGTACTTACGTATGTATGTTATTACCATAACATACATATATATTGTGAGGAGATGATAGAAATAAATGTAAAGAGATATTACACTTAGACATCCATCTTCAAGTATTCGTAAATATGCATATTTCTTTCAATCACTACTAATTTTCTTATGTTTTTAACTGCTTATCTCAGCTGAATAGTTTTACAATTGCTAAACGAGTCTCAGTATTGATTTATTTATTTCATTATAAAGACCGATTTTCTTTTTACTCGAAATTAGGCACTGCTGTTTAGAATAAAATACCTTATTATCGCCATTAAAATTTGTTATTTAAATTAGCTAAAAAGTCCAAAAGTAAAAATAAAAAATACACCATTAGTTCTACAAAAATATACCATTTAATTTATCAGCTTAGTTGTGCTAAAGGATCTGTTATCCATTAAAACATTAATCTTGAAAATGCATATTAATAACCGCTGAGTATAGAAATTGTAAAATATAATGAAATGCATACTCAAACATAAAATATTTTAATTTATAAATCTTCAATAGATTTTATATGTATTACCTTGAGGTCTCTTACTACTTATTCTTTATGCTTCAATGATTCAGAATAATGATAGGAATGGAATTAAATTCATCATGGAATTAATTTAATCATATAATTTCTTTCTACCTCAGAACTTTTTGTAAATCAGCTGATGCATAGTTGTTTTATAAATTAAATTGAATCATGAAGTAGCGTTATAACATGAAGTACAAAAGAATGAAGTAATATATTTCTTCAATTTATGGAAAGCCCACGTTGTTTCCATAAAAATACAAATAATGGAAGCCGATTTTCAAAAATCTGAGCAAATAGTTATTTTTTTTATTAAAATACGAACTTATTAATTTTTCTGGCTTTCAAGGCTTGAATTTCACATACCAAGATAAATTTATTTTTAACAATGCAATTTTTATAGGTGTAATTGGTTTTTCCTTATTCCAAAAAAAGATCAATTCCATTTATAAAAAATTGGGAAAAGGGATAAAATAATAATAAAAAGAATTGAATCATGTAAAATTTAGGAACTATTCAATAAAATCTAAGACGCGTTTTTTTTTACCATCTTGCTCATAACTATGCTCATAAAATTTTTGCTATGTCCTTAAAAAGAGCAATCATGTTATGCAATTTTACGAATTTCGATGGATTCGGAAGAAATCTATCAGTATTATCTTTATCTCATTTCCAAGAATCAACTTTTTAAAAATATCTTCCTATTCTTCAAATAGCAGAAGGGGGATATGTAACACAATCCCACATGCTTTCATGGATTTGAATGAAATTTGACATACGTTTCCTTAATACATCACATGATTAACTGTTTAAAATTTTTTCTAGCTTCCCAAACAGGAGGTGAAAATTTCACACTCTTGGTCAGTTTCGGACGAAATCAGAGGTGCCCTTCCTTTATGAGCTACAAAAAGTGAAACAAGCTTTCCAAACATTGTTAGATAATGGAAATGGCGATAAAAATGAAGTAATGTAATTTGTAAACTGCTTAAGCTAAAGAATTGATATAATTGGTATCAAAATTTTTCATTTAACTCATTAAGAATCATCATGTCAATTTCTCGATTTAAGGCTGACCACAGGGAATATTTGTATATCCTATAGATCAGAGCTAATTATAGAAAACAGAATGTGATTTCTCATCAGAGATTAGTATTTAGATATTTAAAAATATTGAATTTGGTGTTTAATATTTGAAAAAAATACGTTTTACCGTGATCTCAATAGCAATATTGTTACAGTTTCCAGTTACGGAGATGAAATAGAGGTTAGTGTCCAATCAAAGCTTATCCAAAAATGGGTTGAAATAACTTTTTTATTCATACAGTTACCGATTTTAGAACATTTTTTAGAAAATGAAAGCAATAAGTAATGGCAATATAGTGACGGCATAAATATGTAGTGGCTGTTGAGATAAGAAAAATGGATTAAAATCATATTTTGAATCAACGATTCAAAGTACAAGTATATTCCAGGAAAAATCATTTTTTTCATCTTCAGCAATTATTTTTATACTCACTCTGATTAAATGACGTACTGTGAAAACTTTTTTTAAAGGAAGATGTTTTGTTTTCCTTATAACAACTTTCAAAAATACTATAACCAATTACAGATTATTTTATGACGTGTTTTGAAATTTTAATTTTTTATTTTACATTGCAGAGAATTTTTGTTTCTATGATTTTTTAAATAAATGAGACACGGAAGAAATAAAAACTTAAATACCCTTGATTAATTTTTTAGTAAAAAATTTTTAAAAATTTTCCTTTGAGTTTTCACAAAAAATTTATCGTTTGATGGATCTTATGATTTAATTTCTATATTTATTGTAAAAAAAATAAGTTTGATGTTAAAAAATAATAATCTGTTTAATTAATTTAGATTTATTTACTTTTTTATTTAATTTAAGTCAAAAAGTTTGAAAAGAATTTTTAAAAATATGTGTGATGACAAAGTTAGCAAAAAACTATTTTTACATAATAATTATAATAAATACTTCATTTTTCTAGACAATAGTCTTTTTCTTAGCTTTTGCTATTGACAACTCATTTATTTCTTGAAGAAATGTTTTCGCTTTCATTATGAAATATAAGTATAATCGCTTAAATTGAGTACTATTAAGATTTTATTGAATGCTTTGTCAATAAACGAAAAGAATACACATTTTCATTGAAAAAGTGAGAATGAGTCAATTAATTGTGTGTTATAAATAATGTTCTTTAAAAGAAAAAAAAATTATATTCATCATATGCACACAACACTCCCAAGCTTGAGTTGATTCAATAACAAATAAAAATAATTTTAATTTACATAACAAAGTTATTTCAGTTATTTAAAAACATTATTAAAAAAAACTATATTTAGTCAATATAACAATTTACTTAACAAAGTTATTCTAGTTATTTAAAAGCATTATAAAAAAAATCTATATTTAGTTAGTTTAACTTTTGATAAGAAGAATATGTTATAAAACTGGATTTTAGTTATTCAAGATCTGCAATTATAATAAATGAATGAATGAATCTATCTCAATTCCTTTATTTAAAAATAATATATTTTATGAATTTATGCTAAAAGTTGTAAATAAAATAAAAGTAGCTTGCATTTACAAATTTAAGTTTAATGAAATACATTACAATGTACATTTGTTAATAAAAAAAATTCAAATTTTACACATTAAAATTTGATATTTTTCTTTATTTTATAACCATGCATTAACGTTACAATGATTTTTTACATGACTTTCGTTAAAATTAAGTTCAACAGTATTTTACGATTATATTCATAAGTAAATGATTTTCATATACATTTTTAAACTTTGATTATTGATAGTTTCATGGATGTTTTCAGGTTTATGACCTTCATGGCAATAATTTCTTTTTTCTTTTTGCAAATTATTAATTTTTTAATGTTATGCAGCAAAAATGAATTTTTAAAAATCACTAGAATATTCTTTGACAAAATTTATTAACTAAGAGCAAGATTTAAAAAAGTATATATATATATAAATTATGATAAATATCCCCGCATTTTTTAATAACTTTTGGTAGTATATCTTTTGCAATTTGATTTATCAATTCTTCAGAATGAGGCAATTGAAAGTGATATCAAAGTCACTATAAGATCAAAACGCTAAATATACTGAGATGTATAAAATTATATTATGCTTCTCTATTACAATTTTTCATACAAGCATTTTTGCAAAATTTTCAAACCATTTAATATTTAAATTGTAATTTAGAAAACTAAAATATAAAATAAAAATGCATGTGAATGCTTAACTTAAATATTCCAGTTTAAGTACCTAAATTAAATTATCAGGCAAAATATATGAGTTAATTGTTCCTATTTTAAAATATTAAGCAGATTCGAATACTTTTATTTTAGAATTTTAATTTAGCTTACAAAAATGAATAAATTATTGATACTTATAAATTATTTTTACTACTAAAAAAAAGGAAGAAATATTTTTAATACTTATTTTTCAAATAACAAATTAAATATTGAATATAATTGTGACTATATTAAAAAATTTTTCTGCATAAGAAATGTAATTTCCATGATCAAAAATATTAAACAATAAAAGTATATAATCAATCACTCATTTAGTTAAACAAATGATAAAGAAAAAATGTTACGTTTATTTAATAAAACCTCAATTCATGAGATTAAGCAAAACAATTTATTTGATAAATTGTTTCTAGACACATAAATATTTTCTAGACACGCATATATTTGTTCAATGAAGTGTTTTTAAAATATTTTCTTTCATTTTACCACTACTTTGCATGCTGTGAAAAGTAGTGGTAAAATGAAACGTGAACGGAGGATTGTAATTTCTTCACGTGGCGAGAAAAATCTGTGCGATATTTCCAAGATGGCGACCTTCAACTCGTCTACCTCAAAAATAGGAGCTCCGTCATCAGGAGGCGCTCTTTAATCGCGATCTCCGATGATGAGGAATGCGAAAAATCCTTTCAGCATCATTTCTCCGCCGTCACCGTCCGGATAATGGGTTCTGGGCAGCCTCACTTATCGCTTTGCTTGATGGATGAAATAGCGGGAGCCTTCCTGAAAGAGAAAACAGCAGTCAGAGATGACCTTTTAATTGTCAGAGCTACTAACGTTTTTAAAAATAGTTTAATATTGTAGTCAGAAACCAACGAATCCTTCAATAATAATTATCATGTAATATATCAGGTTGGGAAAAAGAAATCTATTATTTTTACGTGAACTTTTTGTAACTTCTTTCAGATTCGCTTTGTAAAAAGGTTTAAAACAGTTTTCATGTAGATTTTTTGGTCTTGTGCGAAGTTACGACTGTTGACATGCTGTCAAGTTTGATAATTATTGATATTTCATAGACATTCTCGACGATGTTTTATCCATGCGAGGTGCATCTTTAGCATCCAAATACCCAAACGGAATCGACGAAACAAAAATTGTACGTAACTGGTTGTTACAGTCTTATATAGGACGATAAACACCTTTCACAATTTTAGCAACCCGGCAATCTTTTTCGCAGTTACAAGAGAAAAACGAAAATGTATAGAATTTTCTGTTTGTTGTTTTCCATTCTTCAAACCTTGTACTTGTCAATGAATAAATCAAACAAAAAACCGCAAGGGGATATTTTAGTGTCAAATGCCACCTTTCCAACGAGCATAAATCTGAAATTGTTTGATAGATACCTCATGAGATAGCGATCATTACAGACGTCTACCGAAAAAATAATGCATAACTTTTTCCCCAACCTAATATATATATTAGTAAGAGAGGATTCAGCGCCGTTTTTATAAATACTTCGTAAACTCTCCCTTCCATCATTTCCATCAACAGAGCGGCATTGCTTATTACAGAAATATATGACAATAGTTAGCAGCAAAATTTTTTAAATAATGTTGTGAGAAGATACAATTTGTTTCTTTTTAACTAAAAATCGCATGTATTTAGCATTTATTTTAATTAAAATATATTAATATTTTTCAAATACTAAAATGAAGTAAAATTATGCATATTTTTTTTAATAATTTTTGCAGGTCTTTAACCTGTGATTGTGAGCAGTTTGCAAATATTGACCATTTTGTATACATTAATGATACATTTTATACTCAGTTAACGTAAGTAAATTTCTTGGTATCTATATCTTATACGGAATCGTATCTATGTCGTAATATCACTATTCAATTTTTCATGCTCCTTGCTTTACTCTCACAACAGAAAAACACATGCATGATACAAAGGCAAATTATAGCACTTTCTCTGGAAGTTTTTAACGATACTTCTAATACAAAACAATTCATAATTAATTCAATAACTCATTATAAATTAAAACATGAAATAAACTTTATTCACTGCTATTACAATTATTTATATTCATAGAATTATTTTAATTCTGAAAAATCATGAATTTTTTTAATTTGTGATTTTTGCATGATTAAAATGTAATTTTCTCCATTACTGAAGTAAATTTGTTTTAAAACAAGTGATCTTCTAAATGGGTTTGTGAAACATTGAAGTTCATTTCGTGATTTATTGGATTGGTTTCACATATTAAACAATTTGAAATTTTTGGTAACAAATAGAGTTTGCTGCCGCATATTTAAGACAATTAACATACATATGATATTATTGTCTATTGATGAGATATCAGCTTTCCCAGCCATTATTTCTTCTTTTTACCCAAGTATCTAAATTTATCTCTACATAGACTAGAGTTCATTGTTTTCAAACATATATAGTGTATTTAGTTATATTTAATATGAACTCTTCCGCTGCGTGAGTGTAGCTCGAGCTTTATTTGAATAAATTTAAATAATCATAAACATTATAACTTAAGCATTGTACTGTGAATTTTTAAGCAATGTTTCACCTAAAATATTCAAATTCCGTTTTAGAGATACTTTTCTTATTTAGGTGTATTTCGATGAATTTTATTTTGCTGTTTATCTATATTTTGTTTCCACTAAATGTAAACGCAATTCGTGTAAGAAATTGAAAAATGGAGGTGTTTAAAACGAATGCATAAAGCACTTTTATTTGCATTTTTGAATAATAATTCATAATGATAACTCAAAAACATACAGTTTGACGATACGACAGAATAATAGAATACGACAGGAAGCAATATTATTGAAAAGAAAACAATATCCATAGAATTAAGGCGAAGCAGTACTGGCTTAGCAGCAAACTTCGTATAATATATTATTGTTTTGCAAGAAAGAAAATAAAAACGCTGCAGTTTTAGTTTAGTAAAATATTAAAGGAAAAGAATTGATGATGCGTTTGATTAATATGATGATTCACTATGAAATTAGAATATCCAAAGAAGAAATTTAAAGAAAATAAGAAAAAAATATGCACATTTTTTTTTAAATTTAAGCACTGGTTTCAGTGTTTGAGTTGTGAAAAACAATGTACATTACTTAGTTTTATATTTTTTACATAAGTATAGAAATGCACACACACATACATATGCGTGTATATATTATAATTCAAGTGACATGTTTTAGTGCTGCTGTTATCACTTACAGTATTGATATTGGAACAACTACAAAATATAATCTATGTTAATTGAGCATAAACGCGAATCGATAGATGTTCAATGGAAAAACTGTAAAAACAGCATTCTCATCAATTTTTTCCTCTCCATGTTAAAATAACTAAATAATAATAAGAGATAAATCATATGAATCAAAATCAAATTTTAAATAGTTTAAAATTACTTCAATAACATTTTTTATCAAAACAAAATTATTTATAAAATTCAAAAAAAGTTTTAAATTATTATAACTTAAAACTTTTTGACAAATATAATCAATTGAATAAACCCTATTTAAAAGCATTACCGATGCTTGAAAGGAAAGAAACCCTCAATTTCACTCTGGGCGCAACAATTGCACGCCCCATCATGCGGGTGGTCCCAGTTGCCATTGTGTAAACAGTCACCCTTCCTATTGTAGCGTTTATTGGCAGAGTACGGATGCGAGAGAGCGACGCACGCTCTACAGACTCCGCCTCGAAACGATGGGGTGTTGACGGATCGTCGGTCCCCACACCCTCCCTCTTCGCCTCTCAAGGATGTTCCCATTTTCGATACTTGATAATTCAACCTAGAGGTAGGTTGCCATGCTTTTTTCATCGTTATCAGCATAAAGGACAAGGTTTAATTGCGAAATTGCGACTTGGAAACTGATTTAAGGCACTTAAATTTTTTTCGGAGAATGGTATTTAATGACATGAGGAGACAAAACTTTTATTTCAATATTAAATATTAATGATTGAATATTACCCATATATTCCATAGTCATATATAATATTTAAATTACTGTAAATTTTTAAGATATGGAAAAAATAATTATGAAATTTCTAATTTTTGAATTGAGAGAGCGAGAGATGAAATTTAACTTCCCATATTTACATGTATAAATGTGCAAAATGCAATTTTTATGACGTAATCAATGAATTATGACACCATTATAATATGACTCTCAGAGTCGCAATATATATTGTTTCCAAATAGAGGTTTGAAACAGAATATGTGCTATCTATATACTTTAATGATATCGAGACATCTGTTGTGGATAGATGTTTCCTTTACCAAATCGATTAAATCCACTTTTAAATTTCATAAAATTTTGATTATAAAAGATAATATATAACTGTTTGTATATCCATAACATGTTTCATTTATAATAAGAAATAAACCATTTAAATCATATGTGAATAATGTAAAAAAATTATTAAAAGCATTATATACTTTATTAGCATTTTTCTCAGCAATAGAGTTAATCGATTTGGCAAACGAAATACCCATATATAACTCAAAAGACTTTTATTTGTAACAATCAATACTATTACAAATTATTATGATATATACGATGAATTAGAGGTATTGCATCTATGGTTATCAATATATAGTGTATTTTTAAGGCTAATATATAAACAGCTACAATTTTAGTAGCATATAGGTAAATACAAACATAAAAAAGGTTAAATCTTTTACAATGACTTCTTTTCAATGAACTCTGATTCTTAATTTCTTCCCACAATTTTTCTAGCAAAATTTTATTTTAAATTTTCTCAACAACTTGAATAAACGTACCTCTTAAGCATACCATATATGTAAAAAAAGTATTGATATTATATCCATACTTTTAAAAATAAACTCACTATAAGGAAAATAAAAAAATATAAATATATTAAATTATTTAAGAGTTAAATATTAAAGAAGAAAAAACTATTTTACTTTTTTTCTGCAATTTAACAATTAACATGAAGACACTTTAATTTCAAATAATAAATCAGCATTATCTTTCCAATAACTAATAGTGGTAAAATATTTTGGCTCACGTGTAACGATTCTTAATAAAACTATTTAAAAATGATATGAAATGAAAAATTAGAAAGATTACTCAAAATTGCTCTTTTTCAATATTCAGTTATAAATAAAAATCACTTAAAAGATAATTAACTAAAATCTGTTTTGTATTTGAAGCATTCCTTGTATTTTTAACAAATAACATTTCGTTGCATAATTCTGCAGTTAATTAAGCTTTCTGTTATATTATTCCTGAAGCAATAAACAAAAACAATAATTTTCGCAATTAAAAATTATGATAATATACATAATTATTTAGTTGGGTAATTAGAGTTAAATGAATTAAATTTAATACATAAAGAAAAAAATTTAATATTTCGGATTTTTACAAGCAAACTGAAAGAATACAACTATATTCAGTACAACTGAGTTCTAGTAAACTGATAGCTTATATAATCGAAATAACCCGCAGTGTCAGCTCATCTAGTTATTTCTAGATTATATAATCTTGATGAGATGTAGCAGTTTTGTTTATTAAATCTTCATTTACGAATACAAAATTTGACCAATTTAGAAGAATTGTAAAATTATATTTTTCAGATTAATATTTATCGTTATTTCTTGTCAAGTAGAAAAAAATGGTTTTTAAAATTATTCTCTTAAAATTATTTAATTTATTCCCAAAATGTAGTATTTTCTAAAATTAATTTAATATTCATCGGAGATTATTGATAAATAAACTGCATTTTGATTTTGTGTGAAATTACTGTTCTACACTAGATCGCAAAATTGTTAGTAAAATTAATTAACTTATTAAATTCAGAATATGTTTCTGCATTTATAATTTCTCTCTGGACAGAAGCCTAGTTGCATCACATAGAAATTTATCCCTCTATTGGTAGATTATCAGCAGTAAATTGAGTACCAATTATGTAACCTTCCAACAAGGAAATGAGCAATTTTGCTAAGTTAGGTTTCATCAGGGTCGAAACGAATGTTGGGAGTTAAAATTTTATTTAACATGCATGATTTTTTTAAAAAGCATACATCTTTATGTTACAAGCAAATTAAATTAAAATCAGAAAAATGTAATTGTCAATATAAGAATTTTCTCAAAGAATGTATAGTAACAGATTATTGTTAAATTTAATAAAGCAAAAGAAATTTGAATAATGTGTAATGTAAACAATGAATGGAGGCTTAAAATCCCACAAAGGTTTTCTTATATACTTATTTTTATAATATATACTATGTTCACCAAATTATAGCTATAATGTTAAATTAACGAAAAAATCGAAATTCTAACATTTAATACCTCTTTTCCAAAAAACGTAAAATAAGGAGCTTATTTCATATGAATTAAGTATAATTTGATAACTACATGATTAGCTGCGTTTTAAATTGAACATAATTTATAACAATAAATATTTAAGATTGCTACTTTTTAATTTTGTGAACCCAAATCAAGAAATTAATTTGTCTAGGTGTAAGTCTACCACTATTATCTAACCAATGCAAATAAATCTTTCCATCTAAAAAGGAGAAAATTAAATTTCATTTTTAATCATGAATTTTAGCAGAAATAAATTTTAGTTTTCTCATTCAATGAAAAACTTCTATTAATCCGTTAAACTTAGATAAGAAAATAGAGAATAAATTGAAAATTCAAATGCCTCCATTAAACTTACATAAGGAAACAGACTCTTTCAATTTTGTATAATATTCTTCAATATGAATACTTCAAAAAATAAAAAAAAAATTTAATACATTTTGAAAAATATATAAAGAGTGATTTAATTTCCGTGGTGATATTAAATCACAGTTTTGTAAATAACTGTATTCCAAACAATAGTTATTACTACTTATTAATATTTTAATACATAGATTCCTTTACTTTTTATTCGCTCATGAATCTTTGGCTTAACGACGTAATTCAGTTATTGAGAAACTGAAAATAAAATAATAAATGAATAAATTGACTAAAAATGAAAAAAACGAAAAGTGAAGTTTATACTAAAAAAACTCCGTGTTGATTTAAGAAGGTGTTTTATTTATAAAATAATTCTAAACTAACTTCACTCTGCTGCGATAAAACTCAAATAATCTCGTTAAATGTTGAGAGTCCATATTCAATTGTCAATAAACATTACGCTAGTAGGGATCAATTGATTCATAAGCAAACACACATAAATGTAATCAAAGATAAGAAATTGTAGAATTACTCTCAAATTAAATCATGTTTAAATAATTGATTTTGATGCGATTAGTTGTGGTGAGGAAATAAAATGCATAGACTAATTGGATTTTGAAACTTGTGTTTAATTTATAAAACTGATTCCTGAAATTAATATAACATCAAATTATTTATATATATTTATTCAATTACATATTATAAATGTCCTATTTCTTAAATTAAACAAAGGTATTACTCTTTTAAAACAGAACTCAGAATTCTCCACTTTTAAAATTTTTGATTCACAAAATTTGTTTAAAAAACTTATCAAAATTTATATATTTCACTTATTTTTACAGTGTGTACTAATATGAATGTCAGCCGTATTAAAAGTTTCACTTTAATTGGGGCTAAATATAACACTCTAGATATATTAATGTGTAACATTTAGCTAGTGTAACATTTACTATTTAAATGAAACTTTAAATAAAATAAGCAAAATATTAATACTATAAATATAGCTAAAATCTATCAAATCATTTGTCTTATAAATATTCACCTTATATTTTTAAAATAAATTAATTATAACAAACAGCAATCAAATGTTTCTTTTACATTAAAAATCTTTTTAAACTAATATGTTAATATTTTTGGTTAAGTTTCTGAAATTTATTATCCTTTTGATCACTGTTTATTTTCATGATAAATAGTTAACAAGAATACAATTTCTTTTATTTTAAAAACTTTTTTAAAATGATCTGTCCTACTTCATTTTTAGTGTTAATATTCATTATTTTACTGAACATTTCTTTTCATGATTGTTTCAATTAGACTACTTGTCGGCTGAGTTTCTCTCTGACTCTTGCTTTTTGTTGTAAGGATTAGACAATTATTACCAGCTTTCTAAATAAGCACATTCATTCTATGATTTTCTCTAATGGTTCTAAGTACTATGAGGTTTGCTGCAAGAGTTCTATTGACTATATTTTATTTGTCTATATTTTATCGTATCTGGGCTTAGCCAGGCAGAATGTTTATGATAATTTTGTGCTGATTTTTTTAGAATAAACAAATTCCATGAACTTGATATAGTTCTGCTATACTCGGGTGATGTGCATCAGCATCAAACTATTAATGTGGCCATATATGTCATTAATGAAATACAGCCTGCTATTTTCCCTTGCATATTCTATTATTTCTAACAGTTTAGAAATACTTTATGAACAACTTCAATCCAAAAATCTGCTTTTTAAAATCACAGAATATAATTTAGAGATATAGTTTGTTATATCATATAATATGGCCGTACACCTTGTTTAATAATCAGCAAACCTGATTGCGGGAGAGAGGTCATGGGTTCGAATCCCGGTTTGGGCATGAATGTACTTTCTTTTTCTCCTATCTTTGTCCTTTTCTTGTATGAATGGAATATGAATGGTTGCCTATGACATGTGTGTAGTGAAGAAGTCGGGCTTCACACCAAATTAAGGTTCAATTGAAAAAGTGGAGATGCGCACCCTATACTGCCCGCCTGGCTGGCACAGGATGAAAAATATCGCATAAAATAAAAAATATATGCTATTTTTTTAAGGAATAAAGCATGAGGATTTTTTGAGGAATTTTACACGTCATTCTTCCGGAAATTTGTGATTAAAGCACAATGACTTTTATAATTTTTATCTTCGAAAATTTAATTTTCAAATATTTGTTCTTTTATTAAAATAATTGTAAATATTATATTTCTTTTATTATTTTTTAAATATTATATAAATTAGTAAATGTAATATTTCTTTCATTATAAATATTTGTTCTTTAAAATATTGGTCCACAATTAGTGCAAAGCATAACAATTTATTTTAACATAAGCAAATTACAACCAAGTTTTAGGTACTTAGAACACAAAAACTAGTACTACTTTATATCAAATTACTAAGAAGAATCACCAGAGTTCCTCTGGAAAATTTTTTAAAAGAAGATAAATTTTATGAAAATTTTCTAAAGAAAGTTATTACTGAAAAACAACCTAAATGAATCAGACGTTTATCTGAAAGAATTTAGAGCAACAAATAAATCACTAAGTATATTTTTGAGGTAGTTATTTCCTTGCAGAATGTTTACAAATTCTGTTTCTTATACAAATAACAAAAAATTACATTGATATTAGATTAAACCAAAGAATAATCTAATAAGAACTTAGATATAAAATTTTGTGAATGATCTCCCATTATAATTTTCGTATTAGGTAATTCATATTAATTATTTCACCAAAGATTTCATAACAATATGAAAAAGAGCATACAAATGATAATCAATTTTAGATAAAGACGTGTATGTTACGAAATTGGATAAGCAAAGGTCATTTTTTGTAGGTATTGTAATTTTACCTGGAAAAGCTATTTAATCATTCCAGCTAAAAAAAAAAAAAAATTGATGAAAATGTCAATGAAAATGACAATTTTTTTACAGAACTTATATCAACGATATTGTTAATTTATTTATTTTTATTGAAAGGGAATTTTACTTTTTTTATTTTATGGCATTTTTTCTATGATACAATTAATTAAGTAAAAATTAATTAATTGTCAATGCATACACTCTCATAATAAAAATCAGAAAGAATTCTTATGAATTAATTATTTCGATTAATGAATTCATTAAAACTGGTTAATTATGAAAATGATTAATTTATAAGAATTCATTTCAGTTTTTTCTCATGAGAGTGTATACTTTATACATAATTTATTCATAAGATTTTCTTTTAAAAATAGGAGAAAACCATGAAAAGTAATGAATTTCGTTTCAGAAAAATATATCAAACTAAGTTACATCAACCTATATCAGACATTTCTGAAATTTTTGAAAAAACTGAAGGCATGTATCAGTATTAATTTGAAGACATAGAAGAATGTTATATACTTTTTTCTTATATACTTGTGAGAAAGAAATTAAAAATTTTTGAAAGTAATCAACAAAGAATAAATATTGAGATTCTATATTCCAAATATTTATTTATTAAGGAAAAAATAAATAAAAATAATCGTTAACGATTTTAAAATAATCGTTTATGGAATAAAATAATCATTTTTTTATTTTGTTTTATAAATTTCTTTTTTAGTAGTATTTCATTATTCATTGAGTATCTAATGTACACGAAATGATAATATGGTAGGATCTAGATAATACAACAAATAACGTGGTAGAATAAAACAAAAATTTTGAATTATGGTGTTAAAATTGAAACACTGAAATTTTCGGATATAAAATTCAAAAAGTTTCAAATTCTGTTACTTGAAATTTCTTTTCAATTTTATGATAAATATTTTGTATTATTGATCTTTCTAAATTATACATTAAACCTAGCTAAACTTATCTATATATACAAATAAAATATTGATATAATAACCAATATATATATATATATATATATATATATATATAATCTAA
>JAPDSC010038161.1:0-28157 GCA_026290005.1 Latrodectus geometricus
GCAAATTTAAGTTTATTATTTATTTATTCTTTATTTAAATCTTAATGTAAGATAAATTTCTTTATACGAGAAAATTCAACAAAACGAAATATTTCCAATAAAACTTTTAAATGAAAAAATTACCTATTTTACAGTTTAAACTTATTTCAAAAGTATTATCTAATATTGATTAGTTGATTAAAATATTTTTATTAAAAATGTATTTATTAAAATATTTATTAATAATAATTAAAAAAAACTATACATGAAAGTTTAAGATTTGATATTATTAAGTAAATTTACACTAATTACTAATTTTAATTAGTGTAAATTTTGCATCAAATTAAATTATATATTTGTAGAGCTCCACATTAAATTAATTAATTAAATTGTAAGCATCTTTTTGTAATGTTTATATTAATTTGTTCAATTAAGATAGTGTAGTATGATTAAAATTGAAACTAAGATGGTTGCACTATGATAATTTTTTTCATGTTTAAATTCAAAATAATATCTTTTTAATGGCAATTAAATTTTGTATTTTAATTAACATTTTTATAATAAATAATTTGAAATCTACAGGTTCAGAAAACATACTGAAAATTTAATAATAGTGAAAGGCAAAGTTAAAATATTCTGCCGTTGATTGTTAATAAAATAACATTTTTCGAAATAAAATCGAATTTATTATATAAATGCAAATGCACGTATTATTTCATTGAGATTTATTTTAAGAGAGGAATTCTTAGTAGGTTGAAATGAATACCGAACATACCGATTTTCTTATCTTTAAAGCCCTCAGCAGAAGGAAAAATATAATGCATTTCTATCCCTGCTTTCCAATGCATCGAAATTCCAATGCAATATTTGAGAGAAAATATTCATTGAATAATAGGGATGTTCATCCGAGTTAAACTATTTCCAATTATGTCTGAACATGATTTCCTAAGATAGCTTTCTGGTGATAGCACTAATGAAGCAGGGTTCAATGATAGAAAATGTAAGCATATTAAACACAAAAATAAATTATAATGATTGTAAAATAAAATTTGTGTGTTTGTTCATATTTAAAAAACAGACACTAGTTTAAAGCTATATACTTTCAAAACGAACACTCTTAAACTAATTAAATTACTTAAAATTTTTCTTTAGAAACTAGAGCATATGTTTAGTATTAATTTATATAGTATGTCATATTTACAATAATATCAAAATACACGAGAGTTTGAAAAAATGCTATAATCTGTCATTTTTACTGATTTAGACTGTTACATTACATAATACATTTTCATTTTTATTTACTAATTATGTAATTAAAAAATTATATTTACACACATATTTTAAAGAAAAATAACCATTTTTAAAAACAAGTAAATGGATTTCACTTGCAGAAAAATAAGTATATCAGTTTTTACAGTTAAATGTACAATAATATAACGATTATGTTAGATTTAACTGAATCAATAATTTTTTTAGTTTATAAGCCGAATGTTAAAGTTTAAGACGCAATTATACAATACATTCATAATCAATAACGTATTAATAGATTTCGTAAATGCTTTGTGATTATTATTCCAAAATTTCCACACAATATATCACCTATATCTATCTATCTAACTCCATTTATCTATCTATCTATCTATCTAACTCCATTTATCTATCTATCTATCTAATTCCATTTATCTATCTTTCTATCTAAATAGAAGTTTATTAATTTATAATTTCAACGATTGTTTTATAAAAAGAAAAAAAATAGTCCTGTATTTGTATGTGTTAGTACAAATTAGTTTTTTAATAAATATGTCTAAAAAAATATTTGTTTTCTGAGAAAGCCGAAATTCATTTGATTGGAAAATCAACAGGAATCAAAAGAAGACGAAATGTACCTTAATTTCTCTGAATCTTTCAAACAATAAGATCTTGAATGTACTCTTTACCTTGATTGCTTTTTATAGCCAACAAATCCACTTTAAGATAATTTTAAAGAAAAAGAATTATAATTTGTTAAGTGCTTGAAAGTAATAAATATCATATTATGAGTATCAGGTAATAATTATAAATCAAAGATATCCTTACGCATATCCTTTATATATGTGAAATAAGGGATTGAACACTTTATCTATACGTATATTTTGTTAGTAGCTGATCGACAAACTAGGTTTCTATAGTGTTATAAAATAATAACATATGTATTTTTAATTATTCTGTAAGAATGGTAAAAAAACGTATTCCTGGACTGAAAGGAATGAAATATTTTGTTTGTTTGTACAGCTCTTTGAAGCTTTTACTTGATGGAAAACTATGAAACTACTTATGATAACCTTTATGTTAAACTGCACCATTAAATAGCTCAACATATATCATAAATGGTTAAACAAAAGAGATCTAGGCCAAAAACCGTTTTAGGATATTTAATAAACAAAAGTAATAGATGATTTCTTTTTTTGTAAGAAAATAATTTAAAATTAAATATGTTCTGATGTGACATAAAAAAATTAATTTTACGAGAATTTAAGCGAACAATTTACTTAATATTTATTTTTTACACTCTTACGTACTTCAAATTGTGAAAATGCTTTTTAATAAAAAGAAAAGAAATTTCTTAAATGGAGTTTTTAGATAATTGAAATTTAAGTTATTGATTACCATTTATGTTATTGATTACTTTTTTATTTCTACCATGTTGTCAATTTTATATCAAAAACCAGTAACATATTAAAACAATTAAAATGAAATGACTAATTATATATTTCATTATTTCGAATGACATCAGTTTGAATAGTATTCGTTGATTTCACAAAAATATACAGAAGATTCTTTTTTTACACCAGCTAAATTAAAAAATAAAAATTAATGAATTATTAAACATTTTAGTTGTAGAGAGGGAGTTGATGCTTAACGATTATATTCTTTTTTTTTAATTTGAGCCATTATATATAGTTATGAAATCACTTATTCAAATAAAAACTTATGGCATGAAGATTTTCCATAATATAAATAAATATAGTTATTTTTAGGTACATATATGTATTTCCCTGGAAGCTAAATTTTTCAAAATCTGGTAAACTTGACTAACTAAGTAAATATAATTTATAATGAGCTAACAAAATATATTTTATGCTTTAATTAATATAGTAACTCCTACTATATTTCTTTAGTTCCAAATATACATTGTTCTATTTATAAATATAATTTTCTTTTCCTTATAACATTCTTATAATGGATTAAAGAGGTATTTCGATCATAATTCTTTTACATATTCCTATCTTTTGTATATTAAGCTAAGTAAACTAAACTATAATTGCAAACTTCTTAAGTACTTAATACTTCTAAGTAGTTTTGCAAGCTGTCTGATATTAATAAAGTAACTTAAGAAATTTGTTCAACAATATATTTCATTGATAAAGCATGTTTTAAATAGTGCATTATTTTTTAAGATTATAGAAAGACAATGTATTTAATAAGTTAAATTTATGAATAAACAAAACCATAAAATTTTTTTTATACCCTTTGCGTATTCTAAATACATCCTCTTAAGGAATAGTTTAATGATTTACTATTCAAAGATTATTTAAAAAGCAAAATTTTTAAATAATATTGAAAAAACAGTTTTCAAGATATAATATAATACTTTGGCTTATAATAGAATATTTTTTTAAATACTTTTCAAACTAATAAATCTATAATTAAATTTTAAATGTTTAATAAATCAATTTTTTTCTGATTCTTAGCATGTATAAATAGTGATAGCATGTATAAATAGTGTTAATATATATAAAATAAAGAGTTAAAGGTGAAGAGTGAATTAACTATCATTTTATTGTATTATCCTGAGTAGAAATCGAAACAAGCACTGACAATCTGTGACGTCAAATAACATAGAAGAACGACGTTACGTATGAAACTAAGATTAAGACAGAAAAATATTTTGTGTGTGTGTGTGTGCAATAACACTTTTCCAAAGACATCAGTAATTTAGAATCTAATGAGTGGGGGAAATTTTTACAAAAAATACCAACCTTAGGAAGAGTCATTGTTATTAAAATAATGTTTAAATAAAAGAAACAATGTTTAAATTAAAGAATGATCAGGTTAGTAAGCTTTTGAGTTATTGATAGGGCATTTACGATAACTCAAAATCTTAGTTACCTGATCATTCTTTTGCAAATAATTAGTAAATGATTAGTTTTGCAATTGGAAAATCTTCGATAAGTTAATGTAAAAGTTCAACTCTAAAATATCGGTAACTTTGAAACAACATGTAAGCGGAGAATTTAATTATTGAACTTATACTATCCTATTCACATTGCGTATATCACATGATCGGAATATATTAGCCAATAAAAATAAATGCTTTGCACAATTTTTTTTAGCACAGCACTATGATTAAATAAATTAAGATAAAGATAACTGTGTTATTTTACAGATAACTTTTATAAAGTTTTTAATTACGAATTTGTGTGCCATTTCGCTCAGAAGTAAATGATTGAACTCTTCCAAACTGTGTTGACATTTTTATTGTACCAATAAACATATATATATTGATATAAGTAATATTAACTTTAGAATTTTATTAATAAATGAGAGTATTTAATTCAGTCTACGTAAATACAACTAGTTTTTATTCATACCACTTAAATCGTCCCTTGTTACAATCGTATTCAACATTAATATATTTAAACTTTATATTTTATTTTATATCAACTCAGAGTTTAAGGAGACAAAATCATTTAAAGTTTCTAAAAAATTCAAAAAATTATTGATTTGTTAATCAAACAACACATTATTAATTTACCAGCCGTTGTAATTATGTACCTGAAATAAAACTTTTAATTTTCCCAATAACTTTAACCCATTTAAAAAATTGATTTCTCTTGCATATTACACTTGGTGAAGCTAAATCCACACTTCAGGGATTGGTGAATGAAGTCAGAAAAAGCGTCTTCCGGTTTTGAGCGGAGTACACCTCTACGAAGGCAGTAGTATGATTTTGGCCCATAGATGGCAGCACCATTTTTATCTTTTAATTTAGAGAGAAGGGAAAACTCAAATCCAAACCAGGGAAAGCCCAAGTCCTCGCCCCAGAGGTAGAAATTCGGAATGTTAACATGGAGGACATTGCAACCCGACAATTACGTGCCCCAGGTACCATTATTGGACACAACAGTAGTCATTCGGATAAGCCAGGATTCGAACTCACTACCTTCGGTAACTAGAACGATGCCCTAACCAACCAGTCCACCTGAGCCAGACGTTGATTTTTACTATAAACGATTGACGTTTTCTAGTATAATTCCCGTTGATAAACCAACATTTATGTGTTAAAGGTATTTGGACTATTAAAGTGAAAATAACTTACAAATAAATTAAGAATTAATTAGAAACAAAAAAATCTACACAATTTATAGTTGATATAATTTCAACTATATCAACAATGTAATGTATATTCTTTAGCATTACAGTAAAATATGTATCAAAAATATAATTTTTATCATACAATAAGCATATTTCCACGCGTTAAATTTTAACATTGAAAATAATTGCTATAAAATGCAAAATTTGATTTTAAACATTTTAGAAAGATTATGCTTAACATAAACTCATTCATTAAATAAGTTTATATGAAATTAATTTCAGTTGATTAATCTCAATTATTTTATTTAAACATAGTTATTCATCATTTAAATATAAAATTACATTCATTTCTCTTCATCATTTTTAACAGGAGGCCTTAGACCAGAAATAGTGAAATTATTTAAAGAGTTTGCATTTTTTAAGATAAGGAATGGAATTTAAAATTCCTAGTTTCAGTTTTGTTCAACTGTAAAAAATTATTTTTTTATTTAATTTTATATAAAACACATTTTACCATATTTGTCATAAGCTGAAAGTAGTAAAAAAATTATATTAAAATTTTTTCAATGAAAAATATACTTTTCGAGTTTTATACATTAACTATAAAAAGTTAAATTCTGAATAGCAAAAACATATTTTTATACCTAAAACACATTTATTTATTATAATTAAAAAAGTCTTTACCACTTTTAAAATTTAATAAATACGTACATACTATTTTTTTTAATATAATGATATGAACATTTATTTTTTTTTCATTTATAGTACTAATAGAGTATTAAAACAAATATCTCCTAATAGTTTTTTCATTTTCTTTAATAAATAAAAATAATACCCCTATAATTGTGCATAAATTATTAGTACCTATAAGTATAAATTTAAATATTAATTTCATTCAGTTTTAAATAAATATAATATTAACTTTTTGCTTAAATTAAATTTACTTTAAATGATATTAAAATAAGAAATGCATTAGAAAAAGATTTATATAATTTAAATTCGATAAAAAATGAGTATAGCTTATAAAAAATATATCGCATTGATTCTTAATTTTTATGGGATTTAATATCTTTTAAAATGAATATTCAGAATTAAGTCCAATTACAAATAAGAAAGCTTAATGATTTATTAAATTATTAAATACGAATAAGCAAAAAACTAAAAATGTTCGTAGTTATTAAACCAGAACAATTTATTTCAAATTTTGCAGTTATTTTTTCTTATGCATTAAAAAAAAAATATTTTTTTTTATCAAAATATTTTTCAATAGCAATTCAAATGTACCAATTAACAAATTAAATAACTAATGTGTTTTCTTAATTTTTGAATATATGATACAAATTCAATTTTTTACGATTAATTACTGAAATGTGTCTGCTTGAGTTTCTTATATTTGAATAATTTTAATTTAAATACCTAAACTTATTCAAAAATTGAATTTATTTGAAATCGTATTGTAATCAACATAAGTTTAAAAAAAATTTTTTTATGATTGTGGAAAATCAAAGTTTATAATAAAATGCTAGTATTAGAAAATACTTACAGTTTACCTCCTTTTTCATGATAAAAACATTTGCTTTTGATTATTCAGCTCTTTGAATAAAATTGATTGTGAATTAATGAATTTGGTACTCAAAATTCTAAATATTATTTTATCCGTGAATATCCGCATTGAATCTTTAAAGATTAAACACACAGAAGAAGTATCTGTTTTTTTCAAAAGCTTTTTATATCTTTGTAGTTGTATTCATGGTTAATTACTTTTTAAATGTTGTCATTTCCACATTTCTGAGTTTCCCTTTAGTCGATATTTTTGATGGTAGGGTCTCAAAGACCCAGTATATATTTAGATTTAAT
This sequence comes from Latrodectus geometricus, assembly GCA_026290005.1. Lineage (NCBI taxonomy): Eukaryota > Metazoa > Arthropoda > Arachnida > Araneae > Theridiidae > Latrodectus > Latrodectus geometricus. The sequence continues at coordinate 7,192 of JAPDSC010038161.1, forward strand.
TAACTTCTTCTGACTTTACCTGTGAAATTTAATGATATTAATCATGTTGTTGTTACTTATGCCCCATTGTGAAATCATGCTAAGCCCGCCCAATAGGGACTGGGCGAATGAAGTCAGAATGAGCGTCTTCCGTTTTTTGAACAGAGCACCCCCCCCCTACGAAGGTGGATGTACGACTTGGTTCAAAGGTGGCAGGACGATCTGGGCTATCCAGTTTAGACATAGGAGGCGAGAGAAGATCCAAGGCCTGGATCCTAATATCCACAGTGGTTTTAACCCTCAATATATTTTATGTGAACATGGGGGGGGGGGGTATAGCAACCTCGACATATTTTATATGCCCCAACTGCCATTAGTGAACACAACTTATCTTCGGATAAGCCAGGATATAAACTCACTACCTTCCAATAATTAGACCAGAGTCAACGCCCTAATCAACCAGACCACTGAGTCCCTGATATTAATCACACAAGGAGTAAAGGAAAGGGATTTAAAATCTGTACTATAAAGAATCAAATGATGAAAATCAATAAATCATTTCTCTTATCAATAAATAGAAAATAAATTATGAAGAAATTTCTTAGAAACATACTTCCTTAGTGCAAAAAGATAATAATTTTAAAATGATAAGAATGAAAGTTAATGATTCAAATTCAGAAAAAATTAAACATTTTGTCTCAAATTTCCTACCTTGTCAAAGAGGACATAAAGTGAAATTAAAAATAGGAGATATAGAAATTTATGAAAGAATATATTTAGAACAGAATCACTCATTAATTGCTTCCATTTAAATTTTATATAACTGTTAATCTCTATAACACTGAATCATTGCAGTTGATTAACATGGATTAATATTCATCAACTGAACAAGTACATTAGTTACAAAAATTAAAAAATCTGATCAATGAAAGGTATGCCATATTTGTTAAGTAAACGCGAGAAAAAAATCCTCAATACGTTCTGACAAAAGAGACAATATTCATAGTGAATGCAAGCACATCAACCACATTTACAAAAAAGTATAAATACATCATAAGCATTTTTGTAATTATTTATTTCTAATGTAAGCATAATAACTATTAACTAGAATAAAATGCTTTTAGCGTGATAAAATTAATGTTTATTTAACAAATGTTTCAAACCGTGCCTTATAGACCCAGATTGCGTTCCCGTGTATATAGTTTTAGTGCATCTTTTCCCGGATTAAAAAAAAGTAGTGTTAGAATATACGTTCAAAAGAAAATATTAATTTTGCATGCTATATTCTAATTAATTATAACTAAATAATGGTTAAAATTATGCATATAAAATATACGATGTTTATATGCATATCAATTTTATTAATTAACTCTATTTTGTATTTTAAGCCAGAATTATAACATTCTATTTGACATTAATTACATTATTCATTCTTTATGATGTAATTTTTATAACTGTACAATGTTTTTCTATTTTTGCAACATTTATAATAATGTTTTGTTTCAAATATTATTCTATCTTTATTTTGAAAATCTAATGTTTTTCTTTAATTAACCTAAAATTAAAAAATTATATTATTTTCCTAGTGACGATTTTTCAATTTTGACAAAAAGATGGAAGATATTATCTTTCTATCATACATGGGCAGAAGTGTATTAAAATGTATGAATTCTATTATTCAATTAGTATATTTCTAATTTTTAATGATTTCATATATATTAAATAAATATTAAAATTCAAGACATAATTCTGTAAATAAAATAAATTATTTAATAAGGAAGGTTAGAATAAAATGCTTTTGGCGCATCTTATTCTAACCTTCCTTATTAACTCAAATTAAAATATTTTGTCACCTAAATAAGACTGAATTTTAAATTTAATTGTAAAATATTAATTAACTTAAAAATATTTTAACAGAAATTCATGCTTAGTGATATCAAGTTAGTCTACTCATTGTATATTGCTTAGTAGATATATTTTTCTTATGTGATATTAAAATAAACTTAAACATGGCACTCGCTTACATTTGGTTGATGAAACACGTTTTGAAAATAAATTTTTAATGGATACAAGCTATTTAATTCTAAGAAAATTTTAAATTGAGTAGAAATTATATATCACAAAAAATAACTAAAATTGTGAAATGTGTTCAGTATTATTATATTATTTATTTTTCTACTAATTAACTGCATTACTGATCCTAATATAGAGAATAAATATCAGAGTTTAAATTTTGTTTTATTAAAATTTGCAACGCTTGTTAAATTCAAATATGTAAACTTGTATATGAACGCTTCCTTTCTAAAATTTACATTGTGTAATCTTAAGCAGAGAATCGTTTTTTGAATGTATCTTAAAAGTGTATGCAAAAAATTGAAATAGGTGAAAATGTGCTTTAGGTCCCATGCTTGGCACGTTTTTAAAAACACCGATCCATGTCAAAAAATTCTACCGCTATTTCAAAGTGAAAACTAATTAGCGCCCAATGAAAAGGCTAAAACAAAAGAGTAATTAATGAGCATTCGCAAAAAAGCGTTTCAAATTCGCGAGTTGGTGAAGATGGGGACCTGAGTCGCAATTTAACCTTGAAAAATCTCTTAAAGCAACTAATATCATCTTAAATGCTAAAGTCAAACATACCTATAGAATTTCAAATGAATTTGAATATTATTTAACTTTAATGCAAAAATTAAAGACTTGATATATCACTGCAATAATTAAAACATTTTAACTAATTATTTTTATATTTATTATTTAAAAATTTTAATTAATTATTTATTGAATAATTTTAATTACTAACGTAATATTCAAAATTCTGAACATAAATAAAAATGAAAAATTTATAGAAAAAAGTACACCTTTAATCGTCTACAAAAAGATACCTATTTAATAATATGCTTCCCGTTCCTCATATATATATATATATATATATATATATATATATATATATATATATCTTTGACATCAAACATCTTTCAAACAAGAGCTTTACAAATATTTGTACTTGCATTGCTGAAAAATACGTTATGGTCTCACAGAATTCAAGCTTAGTGATTTTATTAAATTTAAAATCATATGAGAAAAGGTTGTTATAATACAAGGGACATCTTGTGTAGAGTTCTGACGAATTGAAATAATTTTTTGCTACAGAAACCAATGCATAAATTTATTGTTATTTTATATTTCATATTATTTTCCTTTGTCTTTAAATTTTTAATGCATCAAGGTTGAGTATAAGCCAATACAACTAATTTATACTTATTTATGTTTGAAATCGTAATCTTACATTAAACGTGGCAAAATCTCAATTGCAGTAGACGAAAAACTGCATTTCTCAGATTCATCATATTATCTAATGGAAATCACTAACAATAATCTTTGTTCTATTGTTGACTTCATTGGTAAAGTGAATGAAAAAAAAATACGACTTAAAAATAATGCTTTTTGCTTTGACTGTACATTTTAAATGAATTTTGAAACTTCTAAAATAAATAATAATTCAATTAAATGATCGTTTTTAATTTGTATTTGTTTATAAAACGAAGCTTTTAAAATTAAAGAAAACCAAAGACATCTATACATTTAATTAACTATTATCATTATTATAACAATGTTCTTTATTAAAATATGTCTTTATTAAAATTTTCAGAGGATTATGAAGAGCTTTTTTATTATCATATCTATAAAAGATTTAAAATACTAAGATTTAATATAAAGAAAACTTTTTCCTTTATTTCAATTAACACATCTCCGTTCAAAATTCACTGAACTTCTTTATTTCGTAGTTACAAGGTTTTATTAAAAGTAATAGAAACATGTATTTAACCTCGAATTTATGTGTTTCTAACCTTTTTTTTTAGAATCTCAAAATACAATATTTCAAAATTATTTATTTGTGCAATTAAAATATTTATGATAAGTACTATTTTTAGACTATTTCATAGAGACTTTAGTGTGATACAAATATTTTGTTAGGACATACATTTTAAGATGTTAATAAAAAAACTGAATTAATTTAATTTTTGCTTTCAGTGAATTTTCTTATGTAAGATTCAAATATCAAGCAACCGATATGTATTCGTTTATCAAACAATGATATACAAATATATCTAAGATAATTACTAAGCATTTTTTCTGAAAACATAATATAAACATAATTGAGTACATTGAAAGATACTAACAAAAATTAATGTTAATAGCTTACAATTTTTATTAGTGATACATTGTTTAGGAAATAAGTAAAACATTTAATAATACTATGTTATTAATGAGGAGTTTCATTTTCAAAAAATAAAGAAATCCTAAAACTAAAAATATCCCGATAGAACTATAAATATCATGATTTTAGTACGTGTTCAAATAATTACTTTGTGAAGGACATCGGAATTTAAATTCTTCTTTTATGCAATGTATCTTAAAATTTAATCAGCTTTGCTTAGTAGTAGCGAGCTTAGTGGTCAAAATATTTACTAATATCCCTCCTGATAATATCACAGAGTATATACCGACCATAATGTTTCTCCATAAGCTATCAGGTAACTATTGTTAATATACATATAGCGTATTACCATTTGTGGCATTTACCATCAAACTGGAATACTGTATCAAGGTGCATAGCATTTGAGTATCATATTGTAGTTAAAGTTAGTTCAAATTCGAAATATTAATAGTTGTGCTTAATAGCTCTGATTTATGTTATATTCAAAACAATTTTGATTATTAATTTACAAATTATTGTTATATTTTCTTATATAATGGAGAAGGAATTTAAATTTATATTAGATTTATTATACACATAATAATATTTAAATAAGTCAATATTTAATTCTTATACAACTTAAAATAAATCAACTACAAAAATTAAGAATGTGCAAATATTTCAGAAAATTTCATAATACCAAGGAATAACACCACTCCAGAGCTTCCATTTACTAATTTAAATTTATTATTTTCTAAATTTATAGTTATGTAGTTAGTAAGCAGTGATATTAATTAGTAGCTAATGCTGTATGTAATTATGAAGAGGGTGTGTTCAGGTGCCATTGTAAGCGATTATATAAAATAAACTTTAATACATTGACATTTTCCTATTAAAATGTTTTTCTATTTTTTCTCAGTTTAAAAAATTAGTAGATTTTAATGAAGCATATGTTGTATGAATATAATTAATCCTCAAAAATATATGCGTTGCTGGTAAATAATTTAACTAATTATTTTCATGAATTTTAGTAGTATATTTTATGATTTCTTGTAAGAGAAATCCTTTCCTTGTTAGACATTGGATTTTCCAGCAAATCACTTAGGCTATATTTTGAAATATATAGGGTGGTTTTTTACTTAAATAATATTAATTGATATTGGACTAATTTGTGAAAACTTTGAGATTTGCAAATTAGTTGTATTTTATTAGACTATAATTATCAATTTCCAAAATAAAAATAATAAACACTCCTCCACATTTTTATTTGAAATATATTTTCATTTTAGTATATGTTTTTAAATTTCTTGAAGTGTTAAACAGAATTATTTCCTTTGTACACTGATGATGCTTTTAGGGAACTTTTTATAGTTTTAGATTTTTTTCTTTTGAAACACACTCTTCAAATTCACTTGTTTATTAAAAATATCAGTCATATTGTTACTTCTAATATATCCTATTAGTAAATTTTTATGTGAATTCTATAAATTCTTTATAATAGTTATGGAAAATCAAAATTATGTAAATGAAATATGTATTGCAGTAAAATACAATTATTTGACAGAAAACCTATTTAACAAGTAAATATTTTCGTAAAACCTTGGTGATCACCATATATAAACTATCTAATTATACAGATGTATTGTATTTTGCAAATTTATGAGACTACTCAAAATATCACTTATTTAAAAAATACCCTTAATAAAATGATTAATGCTAAGTGATTAAAACCATTCAAACAAATTATAATTATCAGACCAAATATTTAAACGAAAAAAGAAATTCACATAAAAAATAATATTTTGAATTTTTTTCTTTCAAAATTTTATAAAATTTCTTTCATATAAAAGTGCAGATGGTATCATTATAAAGAAAATTTTAATGCTGCATTTTTTTCTAAGAAAGTTTACAGTAACCACTTGAAAAAAAATTAACTGAGCTAAAAGTTAAAAAAAATGATTTTAAAAAACTCTGAACAATCTCGACTTATAAAAAATAGATTCAATATTACATTATATGAAATAAAATTACTTTTCATTGGATATACTTAATATAACACATCGCTATTAAATTTAGGTTTAAAAACAATATTTGAACGTTAAAATGTAAAGGTTTTGATAAAAAAATTTGGTATGTTTGAATTCTTCTTAGATATAATGTACATTTACGTTTGATTTATTCACATCAACTATATATATTTCTGAAAAAGTGAGTTACTTACTTAATATAACATTCACATAATGGAAATAAAAAACCACAATAGTTCTTTTTTTAAATTTTCTACTTATTGTATTTGTATTAAAAATATATCGAAAGATACTAAACGCATTTCGCTTGAAAGTAACTTGATATCACATAAATAGAAAGTTATTTGTTTTTCTTATACACAGTTACAGACATTCTTCAATACATATTTACATTTTCTGAATATATTTTTAATATTAATAATATAAGTTAAAATGTTGCTAAATCATTTAAACATTTTCGAAATCAATTATTAAATTCAAACTATATATGTATATATATATTTATGAAAGTTGAAATATGTTTTAAAATATAGACTTTTAATAAATTTCATTTAATATTCTATGAGATAAATTATTTTTTATAATCATTTTTTTAAATAAAATCACAAGACTTTTAAAATGGATTAAAATGCAAATTTATCAAATATTTTTCCATGTTCTATAATGTTTAAATTATAAGAGTACATTGCAACATATATGATCTATTTCTTATGGGCAATACACTAATCAAAAATTTAAATCTCACTTTGAAGCATTTTTAAAATATTAATGTGAATGATATTGATATGAAGCAAATTTTTGATATCTTTTTAATATAAATCAGTATCTTATGAATTAATATGTTCTTTAAATAAAAATTGATTTGTTTTAAGTTTCAATTTCAAGAGTAAGTAACAAAAATAAAAATATTGTTCTTTTATTTCTTTATTTTTTAACCAACTTAATTTTGATAATGTGTAATATAAAGTATTTTTATAAATGTTGCATCTTTTAAAAATTAAAAAAAATATGCATTTAAATTCCTTTTTTAAAACAAATAATTAATATATGAATACATAAAAAAATCACAACATTTCACTAAAAGGTGATTTTTTTTATTTTGCTTATGATAGAAAAAATAATTTCTCTTTTGAAATTATATATATATAAAGAGACTGTAGTATTAGTAATATCAATAAATATATTGTGATAACATTTTTGCTATATGTCAATATTTATAGCTTATATTAATGAATTTCATTATTAATCATGAATGAAATTATAAATTTAGCTTTAATTTATGAGAATTCGAATACTTCGAATTTTTACTTAATTTGATGATTTTTAATTTCTCTCCAAAAATAACAGTATTCAATAAAAACATTGGATTTTATTTTTAATTATTTACATATTTTAAATAAAAATTAAACGGGAAACTTATAATTGCAAATAAAATAAGCAAATTAGGTAAAGTTTTGTGATATTATTTATTACACTATTTGAAAGAGTTAGATTACTTATATTTAGGCTATTAATAGGGCCATAATATTTCTCATTTACAAAAATATTAATTAATTACATTTCTTCACAATATAAAATATGCTTTTAAATTAAATATACAATAAATTCTATAAGAGACATTAAATTTTATTCAAAATGCATAATGCATTCATATTTCAGTTTACATAAAAAAGAATAGGAAATGAAGCAAAAATATTTTTTGAATTATTATATTTAGCAATTTAATAACAATGAAAATTTGCCCATTAATAATTATTTTTCTCTTGTACTTAATTTATTGTAAAGACATTACCAAAATGTCTAATTTCTGATAAATGGTAGTAATTAATGTATAGGGATTACAATTGTTTCCCGATGTGTGTGCTTGTAAGACTGAAATTTTTTGATGATGGTTAATTATATAATGTGGTTGTACATTACATTGCTCTTAATTATTTGTAAAATGAATAGAGTTGGTACATCTATGGGTTTAGTTCAAACCATTAAACATTTACATTTATAATCTTATACAACCATGAAATGAATTTTTTTTTTCAAGCATGATGTGACTTTTACGACATTTAAACAGCATTAAAAAATTAACCATTAATATTTTATAGAAACAGTACGCTATTTGTAATGTTATGTACTTATTAATAATCACAAGAATTCAATAATTTTCCTGAAACAAATATTCATAAGCTTTAATATTTTGGTTTAAAAGCCACTATGAGTTTTGCACGAAAAATTGAAATCTATGTTCATTCACTTTTTTAATATTATAAATCATAATTTAATTTTTAAACAATTTTAATTTAAGATATTTTTTTGCATAGGCTTGAGAAAATTTTGAAGAATGTCAATTACACATATATAATCAAACAAAAATATTTGATTTTTCAAATTAACATGAATTCCTTATTATGAAGTTAATATAAGAAAGAGTTATTGTTAAGTAGATTAGAATGTAAATTAATATGATGCTTTTGTGAATATATCAAAAGGAATGTTCAACGGAATTTTAATGAAATTTCTCATTTTTTGTTAGCAATTATTTAGTTTCTTTCTCTAGTCATATTTTTCACATATCTATCTACAAACTTCTATAGTTAATTAGTTCTTTAATATATTTTCCTATTTGCAATACAGATTAATATAAAAACAGAAAAATATTATCATTAAGAAGATATTAAGTTTTCGTATTCAGAATATAAATATACCAATCTTGTGAATTCAGAATGTAATAAAATCTTCATTCACACACGCAGAGAACTAAACAAATTGTTCGTTTTTACGATAAACAAATGTATTTTCGATTGCATTTTTCCATTTCTTTAAAAAAGAACCTTCACAATATACGTCAATATTTACAGTGTTCATCTAATTAAACTAAGTTATAACATTATAATAAAAATTATTATTTATGAATTTCATATGATTTAAAAAATGTCATGAAATCATTTTCTAGAGGATACATTTTTAAAAAATAAGTTTTACTCTGATATACACAATAATACATTCCTTGAACTCCTAACATATAGTTTCATTTTTTTAACGTTTAACTTAGATAAAAAGGAGAAAATTGTACAAAATCAGCAAAAAAACTAATGAATGTTGTGAGTAAAGCGTTCCTTATAAGGATTAAACTAAAATATTCACTGATGTTTTCTCTTATGCTTTTAGTTTAATTTATAACTGTGAAATTTGCGTGAATTAAGATTAAATACATATTCTTGAAATATGACTTGTTTGTTACATTTGCGTTTTAGATTAATATTTCCAGAGACTAATATTATCTAAATTTTTTCCTTTATTATGTTTTATATAAATAAGAAATATGTATGCCAAAACGTAAGGAAAATTAAATTAATTTGATTCATAAATCTAACATATTCAACGCTCTTAAGCTCTTTTTTTCAAAATATTTTTATATACAGAATCACTTCTTTCGCAATATTTTTTTAAAACATGTCCATTTAAAGTATTTTTATATATAGAGCATATTAATCTATGGGAAAGAAGGAAATTATCACACATAAAAGTAGCGGATGTTATATATATATTGTGCTGTTTGTAATTTTTTGTCATCTTCAATGTTACTGTAAATTTTACAATATAAAATTAAACTAAAAAATGCTTAAAATGAACTAAACATTTGATATGAAATCTTCCGGGTTTGTTCCTGCCATTATTGTGCAATAGAAGATGGATATTGAATTTTTACTTTCTTTAAAAATATACGTCAAAGAAGATTGCTTTGGTCTTTGCATAAGGAGTAGAATAACATCCAAAGAGTATATTAAGTCACTTTTGCCCTTAGAGAAGACCTTTCATAGATAAAGGAGCTTGTAAACTTGTCATAAGTTATGAAACATGAAAAATTCTTAAGTATCCAACATGACAAATGTGCCTGATATCCACTTTGTCGTATGTAAAAACCAATGTATTATTTATTATCCATTAGGAATTCGAAGCTAAAATATAACTCAAGAAATTATAATGGAAACAAAAAGGTCCAATCTTGGCCGAAAGAAATCTAGAGTTGAGAGTTTTGAAGTTTCCCATATTTATTAATTTGCAGCAATAAATAAATTACCTTATCAATAAAAATGCCTAATTTAGTACATACCATTAAGCAATAGGTTATATAATATAATCATTTAATAGTCACCTTCTCATTTTCACTTATAACAACATTATAAATACTGCATTACCCTTAATTTATTCAAATGTTTAAAAAAATATAGCTTAAAAATACTGGCTATATATTTTAGAATCAACAACATAATTAATTAGATTGCTTTACGATATTTTTGAACACATGTATCACTTTAATACTTATTTCATGATATTTATTTATCAGTTTATAATCATTTCAAAAGTTTATCTCATAAAAGTACATAAAAAAAATCATTTTCAAACATCTGGAGTTTGTTTAGATATTATTTTCTACATAAGAGTTTTATTTAAATCTTGCTAATTAATTGAACATTAATATAGTATGTACCTTATCATTAAAATAATTCAGTAATTAATAAAAATTATCAGTATGCAAATAATATAAATCATGTACTTCACCTATTTGTATGTGACAAATGAATTTCAAATCAGTTTATTCTTCTCAGTATGAAAAACATAAATGTACAGAACACAATTCAAGTAATTCATTGAGTAATTAGCTTGCTGAAAAATCTTAATATAAGTGAACAATATTTGTTATTCATTTCCAAAATTATTTTTAAAAAGTAAGAGAAATATTAATTTAGTTTAAATAATTTAAAATCAATAAAACTTTCTTAACTTTAACATATGAAGAAAGTTGTATTGCATTGAATTTGTTGTAATTTCATTATACATAATTATAAATCTACGATATTTATGTTCGCTACGCTTTCATGTTATATTCTTTAAAAAATCACATTTCTATTATCTACAAACAGAATCAATATCAGGGAGAAATATTATATTATTTTTGCTCTTTATGTTTTCATTTTTGCAATAATTATTATTTAGCCTAAAAATACTGAAAGAAAACTGTTTTTATTTTAAACATAAAAAAAAGGAATGGCATTACTCTAGTCACTATTTCAGTTAATTTAAATAAGTGACTTAGAACTAAAGCTTTTAGAGAAAAATAAAGAAACTTTTCTAAGCTTAATTCCTTTCTTTTAACTAAATAAGCCTAAAATAAACTCAACTGAAAAAAAACTTAAAGTTAATTACTTTAAATCACCTTAAAAATTATATACTACGCTTAAAATTATAAGTAAAAATAATTCCTTTATGTACCTGACTTATAAGTCTAGCTAATATATTAAAAGGAAGAATAGTAAATTGTTAACTTTCCACATTTTTAAATAATACTGCAGAAAAATTTAGTAATAATAGTCAGATGTAAAAATAAGAAAACATTTTTATGGAAAATTCTCAATGTACACATTTTTAATAGAATTTGACAAGAACTAAAAGATTTTAAATTATTAATAGAAAATGCAAATTTGAGTGACGAATTTTATTAAAATTACTGTGAAAATATTGACTTTCATGCGCGGATAAAAAAATTGATTGATTCTTATCAGATAAAAAAAATGATAACATCCTTGGAAAGATGCTTTCATTCAACTAAGAAAAAAACTTTTAAAGTAGCATATTATTAGTTTAAGAATATTAGCTAATTTAGCAACAAAATGCAAAAACTAACTCTTTAAATTAAAAGTTTTGACATGCATTTTAAATGGTTTGACAATTTTTTGCAAAATACAAGATAGGAATTTTATATAAAATATTAAAATATATAGTGCTACGTTGCAGAATATATATGCTACATTTAAATAAAAAAAATAATAAGTAAAATACAGCTACTTAAATTATTTTATGGAGTTAATGATTAGATTAAAGTGTCTTTAAAAATACAAAAAGACGTTATCAAGAATTTTAAACTACACAAATAACTTAATTTATAAAATAAAATTTTAAAAAATATTAAATATAAATGCTTACGTTTATTTTATATGCTTATGTTTATTATATGAGGCCTATATTAGTTTTCAGTATTTAGTAGTATACTATTATCGTGAAGAAAAAGTTCAACTAAAGTTTATTTAAGTAAATCAATATTTTAAATATATTTTTCCTGATTAGTACAGGTTAAAATAAATAAAATTGATCTGTGTAAATAAATTTCTTAAAGAAATTAAAAGTGTATTCAATTTTGTGTGACTCAGTTTTCTTAATGTTTTGGTATTACATTAAATATGTAAAATGGGTTTAAGAAATATAATAAATAAAATTTACTGTACTTTACATTCAATTTTGTGTTTTCTGCCCGATAATTTATTTTGAAAGACGCCTTTACGCCACAATGCCGTCAAGATAGAAAACTCAACATGTTGAATTTGTTTGCTAACACATGCAATGTAGTCAAAAGAGATAACTCAACATGTTGAATTTGTTTGCTAACATTTGCAAAAATGCTCGTTTAAACGAGCATTGTTAATTCATATTGTTACTGATAACTTTATTTCAATATACAATGTTGCTTGAAAATATAATCTTTGTGAAATTTATCACTGTCGTTTAAAAATTCTTTGGTAACTGCAATCTCTAAATACGCTAACTAATAGATTGTTTACCAGCTCTTATTTCTTTTGATTTTTTTCTCAGCTCTTATTTTAGTTTACAGTTATAGCTTAAGCAAGGAATTTTGAAACCTTTTCAATAGATTTAGGCTGTAACGTTCACACACACATGTAACTTAAATCATAATTATACAGGAAAAAGACAACAATGCAAAAAATATGTATCTTTTAATATATTATTCATTAATAATATCTTAGGCAATAAAATGTGAGTATAATAAAAGACAATAAGCTCTGTTCTTTGCAATCTGATTGCATAAACTTGCTTGAATTTTCTTAAGAATCAATTGTGTAATTAAAGTTTTAAATTCTGAAACACATCATAAGCTAAACGTTTGAATATAAGATTTCCAGCAGCAGATTACTTTTATTATATTCTTTAGTTCCATCTTGTGATGACCTTTGTGCTTTTCACTTCAATTTATTTTCACAGACACACATCTCATAATAAGCATACCTGAAAAGAAATGCAAAGACGAAAACAATATGAAAACAACCAATTAAAAATGAAAAATTAAAAATATATCTAGGAAGACTGATGCAGAAAAACCACGAATGCACTATTCCTGAAGTAATTTTACATTGATTGAAATTTTAAATAGAGAAAAAAATAATTCCAAAAGTCTAAAGAAAACCCTAAGTCTACAGAAAGTAATAACAAAAGACAAATATTTTAATTCAAAGCTGAAAATATAATTTGAAATTGTATAATCAATAAACTGAAACAGTAGTAAACTAAAAGAGAAACGTTTAAATGAAAAAAATCAGATATTTCATAAATATTCTTTTATACCGTTCTTTTTTTCAGTATTGTCAATATCTAACTACAATGAAGACAATTTTCTAAAGATCTTATGGAGCACTATGATATATATATATATATATATATATATATATATATATATATATATATATATGTACATCCTCATCCCTTGAACTGAAAACAAACATGTTGCCTGTTATACATTGTTATTCCAATAATGCAATCTAAAATTCATTATTCAAGAGAGAGTTTTGTAAACTTGAGGGAGAACAACTGAATTAAATTAATAATATGATTAAATTTCATTTTAATTAATTGTGTCTGAGACAACAGCTGTACACATTCGTTAATCAACAAAATTTGTTAGTATTTTCCCTATTTCAAAATATAGGAAATGTGTCAGACTGTTAGTATAATTTGTAATAATGTACATTTATTATAACATATAAATAATGCCTATTTGAGATGCTAGCGTCTTTTAATTTTGATAATTGACGTCTAACAATTTTAAGCAAAGTATAAATCAATTATCGTGACACTTGATTCGTTATTTATTTTTCTAGATATCAATATCTGTATATGAACTTTAAACTTAAATATAATTTGGTTAGAAAAACGATACAAACACAAAAATAAAAGAATAAATAAATAGAAAAGAATAAAACAGGCTTAATTTATTTAAATATTTTATAAAAGTAAATGAATATTAATATAATATAAACACAAAGTTACTGTACTCAAACAAACTTAAATCGTTTATTGAATGCTTCATTTGCCAAGTCAATTAAATCCATAAAGAAAGAAAAATATAAAAAAAGATAAATATATATATATATATATATAATACACATGTAGTTGTGTTACTACATGTGTTTTATAATACACATAAACCACATGTAGTTACTCTATAAAACGTCAATACATAAAAATTGACGTTTTATAGAGTAACTACATGTGTTTTATTATGTTAATTCTATATTATAAATTACTTTTTTATGAGGACACATATATATGTATTTATAAACATCCAAACTATAGATCAACAAACCCAACAATAGATCCTACAAATATTGCAATATTTTAATGTTAATACTGATTAGAACAGTGTTAATAGTTTCTTTGTTTTTTGTTCCTTTTGTCTGAAAATGTGCGAAAGCAATTGAATAGTTTTATTTTTAGCATCCAACTATGTTTAATTCTGTAGAACATGTTAATTTTATAAAAATAATTTCAGTGGTTATTTATGATAACACTAATTGTATTATTAACACACATTAAATTTAATTGATTCAAACATAATCGATTTTATTTAAAAGAATGATTTTGGAAAATTATGATTATTTGCATATCTTTATCTCTAACATGCAGCGATACTTTAAATTTTAGCAATTATCTTTAATTTTATTTATCATTATTCACATCGAATTTCATATTAAGAAATTTGAATCTTCAAAATCTTGAAATATTTAAAATAATCTTCCTGAAGCAGTTTTTTTAATTAATAGTCTAAACTTCAAAACTGCTTACCTCGTTACTTTTAAATTTCTGAGGTTGTATAAATTAAACGATAAATTTATATCTAGGAAGTGAATGTCTATCTACGAAGTGAAACTTGAGCGTTACTTAAATAATATGGTAATTAATGGAAACGTAAGTATTTTTACTTTAATAACCATTGGTTATATATTTTGATAAATAATTTTGGTTGAAATATTTTTTTTAAAAAAAGCTTTGTTTTGCAAACAGAAATAATTTGAAATAGTAAATAATCGCATCGAAAAAGCAAATGCTAGTTTAGGATAATTGTATAAAAGTAAATATTAGTTTGGGGAAAAAGAAATCCATTATTTTTACGTGAACTTTTTGTAACTTCTTTCAGATTCGCTTTGTAAAAAGGTTTAAAACAATTTTCATGTAGATTTTTAGGTCTTGTGCGAAGCTACTACTGCTTACATGCTGTCAAGTTTGATAATTTTTGATATTTCATTGACATTCTCGACGATGTTGTATCCATGCGAAATACATGTTTAGCATCCAAATACCCAAACGGAATTGAAGAAACCAAAATTGTGCGTAACTGGTTGTTACAGTCATATATAAGACGATAAACACCTTTCACAATTTTACCCACCTGGTTAGCATTTTCACCATTATAAAAGAAAAACTAAAATGTATCGAATTTTCTGTTGGTTGTCTTCTATTTTTAAAATCTTGTACTCCTAAATGAATTAAGAAAACAAAAAAGCGCAAGAGAATATTTTAGTGTCAAATGTCACCTTTCCAACGAACATAAATTTGAAATTGTTTGATAGATACCTCACGAGATAGCAATCACTACAGACGTCTACCGAAAAAATAATGGATAACTGTTCCCCCAAACTAATATTACGACGAAAATATAAGTTATAAAATTTGTAAAATAAATATTGCTCATTGAATTTATATTTTATGTAGAATAGTTGGCAAAATGCTGGAGTTTTTACATTATACATAAGTAATCAATGATTTCAGGTGATTTATTTTTTGATAAAAAACTCATAATAATTATTGGAAATCAATAGATTTTATTTAAAAGTGTATTGTATGCGTTAGGAGCTGAATCTATATTATGCTTTACTTTCTCCAGGAATAAGGAAAATGTGTAATGTACAGGAAAATTTGTAGCAATGCACGAAAAATGTAAATACGTAATCGAATGAATAAATTTTCAATAATATCCGTCATTGAAGTTAAGTTCATGAGAGACATAAAGATGAATTATGATATAAGACAATTCAGAAAACCGGATGCAAATTACAAAGTTTAGTTGAAAAGCTGTTTGTTACTGATGGAATAAAAAAGATTATATATATTTGTTACAAACGACCATTTATTCATTCAATTTATTGAGCCCAATTCATGAATTACTTTTATAAAATTGTTGAAAGCATTCGCTTAAATAATGCAAAAAAACAAATCCAATAAGAAACATCATGAATATTTTTATGGGAAACAATTTAATATGATGTATTTTGACGAGATAAAAAATTTTCAATTATGGATGACACCATAATAAAAAATTGTCACTATTAATCATTATGATGATAACGATAAAAAAAGTTATCACCGTATTTTTTTAATGCGATTCGTTGTTACTAACGAATGTTTTTTACAAAGCAAACATATTTAAATAATTTAAAGTAAAATTAAATGATTTGTTTAATGTAGATTTAAGTTGTAAAAACTAGTAATACGAAAGAAACATACTCCGACTTCTTATGTAGAGCTTTAGGAAAAAAAGATAAGAAAAGAGTTCTTTTTTTCTCAATGAATTTAAAATGGCTGCAGTAATATTATTTTTAATGTTCAATCATATTCCGAAAATATAATTACTATAAGTTATTATAACTATAGCACTATAAGTTATCAGAAATATCTTTTAAGCAATAAGCGAATTGTATTAGCGTTTTCTTTTATTCTTATGAATGCAGAAAATAAATATAATTTAATCAAAGAAATCTATTGTAAAAATGAATCGATTTAAATTTTATTTACTGTTAATTATAATGAACTAAGAAAAAATTAATAAAATATTAAGACTATTTAATTATGTGTAACTGGGTACTTTTCATTAGGTAGAAAAAATGAAAGCACATTGTAATGTTCATTATGTATATAAATTAATGCATACACATGTGTTTGTGTAAATTGCAATGAAAAAAAAGCAATGCGTATTATCAACACTGGGAATACATGTCTGAAAAAATGAATAGAATTTCTGTGATTAAAAAAAAAGGAATTATATTGAATTGTATTAATTGCATATTTATAAAGTAATTAAAATATTCTCTAGCCTGTTAAGTAAATCTGAAATTATTTTGCTTATTTAATTAATACTATGCATTTGATTGACTATCATTGAAATCTGATTCCAGAATGGAAAATTTATTTAAATATCTGTCTAGAAAGTTCTTTCTATGTTTTGTATATTTACGCTTACTATTATAGAGTATTGTATTTGTGACGTCACTTGGAAAACTATCTTAAGATTCCATGTTCAGACATGATTAGAAATAGTTTTAAGCTGTGTTTGTGATCACTACCCTAATTTCACCATGAGTCATTCTTCAAACATCTGCTAAAGATTTCAAGCATATTGAAAAGAAACCATATTAATTCGGGGTATTTTTTTACTCTAAGCTCTGTTCTTCTATAGAGGAAATCAGTTTAATTGACATTCCTTTTGGACTTGTGATTCTCAATAAAACACCATTCTAAGCCAGATTTAGCAAAACAAAAGAAATGAATACTTGGGACTTCATTTCCGGTGTCATGATTTACTCGGAAATAATTTTCTTACATTGGACAAAATTTTCTTTTTTGTCTTATACAATCCTGTTTATTTATTTAATTTTTTACTTTACTGTCAGTATGTGTGTTTTTCTGCATACGTGGGTGTGATTTTCTAGCTTTAATACAGGCATTCATAGAAAATATTATTTATTTTAGCTTTAATATAGACTTTATGTATTATATATTTTAGCTTTAATATTATTTTTCTATCTTTAATATAGGGACCTTAGAAAATATAATTTATTTTATTTAAAACGTAAATTTGAAACTTAATTTAATTAATTAAACTATTTTCTTAAATAATCAGATATGCAAATTATCAAAATACAAAATGTCCCATAAAATGAACTGTTTAAAATAGTTAAACCCAAAAAACAGTTGTTGGAGCATTTCAGGTGTCTGTTTGTCCTGTCTAGTAATCAGCGTGCCGTGCTGCGCGTTGGGAGGTCCTGGGTTCGAATACCATTTCGGGCATGGATGTACTTTCTCATTCTGTCTTTTATCTCATTATCTTTTTCTTGTATGAATGGAGTATCAATGGTTGTCTACTCTATAAACGGGTACCTATGACATGTGTGTACTGAAGAAGTCGGATTCCACACCATAAATACTGTTTAGTTGAAAAACTGGAGCAGAACATCTCATATTCCCAGCCTGGCTGGCACTCGACAAGAAAAAAAAAGTGTATGTTTGGATCAGACGGATTCAAATATGTCGTCCTCACAAATTCCCATTTGTGTTTTATGATGCAGAACAAACAGGTATCAGACAGATTCAAACTCCTAAAGATAAAATAGTACCGAGTTTAAGCAAAATAAAAAATAAAGAATTTTAAATTCTCAAAACTAAATTTACAAAATGCAGAACTTTTTAAAAAATATTAATCAGATTTGGATAACTAATTTAAAAAAAATGAAAATTAGATTCTTATAATAATTCGAAGAAAGTTAAGATTAAAATTTAGTGTTGGTTATATATTCAGTACAGTAAATCTCAAAATAAATTATTAAATCCTTATTTGGCCAAAGTATTCAACATTTAATAGAAGCACACTTAGAACACTCTTTACTATTACCATCTGTTTTGAAAAAATGAGATTTAAATGTAATTAATATATTTATTAACAATTAAAGAACGGCTATTGAATGAACAATTATTTTTTATATAGTTATAAGCAAATTTTTTTAATTTTACCTATATGCCAAAAACATAGCTCATAAAAAATTTATAAAAATGTAATTACGACTTTTGTATTAATCTTTTCTAGAAAATATAATTTATTCGCAATGTACTGTCATAGAAAATGTTAGTATTTTTTTAATTTTTAGTATAGTTATATCAAAATTCAACTTGATCACGTTGATGTAATAAATATTATATCTTATATACTTTTTTCTTTTTAAATGATATATATACATTGTTTCTTAAAGATCATGAGCGTAGTGTTATTAAAGTTGATTTTTGCTTAAGATTAAAAATTATTTCAATTACATAAGGATAGAGTTACACGTTTTTTATTATCATGTCAAAAATTTTATGTATCGAACTATTGTATATTGTTCATTTTTCTTGGTGAAATAATGAGCATACTCCAACACATATTAGATACTTGAATATTAAACGGACTTTGAATTTTCCAATTATTTATTATGTACGAAACAAAAAGGAACTCAGAAATTTGTGCTTTACTTCAAGGTATGCTTAATATTAAACACTCAGCGTTGTTGTTTCTTAGTGATTACAGACTATATGTATCTATCTAAAAATATTCTAAATTAAATGCTGAAAGTCCAAAATCCTGTAGAATTTTAAAGCAAAAGGAAGCTAAAATGTCGTACTAAAAAGTTAACTGAAAGTTTATATAAATAATAGGTTTAATAAAAAATTAAAGTTTGAAACAAAGCAGAGACTTCAATTCATAATATAATAATGAAATATTTGTCTTAATTTTCAAAAGTTTTAAAGTTCTCAAACATTTTACTTGCTGACATAGCAATATTATAAATAATAAATTTTAATGATGCGTATCTATTTTTATGCTTAGAATAATAAAAAGAATGGATTATACCCTGTAAAATAATGAGGAAAACATTGAGATAATTCTTAATTTAGTACAGTACATCAAGAGCTTTTGATTATATGGAAATAAATTTTTACTGTTAAAATAACTTTTCAGCAATTTTCTATTATTTGTAAATTTCATGTCAAGATTAGGCAAATTTCTAATTTTTTTATTATGCTTTATTCGATCGAATATCATAGTAGAAAATTTTAATAATACACTCTTGCAGAATGTAGAGCAAAAATAATTTTTGTGGAAAAAAATCCTAAAAATACATTAAGTGTTTTTTTAAAAAGACTGGATACAGATGTCATTGATGGGGTCCTACAGATTTGTGTAATAGGATTAAATGATATGTCAGTGACAAACAAGTTTGAAAAAAATATGTCAATGACAAACACACTTTTTTCTACAGTTACATAAAATGGATCAAAGTTATGGAATAAAAAAATGTTGTAATTGGTAAAAAAATTTTATTAAAGAATTAAATAACATAAAAAATATAATTCGAGATTACAACGCAGGAAAACAATTTTTATTTATCTTGTATTTCTATAGAATAAAAAAGAGATTTAAAAGGATAAAATGAAATATAATTCTTTTTTATGTCCTTGATAATTTAATCATTCAGGCATTTGTTTATCGATGATAAAAAAAAATCAAGAATTCTTGTGGATTAAAAGCCGATATTTCTTGTAAGGATTTAATCATGGCATCTTGTGGTGAACTTTAAGTAAACAGATTGATTACATAACTTTATGAATCCCTATATCATTTTGATTTCCATTAATATAAAGAACTATAATATAGTTATATAAGGAAAATAAATCGGGATTGTTTACATTGATTGATGAGGAAAAATTAGAATTTAATGTACAAAAACATTTTAATAATTTCCTTCATTTTCATAGAAATATTATAATCCATAGTAATAATTTTAAAATAATTATAGAAAATCCTAAAAATTATAAAACATAAACTTTAATTT
>JAPDSC010038161.1:33002-47607 GCA_026290005.1 Latrodectus geometricus
TATATATATATATATATATATATATACAGTGGAATGTAAAATAAATAACTTAAAATTTCACAATATATAAGTTATTTTTTCCTTTTTCAAAAATTAAGTAATTTTATCTTACATGCAAGGCCCAAACATGTTAATAAATCATAAAATTAAAGATTCGAGGGCATGATTATAACATAAAATATTATGATAGTGCAAACTTTGAAAATCACCCAAGCTTTGATGATAATTTATGACAATACACTATAAAATATTTTGAACGCAATGAGTAGTTATTTCTTATTGAACTTATACATAAGACATATTATGTTAGCAACACATATATATTTGTTAATGTTTTAAAATTAAATGTTTCAAATGATATCTGTTGCCACATTTACTACTGATTATAACAATTATATGATATTTACTAATAAGTATGTAATTTCGGCAGAATCTATATCCATGTACATTTTTTCATGTTAGATTTTTTATTTCTATACATGATAGATTTTATTTCATGGTAGATTTTATTTGCAGCCAGCCAACCTGTCTAGTGATTAGCGTAACTGACTACGTAGGGGAGGACCTGGGTTCGAGTCCAGTTTCGGGCATGGGTGTACTTTCTTTTTCCCTCTCCGTGTTTCTTGTCCTTTCCTCAATGATGGAGAATGTGGCCCGCCCTATAAATGGTTTGTGGCGTGGGCCATGCTACTCGTACCTCCGTGACTTGGTTCACAGGTGGCCACCGGGTAACGATAAAATGAATAGCAGTTTCCGGCCTCGATGCGGCAAATGTGCTAATGTTACTTACTTGCTCAAGGATGCTCGCCATTAGAAAAAAAAAACAATTTTATTGCATGGTAGATTATGAACTCTTATTTGTCTATGATCTTTAAAAATTGGCATAATAAAATTAGAAATTTTGAATCGAAATATTTTGCTTACAGTTTTTACATTTCAAGTTCTGATTGATTTAAGACATTTGAAATGCTTCTGTATCCAAATTCAAGAAAAGTTCGTAAATCTAGTAGAGTTGCATTTGTTCATCATGTTTTGGAAAAATAAAATTAATATTCAAGAATCATAGGATTATTCACAAATAATGTACTTTAAGCTAAAATATATCAATAATATATTTATAATAAAAAATTCTTATTTCAAACTACACACTACATATTACAAACAAAGATAAAAATAAGCAGAACTATAAATCTTTAAAAAATTATAATGAGTCATACTTAAACCTAACTTCCTTAAGAATTTAATCAAAAATTTCTTTTTAAAACCAAACAAATTTTCTTTGTAATTCAGCATTGAGTTATTTGTTCATAAACAACTTACGATTTCTTATTTTTGATTTCTTTCGGAAAAACACTTTATTGCTGCATCTGAAGAAGCCACAATAATGGTTTGCAATTTCACTTCCTCTGAATCCCGTTCAACTTGAGTGATACGATCAGCCCGTAAAGAGAGCCCAAAATTAAACTTATATGCCTTTCTTAAAAATAATATAAAAGGAAATGACAGAATATTTTTCAGAAATTTCAGCTTATCTTCACTTTACGTTTATAAAGTACTCCATGGATTACCTACATTTAGAAATTTTTTTAGAGCCTAGAATCATGTTTAATACTTTGTTTTAAAAGAGATATGCCTAAATATTGCCAACAATTAAATTTTATTTATATATCGCATGCTCTAATATTTTAATTTATTTCTAATTTAAAGACTCTGAATTAAGCCTGTAAAACATATGTTTAAATTATAAGTAATTGCTCCTTCTAAAAATTCAAAATGAACCTACAGAAATAAAATTAGAGGAAAGTAATTTGCTTAAATTTATTTAAATTCAATTTTATTTGATCTTTCTTTGTACTTAAACATTTATGACTAGAGTTTAAAAGTATCTCTCTTAAATGGCGTGCTACAATTTAATTTATCTCAACTGTGTTTAGATAAAAATTTAATTTATTTAAAATTTGAAATACATAGGAACATAAAAGTTAAGAATTCCTTTTGCTCTCTTACTTTTCAATTTAAATATTTATACATTTAATTTCACAGACTACTTCTAAGTTAGGTAAAACAATTTAGAAGCAGTATGTGAAATAATTAAAATTTAATATATAAGTATATATTTCTATAAATTTTATGAAAAAAAATTACTTATAAAAATTAAAATTAAAAAAATATATAAACAAACTAAACATTATTACTTAAATTTAATTTATCAGGAAATAATGTGTGGTAAAAATTAAAAAGTTTCATTAATAATAAAGAATGAATCTGTAATTTGAAATATTTAATAATTTAAATTATGTTGAGATAAATGGTTTAAATTTAATATCAATGCTCAAACATTAATATTATAAAAAAAAACTTATACCAATTAGTAAATAAAGATTTTCGCATAAAATATTAGAAATTATGGGTTTCAAATTAAAAGTGAGGATTAAATTTATCTAAATAAGATGTGTCTTTTTTGTGTATAGGGGCAAATCTGTAACTGTGTAAAAACCAATTTTTTATACAGTACTTTTAGATAATATATTTAAATTATATTAGATACATTTTATTCGTTGGAATCTTACTTTGGAAACAGATGTTTGTAGTTGTTTGGAATCCATTTTAAATTGCGTATCCTGAAAACATTAGAACTTAGGTGCAAAAAATTATCATTGAATTACAAATTATGATTGTATGTTAAATAATTGCAGTCTATTTCTGATTCCCTATTTCTACCAACACAGTACCTAAATGCATCCAACCGTTTTATGATTTTGAATCATGTATAAAGCGAATCCTGTTTAGTGACTACATCGACAACTGAT
Source organism: Latrodectus geometricus (assembly GCA_026290005.1). NCBI lineage: Eukaryota > Metazoa > Arthropoda > Arachnida > Araneae > Theridiidae > Latrodectus > Latrodectus geometricus. Next base: position 35,813 of record JAPDSC010038161.1, read on the forward strand.
CTGGCACTTTTCTTTCCCAACTTCACCAAATCTCTGAAAATACATTAGATTTGCATAAGTTTTTAAAACCATCCAACATAACGGTCTTCTGTAGGTGGAAGTATTGAACCACAATACCTTTGCCACATAAACGACGCCTCTCGTCTCTAGATTACTGTGACTTCCTATTAGAAAAACAGAAAAATTATTTTACAATCTGATAAATATTGTACTTATCTAATAACGGAAAAATTGATAATTTGATAAAAGCAGATGATTGAAATTCGATAGTATCTTTATTAGATTTATTATTGTTTTTAATTAATAAAAATATAAATTCTTTAATTAATTCTTTAATTTATTCTTTAATTAACAATTTCATTTGCTTGCAAGAAAATTGATGACTTTAGGAAATAGTTAAAACTTTCAATGTTTGTAAATCTGATAGTGTTTCACAAATTACATAAAAATCAAATTAAATAAAGATAGTATAAAATATATAAGTATTAAACACTCAAAAATTTAGATAACATAATTTTGTTACCAAAATAACGAAGATTTTAAATCTGTAAACTGAAAATTAGTCTTACTGTCCGCAGAAATTATCTATTATAATTTAAATTTGCATAAAAAAATATACTATTTTATACTTTGCATTGCTGGTAAGTAATTCAAAATGTTATTTTTTATTTCTTTGTCTATCATAAAATTATTGATACATACTCAGAATCTCTCTTTATTTTTCATAGTTTATTTATAAAAATGCTTAAAAATTATTGATGGATAAAATGGCAAGGAATCATTTTAATAGATAGCTGTATTTAAAAAATACACCTTAAAAAGCAAATGGATATCATTCTTAATCCCTCAGAAGTTTAAAATAAAAATTTACACATTTAAAAATTTTTTATTGAATTACATATGTTAGAAAAACATATGCGTATTGAAAACCATTGTAAATTAAAATTTATTCTCATGCAGAAATAATCAGATTTTTTTTTATTGACTTATAAATACCAAATGTTTCTTACCATTTGATTATAATACGAATCATTTCACGTGAATGTAAAACTTATTTTTCTTTTCAAAATGTTTTTTTTCCAGTAAATACACACTCCTTTTCTTTTATTTAAATTCCTTTAGAGCTATAGTATATATTTTGAACTTATGAATATCATTGTACATAATTTAAAGTCACTATCTCTTTCAAACAGAACAAAAATCAATTCAAGATTAAAAACTCTAATAGGAAGCTGTTTTTCCCAATGGAATTGTGATTAAATATTTTATATCATTACTTTTTACATTAATGAAAACGAAAAAAGCTTTTAAATGTGAAGCTATTTTCCATAAATTTTCAATGCATAAAGGAACTAAGGAGATCATCACTAGGAAAATTTACTTATTTTTTTAGCCGTTTTCTGTTCGATAAACCAAAAATTATATTAGAATTATTCGTAGCAAAAATAATTAAATTCTATTTTTACAGATATTGTATATTGAAAATCCATTGTAAGTAAATATAAAAATAAAATTAAATAATTGTGTAAGATGAAGATCAGATGCTTAAGAAATGATGCTTAACGTAAAATAATCAAAGTTTCAAGTTAAGAGAGAAGTAATTAGCTAAATAAATGCAAATAAGGATAAGCATAAATAAGTATGTAGGCTAGAAAAATCTTCTAAATCATAGGTTGTTTGTTGGAAGCTAATTTTTTTCTTATTTCATATTTAAAGATTTAACATAAAAATCACCTTTGCTCCACAAAAAAATTTTCTTACGGAGAGAAATCAGCTTATTATCATATATAATTCAAAAACGAAATTAATTTCTTTTACAGCAACGAACATTCTAAAAAAGGTACAAGATCATATTAAATTGTTCATAGGCATGTTTACTTCCAATCGGCCTTAGAATCTCTAAATTACGCTAATATGATTAAGAGATTTTAGTTTTTTTTCTTTAATTTTGAATTAAAATTTAAATACATTATAAATTAAAATTTTTCATAATGTTTAGAGAACAAATATAAATTTTATTTGATATACTACGTTTTTTGTAATCCAATTTGCTTTATGTTACAAATTTATGCCAAGAAATTAAAAATGTAATTAAAAATCTTCAAATATATAATTAGTTTAAAAATATATTTCAATTCAAGCATCATATTTCTCATTTTACAATTAATTGCTTTTTGGTTATGAAGTGAAAAATCCAGGTATTTATTTCTTTATTTTGATTAATCAATAAAAGTAATACATTTTCAAAAATTTATTTAAAAAAATTTTTTTGAAATGCTTTTTACGCAATTAAATATTAAATTTTTAAGTATTATGTATATAATTGCAGTTTTATAAAGTTACTTCATTAATTTGATATTCATTAGTTTTTTTGCAATTTTTAATTGAATGTTCAATGACATAATTAAAAAATTATATTTTAAGATAAAGTTACAATTTTTTAAAAATGAGAACATTATCAATTAGATTTCCCTTAAATCTTGGAAAACACTTTATTAATTTCCTGTACATATTATTAGTTCAATATTTTCTCATAAAATAAGTAGTTAAATAACAAATAAATGTAGAAAACCTAGAGAGTTACCTAATGATTAATGTTAGTGATGTTTTTACTTATGTTAATGATGTTAATTTGATTGCCAATGGAGTTATGTATTTTGAATGTATATTACAGCTCTAGGTTAATATGGTAACGAAAGCAAAAAAAAGTCTTTCATCCTACATAATGGTAATAAAAATCTTTTAATTTAATTATAGTTTTAATTACTTTTTAATTAAAAGTAATTAAACTAATCAGTTTTGTAGCATTTTGATTTGTATTTTTCTTGATCTAGTTTTAAATAAAGATTTTATCTCATTTTAAACTTTTTCCTTGCAACCCAATGATAAAAATGTTTTACATGGATTTTTAGGGAATCATTATTGCGCATATATTAGTTTATTCATATCCAATCACAAATTTGATACCATTTATGATTTGCTACTTATTAGAATATTTGAAAACGTTCACATAGGTATTCTAGTATAACTAGTATTCCTATTAGTATTAAAAAATATCAGAACTAAAAATACAATGCTGTAAAATTGTCATGAAATTTTGAAATAACGAAATAACATAAAGACTCTAGTCAACACATTTCTAGTTCTTGCTTTAATGCAATTTTAAATCAATTAATATTAAAAATTTAAATGGTCTATTTCATAAAATGCTAATCTAAGTCACCATTTGCTCATAAATCAGTCAGAGTACATTTTTGAAAAATACAATGACCTGTGGAGCCTCGGTGGCCTGGTTGATTAGGGCGTCGTTCTCGTTACCAAAAGGTGGTGAGTTCTAACCCCGGCTTAGCCGAAGATCCGTCATGTTCACTAATGGTGACTGGGACACGTAAAGTTTGTCGGTTCGCAGTGTCCTCCATGTTCCCATTGCAAATTAATACCTCTGAGGGAAGTTGGAACCAGGCTTTGGGTTTTCACTGGTTTCAATCTCTAAATTGGAAAATTCAGATGGTGCTGCCATCAAAAGAGAAATATTCGAAATACACATTGGAATATATATATTGTTTGATTTAGTCTTTTAATGCATAAAATTAATGCAATGTTATAAGAAATGCCACAATGATAAAATTAAACATTTGATAAATTATTTTAAGATTTATGATGTCTATTATTTCATTATTTATCATTAACTATGCATATACTTCAAATAATTAATTCGTAAAATAAATAGTTTAATGAATGTAAATTTGACAATTAATATTGTAAAACTCATAAAGTTTTAAATGAATTTCCGAAAAATTTAATTTGAGTTGAATTTCAATTTTGAGTTTAAATTGAAATTTAACTCAAATTAAACTCAAAATATAAAAAACTTGTTTCAACTTGAAGCATATATGAATGCTAACAATTATTTTTGTATGTAAATAAAAGAGTTTAAAAGATATTTTAATAGTTTATAAAATTACAGAAGTTGATAAAGGTTAAGCTAAAAATGGATGATGCACCATTATAAAAAGAACAAAACTGAATTTAAAATATATTCAAGAATGAATGTAAAATTAATTCTTTCTCAAACAGACTGTGTTTGCAAATGTAAATGTCTGACAACTTCAAGTAAGTTTAATAATAATTGCTTTAAATCAGATTAGTTGGATTTAATTTTAATATTTATTTTTAACACGTGAATGGAGTTGTTAATCTTTAAAAAAATAAAAATAACACAGACCTATTGTAAAATAAAATTATGTTTAATTTAGATTTAAAGTAAGAATAAGGAATAGGCGTAGAGAATGCCTTTACTTAAAGTCAAAACAATTTATTAGAATTTGTAATCTCCCAACTTTATCTAAAACTTTAATCCTTTATAGGCTTGCAAAAGCCATATTTCATTATTTTAGAAATGCAAACGAAGTTATATGATGTTGAATTAATAAAATTATTTTCCATTTAAGCAGTTAGCGTTGTACTAATACTACCTTGAATTAATTCATCTACTTTTAGTCAGGTTAAGTTTTAGATCATTTGCCTTGTCATTCTTTCGTGAAAATATAAACCAATAGAGTCTGTTAAAGGCAGTATCCAATGAAATCAAGCTATTAACAAATAAAAAAACATTTGACGAACTATCTGTTATTTTTATGGCAATATGCAAATGAGATAGAAGAAGTAAAATTTGATTTCTGTCACTTAAGATATTCTATTTCTCTTTCAGAACAAATTTTAAAAAATGTACTCATGTGACTCACATAAATTATAATGCATTTCTTAACTATAAACTAATTTTAGGTGCATCTAGTTAAGATAAATTTATTAAAGCATTTCTTGATAGAAAGCTTTTCTTCATATTTTCAGACATATTTCTTGTAAATAAAATTTGTTCATTTAGTGATAAGAATAATTAGTTCTAGTTAACTAATCTTTAAAAATTAGAAAATTATCATGTTTTTATTGTTATTTACTAATAATAATTTTCTACTATTTACATCATACAATCATTTTTTAACGTAATATATTTATCACAAAAGATGTATTCGTTTTGCTTTTGTAATTACATTTGACATACCTTAATAACAAAATGACTCAAATATTTTGAATTCTTTTGTGCAAATATCTATTCAAGGTGATATGCTATATCCCTAGTATTTTCTTTTTTTATAAATATTTCATCATACGTATTCAGTTTATTTTAGATAATTATTATCAAGATAACATTGGATATTTTAGGTAATTAAAATCAGCAGAGGTCTATTGTTTTCAGTATATTTATCAGTTATTTTTAACTTTTCATTCAAATGTACCATTTTAGAGAGCAAAAATTTTATATGTGGTATTCTAGAAAAAATAAGCAAAAATGTATATCACAAATAAAAGCATAAATTACATATTTTTATTAGATTTATGGAAAATATTTTGCGGACACAAATTGAAAAATTTTGTTTTGTTTGTTATTTTATAATTACACTTTTCACGTGCTAAACTGATAAAAAATCTTCAATAATATAGATTGTATAAAGTAATATTGGTTGTCCAAAATTGCTAAGTCTAAAGTGGGAAGCCATAAGCTGTTGAACTGAAGAAGGGATCACTAATTTTTCCAAGAGATTAATTACATAAAAGTATTTTTTATTTTCCAACATTTATATAATTGTATGTATTTTTATTCATTTGCTCAAATAATCTATACTTTAATTATATTTATAAGAGTGTAAAACAAATATACAGGTTCTTTTACTTTATTAAGGGAATCAAATTAAAAAAATTGCATAAATTAATGTATAGATATGGAAATAAAGCTTAATTCAACTGATAAAATTCTATAAAGTTATCTAATTTTAAAACTGTTAAATACGATTGTACAAAATTTTTGAATGAGACTAATATTTATTAATGGGTAGGAAAACTAAAGATATTATACAATAAAAGTAAAAATATACTTTGAATTTAAAACCATCAAATTAATTTAAATATTAAATAAGGTAATAAACGTTGATTAAAACACACTGTCTTAAATAAAAAAAAATTAAATAAAATTATTTAAGATTTATCAAAGCTAAAAGATTACACTGAATAGAACAATTGGAGAGAATGCTGAAAACAGATATGTCGAAAAAAACCATGAAAGAAAAATATCAGAATACTAGAAAAACGAAAGGATAAATTTGAAATGGTTAAAAAAGGTTGTGAAAGAATTGAGAAAAAGGAAATAAAGAACTAGTAAAAGAAATATGAGAAGATTGTACCAAGGGGGGAACTCTATTTTAGCAAAAGTAAAAACTCACTGAGAATTGTAGAACAGAAAAAGTACTATTATTTTATTCTCTTGTTTGCATAATTTTTTCCTTTAAATTCGATATCTTAATTTAATGAATAAAACATTCTCGTGTAACCTTTTATAACAATTGAAACAAATATAACAAAATAATCCCAGACGCCAAGATATTTTGACTCCTAAGATAGTAATTGTTTTTAAATAAAATAAGTGCTTATAATTTTTAATAAAATAGTAAATGTTTATTTTATTGATTGGAAAATTAGTTTCTTTTTTTCATTACCTTTATTTGTTGTGCTTGATAATAGCTTATGAAAATTTATCATAAATGTTTGTTTTAAAATAAAGATTACGTATTAATTGCAGTAATATTTTTACACCAAATACTTAAAATAAATTAGATAATTTTTATATTGACATTTTTTTAAAAACAATTCATTAAATATAGATAACATTATAATAATAATATTTTTTAACATTATAATAATTATATATTAAAATTATATTTTATATATTCAATTAAAATAACTCACAAAACAAATTGTTTAAAAAGTTATAGATAATTTAAAAGTGTTATAATTGAAAAATATTCAATACTCACAAGACACCGTAAGTGATATTTGTTTAAATATACCAAATAAGCATAAATGACATAAAACTTATGTATGCATGTATTTATAATTTAATAGAAAGAACGAACTTAGAGGATGGAATATATTACTAATATTTTAAAAAACAGAACGAAATGAAAATTGGAACAAAACAGTACTAAAACAGCCAGTTTCATAAGGGGGTGTTGATCCGTTTGGTACAAAGTATAGTTTTTTTGCAATGGTCAAGGACGTATATGGTAAGGGCTTCGGCTGTAATGGATTAATTTAGACAATGTCCTTGACCATTGCAGAAAAGTCATATTTTGTACCAACATATCCCCTTTGGTGAAGCTGGGTGTATCGGTACACTTTTATAATTTACATTGCGTTCTGTTTACCTATATATTGGTAATATATTCTATCTTTCGATTTCTTCTTTTTATTAAATTATATGTTTGTTAATTCTATTTCATCTGCATTTGCACCGAATGTGTTGCAAAATTCAAATTTATTTATATAATTGTGTATTCAATCAATTTTTTAATCTATTTCTAATTTGAATTATATATACATATATAATATGAGCTTTTGACAGTGAAGACCATTAATATGAACCGAAAACCAGTAGTATATAAAAAAATCACAGAACAATTTTTACATTAATTATTATCTAATTCAGATTTTTATTGCATATACCATATTTTTGCGTTATTTATATTTCATAGTATGTCACATTTCTATTAAAATGTGAAAAGCATTATGATATTGTTTTATTTATAATTAACGGTTATAAAAATAATATATTATATATAAGGTTATAAAATATAAATAACCGTTATATAATTTATTATATATTATATAACGGTTATATATAATTAACGGCTATAAAAATTATATTTTATATAATTTTAAATATTACTAAATGAATATTTCAATCCTCTATAGATTATTTTATTCATTTTCAAAGACCTTTAAAATGACTAATTTTTAATTAAGTTACTTTTACAATTATTGTAAAATGCTATTTGTAAAATTAAAAAACTTTTTATAAAGATATTTATACTTTAGCTTAACAATAATTTCTTAAAAATATAACATTTCTTTTAAAGTCTTGTAATTCTAACAAATATAAAGAAGTAATAGAATCACTGCTTTGGAATTTAGATATTTAAAATTAATACATGGCCTTATGGTTTATGTACATATACTAGGAGAAATATAATTTTATAAGCAAAATATAGTTATAGTTTTTGAAAACAAATAACTACATCACAAAAATATAATCGTAACATAACTTTTACTAACGTCTTCCTTGTTTAAATTAAATCAGTAACAAAAAATATCAACTATGAATTACTATAGAATTATTTTATAGTAGTTAAAGAAAGCCATGAAAAGAAAGATGTGATGAACATTTGAATGATAACCATGATCAAATAAAAAAATGTCGTTGTTTTAAGGTAATGCTCATTCATCAATTTCATTCGATTAAGTTCTTTTCGAAAATGAACTACACTAAGAATAAAAAACACAAAGGAATGTAAAGATATCAAAGTAATATGATAGTATTAAAAATGCTGAAATATATTGGCAATACATTTGCTTCTATTGAAATCACCTTTGTAGAAAAAAGCTTCTAGAATCAAAAATGCTTCTTCCTAAAATAGACAATTTCTTCTATTTTGTAAAAAAAAATAGAATACTATATATAGCCAAAACAAAATGAATCAATAACGCATCCTTTTAAATTAAGCATTTTAGTAGAATATTGTACATAAATGTTATGACATTTAATTTTCCTTTATACACAAATACGAAATGTTATTCATAATATAAAATGTAGTCTGAATATTTAATTTAATATTGTCTTACTGACTAGTGCTGTGGGCTCTTTAGATTGGTATTTTAATTATAATCTTATTATCTTATATCTAAGGGGAATACGATGCATAAGAAGTGACGCAAGAAGTAAATTTACCTAAATTACATAGAATGCCTTAATTTTTATTTATTTATTTATTTATTTATTTTTTTTTACAAATACATTTTACTTAACTATACAAATACGTGATAGTATCTCAGTTAGTTGAAAAAAATAACTCACGAGATTGTAAATTAATGGAAATTTCTTCATTTAAATTAATACAGTTTAGACAACAATGTTTCGAAGAATTCTTATACTTCTCCGTTCAAAGATCTTAAAAATTGATAAGAATCTTATTTAAATGTAATCGTTGAATCATTTTTAATATTTATTGTATGTTATGGTGTATTTTTCTAACAATATATTCTATGTTGTATTGTTGGCAACGATTTATTGTTTTATGATGCAAGTAAGCAAACTTAAAACTCAGCCAAGTAGTTTATTAGAGTACAATATAAAATAATTCTATACTCAAATAATGATATTCATACGTTGAAAATAATTGATGAGTATTCTAATATTGAATTCCAAAAGGTATTCTGTTCGTAGAATAGTTATCTAACAAATTATTTTCCTATTTTTATCTCTTTAAAAGTTTTATAAATGTGTGATCATATAGTTTTCGTATCTGAATATGTTCATAATGTATAAACATATATCTAATTATATTGAAGTACTTTAATTCAAAAACGAAAAACTATGATACATATACGTGTTTTTCAGCTTAGTTTTTAACTTTTAGTATATCACGTATTATTGATAAAATCAATGTAGTCAAGGAAATTTGTAATGTTTAACTTAATATATATTAACTAAACAATATATTTTATAGGACTGAAAGAATGTTAAACATATGTATGTTGAATATTCAAATCAAATAAACTCCGTTAAGCTCAAATGAAAATAAAATTCCATATTTAAAGCAAATAAATATTTAATCCAAAAGTACTTTAAAATTCTTATGAAATATTGACATTCTACTAAAATTAATAACGAATATATTTAAAATATTTCATTTTATCATAAATAAACAATTATAGATTAAGAAATGTAGTAAATTATTTTATTTCTTTGATTTAGAAATTACATTTTATATAGAGAGATTTATTTTTCTTATTTAAAAATATAAATGTAGAGAAATATGTTTATACTCACTTGCATGAATCTTTTAAATCGGCAATGTAGAAAACATTTAATGGAAAATTTTAACGAGAGATGAATATTGAACACACTCTACCAATCCAAAATGCCAAATCTTCTCGAAAATCGAGCCAAAGGTATAATATTAAAACTAAAAGTAACCGCAACAAAAAAGTCTATTTTTTCATCTGATGAGATTTGCCTTATTGTCTTTAAGAACTACTTTGGGTGTAATGGTAAAAGATATATCTATGATCTAAAACAATAGTTACAAAAGTTTGGTTCCTGTTGTATAATTCCATGGATAATACAAGACATCATGTTTTAAAATCGGTTAAGCACAGATCAACTATTCTTGGTAAAAAATATTTGGAGCAATCGTTCTAAGATGTATCGACATAGATTCTATTGATTATCGTTTGTTTTTCTTCACATTTTCAAGCCTTTTCTATTTGCCTGGAAAGTTATAAAAACACAAGCAAAGTAACTTTTGCAGACAAAAAAAGTGAATCATTCCACTTTGGTAAAGGTGTAAGGTAATGGTATAGATTATTTCGAGATGAAGAAAGCTATAATTATCTCATCTCAATTATAATAATCTCTCACACACACATTAATAGCTTTAAAACTTATTATCAAATTCAATATTCTTGAGGTTTTGCCATGAATGACATGGTAATTCTTTTAGGGCAAAAGCTCAAGAATATTGTATTTGATTTCGTTGATAATTTTTCTGCTTATTTGAGAACTGTGATTTATGAATATACCATATCTGTGGTTAAACGTAAAGTTTTCTTTGGATTAAATAGCCTCTTGTTTCTTTCAGACATTTAGTTCAGTTTAAATTTAACGATATAGTACATTTAAACATATAAATTATATGTTATTGAATAATTAACGTATTAATTCCATGTAAATATATAAATTTTTAAGCCTGTGAATCAATATTATACTTTAGACTTAAAAAAATATCCAGATATTTTTACAATGTAATGATGGAATAACTTCAGAGCATAAACTAGTAATTGTCTTTTCAATTACAATTATAGTATGTAAATACATTTTAATATAGTTAAAAATATTCTTATCTTTAAATTAAGATTGATAATTTTCTAAAGTTGAAATGTTTATAGTTTCTAACCTTTATTATATAGTGTTTGCTACTCAAAGATATTCTTTGAGTAGCAAGGTTAAAATTATTTTGTCATATTATACAATATATAATTTTTTTCAGATTATCCACAAATGGCAAAGTTCATGATGAAGGGGTATTTATACCTGCTCATTTTCTTAGTCTTCAATGGAGGTAAGAAAATATTATTCATATTAAAACTAAATTTTGTATCAAATATATTGTTATTTATAAACTTATTTATCATGCATTTGAATTAATAACTAGGATTTTACCTAAACATTACTAGTTAGATTCTCATAAGGCATGGTTCTTATGAATAGTAAAAAGATTAAATGATCATGTGTTAGTGCATGAACTAATTTTACTCTTCCAAAATGTAATATAAAAAAACCAGATTGTAACAATTGAGATATAAGTAGTTTAATCATCATGAGTGCTTATTTACATATCCTTCTTATTTTATTGGTTTAGTTTATAAATAGAGTCATTTTTAAATTAGACGATACTCAATTTGATTTTAAGGAAATGAAAACTTCTTGCAATTTATTTGTCAGGAAAGTAACACACTTGAGTGGACTTCTTTTTTCAAAAGTTTCTACTGATAAATGAGTCTAAGGAGCATTTTCAGGTTTTGTTTTATTTAAAGTGGTTTGAAATTTATGCGAGTTATTCTGTTTAATAAAACATTAATTAAAAATGCATCATTATTTTTTCGTATATAACAACAACATAATG
>JAPDSC010038161.1:57607-78019 GCA_026290005.1 Latrodectus geometricus
ATTGAAAAGAATATAAGTATAAAAAAAGAAAAGTATTATTTTTTGAATACATGCTATTATTCTTCTCATTTTGTATGAAATCATTTTAAATTAGCCTAATAGATATTAAGCGATTTATTTTGTTTATTTGTTTTTATATTATAATGTTTTATCTAGAGTATATATATATATATATATATATATATATATATATATATATATATATATATATTTCGTTTTGAATTTTTCTCATATATGTTGCATGTTGTTAATAAATATTTTTCTCATTATTCATTACAGGTATTTAATGTTTAAGCATAAGAATTAAAACTTTTTTATAAGCAAAATTAAAATGCTTTAAAGAATTATTTTCAGCTAATACATATTGAAATATTTTCATAAATATACTTAAGAAGCTTAATGTAAAAATAATTACAATTATATTTCAATTTCATGAAACAAAAGTGAAATGAAAAATTATTTAGTCACCAAAAAGTTTACTTCTTTTGTTGGATGAAGCAAAATAGGATGCATTAAATAATGACATATAAAATATTTTGTTATTGGTTATTGTAAAAGGTATCATTTTATAATTAAATGCAAAATTCCATTCTAAATTCAATATTGGGTTATGTCATAGAGGATTGTAAGTAATTGAGGCTTAACTGAAATATATTTAGAGGAAATTTACTTTATAACAATAAAAACTCAATTTTAATGACATTTATTATGTACCAGAATATGAAATATAGTACATTTTTAAGTAACAATTTAATGTTTACTGAGAAATTGTTATTGATATGATAAATATGATGAAAATAATCGTTTAAATTTTAATGATAGAAATGTTAAATTTCTAATCTTATTATGTAATATTACTGTCAATTTACTTTTATAGTATCATCTTTTGGACAAATAGTTTTTAAATTATTTATTATATTATTTAAAATATAAATATATACGACAAATGATATTTAAAAGAAAATCAAAGTTTTGTGCGATAATTCAAAATATGTAGTATTTATAATTTATAGGAAATAAAAAAAATATATTTCCTAAGAAATATGTGATATTAAAATATCTATTGATAAAAATATAATAAATTAAAAACTTCTATTTAATATTTTATAGATTTTGGTGATTATATAATTTATTAATAATTTATAGATTTGGATTAATTATTTGTAGATTTAAACTTGTTAATATATCAAATGAAAAGTTTAATATTTCGGTGTTATTTTTAATAAGGTCAAATGCATCAAGGAATTTCCAGGAAAAGAAATGTGTTTCATTTCCTGTAAATGTATAGTTATTACTTGCAAGAACTAAACGCAGAAAAGTTTCGAAGAATACATTTTCTTATTAATGTACATGTTATCATTCATGAATTAAAAGTAAACTTTACATTTATAAATAAAATGAAGTTTTCTGCTACATTTATATATGTAAATATTATCTTCAAAAATTGGAATGAAAAAGTAATACGCAAGAACGTGCATTTAATTCTCTCAAAATTTCAAAAACTATTACATATTAATTTCAAAAACTATAACATAAGCAGTTATTTCTAATGGCAAATTATCAACCTATTCACTATAATTTCTTTTTGTTTAATAAAGAGGACTTTATTTACTTCGTCTGCATTCCCGTTAAATTAAATACAACCCTAAAAATAATGTAGTACATGAAAATTGCATGGTAAATTTAATGCAGTATGAAATGTATTATTTTTTGACAATGTTTTTTTTTAATCTATCTAAAAGACTTTTGCAATTTTTGTAATTAAGCTCCCACAAATTTATAATTTTATGAATTTTATATTTCAGAAGTATTTGTGTTCTTGTTTTATAAAGTACATATTATAATATTAAATTAATTTAATTGAAAACTTAACTTGATTAGGATGATTTATTACTGAAAGCAATTAAGTTAAAATTCTAAAATTAATTAAAATAACGTTAAAACAATAACAAATAATTTTTGGTCCTTGGAATCCGAAAATGGAAGACTGGAAAATATAAAATTAATTTTAACTAATTTCAAAATCTACTTTTGTGCTTTTTTATGTTACAGTAAAAATATCTAATCGATATAGAGTAATTATTTTATTCCAATTAATTCTGAATTTATTAAGATAAATATATTAGATTTTCAAAGAAAACTACATTTAGCACATTTTAATATAATTTAAGATTTCATGTTGTCCATTAGCAACTGCAGTTGTCTGTTGTTCAGTATTCTTTAACTATACTGTTGCAGTACAGTATAATTGCAAGCATATCTGACTAGAAAATCATTCATCTAATCATTAGATGTAATTAATGATTTTAATTTTAATTATTGTAAACAACATATAATTTCAAATTCTATTTAATACGATACTTCTCATGATAATTTACTTGTCATTCAAAGTAAAAGGTTTGATTAAGGATTATAATATAGTTACATGTAGAACAATCATTTAAAAAATTGTTAGCTTTGAAAATATATTTTCCTGTTTATTTCACTGATCATAGATTTTTGCTAAATGTTACTTAAAAATTTAACTGTAATTTACAATAATTACTTCAATTATGACTTTTATTAGCATGCTACTTCAATTTAATCATTTCCACTTTATAGCATTTATAATTAGTCTAAAAATTTATTTCTAATAGCCTATTAAAGAGAAGTTTTTAATACTAATTAATGCAATAATCTATTTTTAAAACTAATTGAGTTGACAGTTCATTTTTTAAAAAAAAATTATAATTAAACTTATATATCTAAAAATGTTATTTGGTTCATTTCTATGCAACAGCTTTTACATTAAATATTTCTAAAATATATACTATGGAATGCACACTTTGACTTTATAGAATGAAAATTCTATATATATTCTATAGATATTATAGAAATAATCTGAGGAATTTATTAACATCATTACTTAAATTACATATTTAATATAAATAATGTGCTCACAATCATATATTGTTATTGTAATTAATCATTTTGCATTATGTTACTAAGGCAATAAGCTGATCTTTATTTTCACCAAATATTTCTAAGTCAAATGCACATACTTTCTTAAATTCCAACTTGTTTGTAGTGTCAATCAAATATATTATTCAAAAATTTAAGAAAAGCAAAAAATTACTCTCGTCAAATTAAATACATACAGCTGTTTTTAGTAGACTATTTCCTTCCTGATGAAGACATTGTTCCTATACCTATGCCTTTTCCCTATTTGTATTGATGTATTGTATAGTGTTTTCTTATTCTTGTGTCTTTGATTTTTATTGTTCTTCAACATTTTTGAATATTTGATTTAATCACTATTATTTGAAAAATCAAGAAAACATTACAATGATTAATATTTTAGTGATAAAATGAGAATTTTGTCTATATTCCAACTATATATTTCTTTGAACTATAATAAAGAAATTTAAGGCATTGAGGAAAACTTGTCAGAAATCTTATAAAAAATATGTTTCACATATATATTCTTATTTTGAGTGTAACTATATGAGTTAAAAGTACTACCTTCAAATATTTTTTAGAGTTAAAAAAAGTATTTATTATATGGAACATTCCTTTCAAAAACTGTGTGAAATACTTTATTCAAAGAATATCCATATATATTAGATATTTTTATTATTTATAAAATATTTGAAGAAACTAAAATACATTTAATTATTTTAAATTAAAGAAAGAATTATGCTTAACATAACAGTTTTAAAAACAGAAAATAAATGTTAATTGATTAAAAACATTTCATATTTTCTTTTAAACTTTTGAAGTAATCTTTTAATAGTCATTTTAATTTGTAAATTCTGGCTTACTAATTATGTAACCGATGATAATATAATTAGAAGCAAATGTGACTCGAATATTCTACTAATTCAAAAGCCTATTATTCAATAAGCTACTGCAAAAGAATTAATAATTACTAAAATACACAATCTACGCATTATAATGATATTGCAAGTTACAGTTTCTCATTTTATCATATGGTAGAAAAGTATTAGAGTGAGATAATGAATGATTCATTCAATGACAAAACCATTGTTTTGAATCTTTCATTGGATCCATAGGCATATAACTGACGTTAAATTTTTCTATTCATTGAAAATACTATATAAATGATATATTTAAGGTTAATAGAGAGATAGAGAGAGAGAGAGTCGCTGATTGTGAAATGAAATCTATTTGAAAGTAGAAAACTGCAAAATTTTTAAGTGGTTTGGAATTAATTAATTTACACTAGATTACAATAAATGTTAAGCAATTCAATTTATCAATAATTAGTTTTATTCTTCAAATCATTAAAATACACAGCCTATGTATTACAATGATGCTGCAAGTTACATTGTTCCTTATTATAGTATAATATAAAACTATGAAAGTTGAATGTTTCATTCTTTATAGTTTTGTATCATAGGATACTCCTAAATGAATGTTATGAAACCCAAATTTATACAATGTATAGAAAAAGCAAATACAATATTAATCGATAAATAAGTATTATAGCCAATCATACCAGTGCAAAAGCAGCTATTATGTAAATTTTGATATATGTTAAGTAAGATATATTTAAAAGATAAAGATAAAAATCAAGAAAAAAACAATGTAATATAATATAATTAAGCAAAGAGCATAGTGATCACGTCTTCATCAGGAGGGAGATGGTCAGCTATGCAAAACAGACACCCTTTTCTGACTATACGAAAGACAAAGATCTAGAAATATTCGTGTTATTTCCCCGAAGAGTGTCTCTGTAAGAAGAAAATACAACTACATCAAAATTGAAATAAATGGAATCAAAGTAATATGTGAAAAATAAGCAAATTCTTACGTTTATTATTTGTCAGTCTCCACTAACCATTATACTATAAAATCTCATTGTTAAAAATAATCTCATTAATTAGTATTCAAAAAGCATTTTACAAAATAAAACAAAAACATGTGTTACTTTTTATACAAATCAAAATGTTAAATATAAGAAGAAAAATGAATGTAATGAAATCAATCACCAAAGCTTAATACATTATTGAACAAACATGATATGTCAATGAAAGATATAAAATTCAATCAGATATAAAGTAAATAGAATAGTACAAATACTGAGTAACAATAAATGATATTTCATTATTGTTCCTTAATAATTCCTGTTCTGGTGCGTTGCATTATCTATTTTATGTTATCTTTCACTTATTTTATTTATGTAAAACAGCTTAATCTGTTTTATTTATATAAAACAGATTTGCTTATTCACAGTTGTTAAAATTCAATGCAAGATTGAATATCCTGTATACCAGTTTAAAAGTGTCTTTTAAATCATTTAATAATTAAATAACAAGCATTACAAATTTATTTTAAGGAAATAATAATTCAGAAGAAGTAATTATTAAAATTACAGATCTTTCTTAAATAATGATCAATTAACTAACTTCATGAATATAGTTTCTTAACTGATAAAATTGTAGGTAATTTTAAATAAAAATAAATTATTTTGAAAATATAAAAGTTATTTTTTATCACTTTATAGGAACAGATTATTAATAATAAAATAAATAAAGAAATGTGTATTTTGGCAATGAGATAGAAATTGAAAACATCTAGAAAACTTCAAACCGATTATTTCATCTAAGCTAAATTTTCTACTTTTGCTTCTATTGAAACCGCTTGACTCAATGCATTTCACTAAATTTTTAATACAGCTTCGTTAACAATCATTTCATTTTATTTTAACATATTTTCATTATAGATTTAAATTATGTGATACAATAAGAGCGGATAAAATAGAATTAATTTGAAAATATTCAGATTTAAAAACGAAATTTATTTCCGAATGAATTTAATATTCATCTCGATTTTTTATGTTTAACCAAAACTTGTTTACGAAAAGAGGAATGTTTCATGAGAATTCTTTATAAAGAGAAATAAAATTTTTAAGATAAAATTCCAAAAATACAATTTATAAAGCAAACTTAGTAATGAAATCACAATATAGGAAATCTGAGTTTTTAATAAAACAATAGGATTTTGTACATAAA
The DNA here is from genome assembly GCA_026290005.1 of Latrodectus geometricus. NCBI lineage: Eukaryota > Metazoa > Arthropoda > Arachnida > Araneae > Theridiidae > Latrodectus > Latrodectus geometricus. The sequence goes on from JAPDSC010038161.1 coordinate 63,622, forward strand.
TTTAATAAAATAATAAATATTTTTTACAATTTTGCATAGGTACATATTTGTATAGGTACACAATTTTAATATCTGCCGCTTACTCTGTCTAGTGGTTAGCATGCCTGACTGTGGATAGGGAGGTCTGGGTTCAAATCCCGGTTCGAACATGAATATGCTTTCTCTCTCTCACTATCCTGTCTTTGTGCTTTGTTTGCATGAATGGAGTGTGAATGGTTGTTTATCCTATAAACGGGTACCAAGGGATGTGTGTTCAGAGGTCAAGTCAGTCTTCTGCCATTGTAGTTCCTCTCCAAAAAAGAAACTGCATACTACCCTATGCCAGATCTTCTGGATCTGGTTTGGGCTTTCCTGCACCAGGGGGATAAGCAACGAAATTTTACTACCAATGGGAATTACTTTTATAAATTATTTTAGAATAAAATCTATTAGTTGTTTCTCCTTCCTGGGAAGGAATTTCTTAAAATTACTTCCAGCAAGGAGAAATAACTCAAAATTTTAACATTATTAGAAAAATGATTATCCAAAACACATTTTATATATTTTTTTCTGTTATGTTGTTTTGAATGTAAATCATTTTGTTCGTAAATTTTGTGATTTTTTTTTGTGTCGAGTGCTAGCCAGGCTGACAATATGGGTTGCGCTACTTCACTTTTCCAACTGAACCATAATTTGCTGTGGAATCCGACTTCCTCAGTACACACATGCTATTTGCATCCATTTATAGGGTAGATAACCATTCACAGTACATTCATACAAGAAAAGGACAAAGACAAAAGAGAGAGAAAGAGAAAGAACATCCAAGAGCCTGAGCCAGAATTCGAACCTAGGACCTCCCTATCTCAGTCAGGCAAGCTGACCACTAGGCAGGGTGGGCGGCAACTTTAGTGATTATATATGAGCAATATCAAAGATTCAGCTATATGACACTGTCGATTGAAAGAAGTAAATGAAATGAAATAAGTGTGTGTAAAAAATATTAGAGGCAGCAGTAAGGTGCTTTCAATAGAGTAAGTAGGTCTATTCAACCATAAGAGCATCATAAAGTATATGAGAGTTATGTTGATTGTTACTTCGCTTAATTCTTACTCTACTACAACAAAATGAATCTCACACATCAATTACATATAGGTCCAAGTAAATTACAAATGACTATACATTCAAGTATTCGGTAATTGTTTTTCTAATAAATCAGATATCCATCTGTGACTTAATGACAATCTACAAGGTGTCTGATGTCATCCAGAGTAGTATGAGAAATTTGTCTTTAAAGAGATGTAATACTAATATAATCATAGGATATCATAAATTAAATAAATAAGATAATAGAAAAAAAATGATTTAGTTATAATATTTGACAAAATCTTAAAAATAAATACAAAAGTCAATAATTTTACTACTTAAATTTACAAGCGTTGAAAAGTTTTTTTAAATTATTTTGAGCTTTTATATGTTTTGGCAGCTAAGATTGAATTAATAGTAATGTTTCTTCAAAAGACATTTGTGTAACACTTTGACTTTTCATAACTTCATGTCATTACATTTAAAATACCAACAGATACTTATATATTCTACTATAAATAAAGTAATGCCGAAATCTTTGAATGGCATCAAATGTGAATCATTCTTTTATATTTGAAGCAAGATTTTAAATATTTTGTTGTAGAAATAAGTTGTCATCGAAGAATAAAAAGTATACATTTCTGAAATGTATACATCCATAGAAAGGTATATATCTATGTATTATTTAGTTAAACATTCGATAAAATTTAAGCCATTAACAATAACAAATATATAGTAAATATTTTATAATAACTTCAAATTATAATGTGAATCAAATAACTTTAAATGCTCAAATTTTTATTTTGAGAAGCGTCACTTTTTCATTTTCAATGAATAAAACACAAAACGTTATAATATATATACGTTATAATGTTTTCTTTTGGTATTATTTTCACTATTAATTCATTTATCATATATAAAAATATTTTAGTATTAGTTAAAAAACATTACAAAATTAATACATATTATAAAAAATATCTTATATTGACATTATCTTCATTTTTAATATAAGAAAATGGAAAGAAAATTAGCTTTGAGAAAGCATTTAAAAATATATTACAGTCAAGCCCAGGGAAATATATGATTAATATTAACATTTCATCAGGTTATTTCATACTCTATTTGTCAAGATATTCAGATATTGTGAAAGATATTAGCAACATGATCTGTCAGAAAGAGTAAGATATTGAATTTCCAAAAAAGATCAATAAATGAAAAAAATAATGACTACAACATTATTTTCCATTACGAAAAGCTAGAAACATATTCCTTATGTAACAATTTAAAAAGAACTTCATAAACACATCAGTACAGCTAACACTCTGTGGGGAAAAAAAAACATAAATGTCAACTTACGCAATATAAATTAAACTACTTTCATTCGTTGCTTTCACACAACTCGGTGTCAAAATATTTGAGAAATATCTTACAATGGAAACATTTTGTGGCTGTCCGTGACCCAGTAGTAGGGTCTTATTGCGACACCTCACTTCATAGAAAGTATTGAGACAGATTCTATTCAATGCCCTTGTGGGTAACAAACTTCAATGAATTGTTAATCATCAACTAATAACGTTTGATAATTTCTTGTATCAACCTGTTACACACAATGTGTTCTATTTGCTATTCTAACAAGACAATTTTTCACTTTTTACCACAAACTTCTATGGATGTTTTTTTCATGAAAATAATTATTTATGAGTATTATTGGAGAAAAAAATGTGTTTTCAGTTTTATTGAAAACATATGAATTATACCTTCTTTAAGAACAAATAATTTAAATAATTGTTATTACTAAATTTGTATAATATTTTTAATTAAAAGACTGGTATATATGATATAATCACAATCTTATAAAATTTTGAACCTGTCTTACTTATTTGTAATAATATCTCCAATGAAAATGCTAGAAAACTATCAAGCTACATTTTATGAGAACGACGCATATCAATATTAATATTAATTTATTTAAAACAATGAACAATTTAAATGAAGTTATTAACATTATATTTTTTTCTAAATACTACCTGTTAAGTTCATAATACTATATTAGGCAATAGAAATGAATTGAAGAACTTTCTTTAATGAAAAACTCTCAAGATTGAAATAAAGAAATAAAACAGTTTTATATAAATTTATAAAATTTATCAAATTATACTCAATTATTGGAAAGGCTTGCTTATTTAGTAATTCAATTTAATGAGGAAAGTAAAATATATAAAAAAACAGCAGTAAAATTATCTTTATTATATAAACTATAAAATTTAAGCTGTTATTTTTAACAAAAAATCATCTTTTATTTACGCAAATAAAAAAGTTTGATTTTATTTATATTCAGATAAACCAGCCCACTCAATATTTTTACACTCAAAATAGTTTCAATTAAATTTTATTTAAAAGTTTACAGAGTTTTATTAGTAAATAAATAAGAATATTAATTATTTGAAAAAAAGTTTTTTGTAACATAAACTTTCTTTTTCAGCTGATGTGAATAAAGATAAGTACTACAATTCTCTTTTTAAGAAGAGACCGGATGAAGACAGAGATAAAATGAAAATGAAAGAATGCAGTGAGTATTTATTGTCATTTATTGAATTTATTAAAAATTGTATAATATTTTAAAGATTAAAAGTATAACTTCCTAATTCAAAGGAAAACATTTTATTTAATTAGAAATTATCTTGAAAGGGTACTTGATTAAATGAAAAAGTTTGGTAAAAAACAATTTTGCTAAAATAAATTACAAAAAATACGTTTTAACATGCAAATATTTGTAGAATTCTTAAATTGGATTTATCATTGAAATTTTTTTAAATTAAAATGTTCTATAATATATTTAATTTTCCTCGTATATTTGTGATATAATATTTATTGACATTCTATTAATTTACTTTTGATTTTAATTAGTATTTATTTAATTTCTAACACCTTTATCGTGTTTTAAATATCTACTATTAAAACCATTGTAAATTAATTTCTTTATTAATTAGACTGTTCTTTTCTTAGAACTTCAATTTTCCGTTCCTTCTTGCCAATGCTCATGGAAAAGTCTCTTTTGTGAGAACAAAGGCTTAAGACTTATTCCGAAGATTCTCCCAACTGATATAAAAGAATTGTAAGTAAATATAGTTTTCTTGCATTTTCTTTAAAATTCCCTTAATTTTGTTATTGAATTCCTTTAACTTTTGTTTAAATTCCCTAAATAATGTTTTTACCCAAAATTAATTTAAAGTTCTACATTTTGAATAATTTATTAAAGATTTATTTTACACATAAGGAGTTTTTATTTAAAAAATGTATAATAATAAGGAAATATTTATCAGCAAAAGACGAAAATGCGAAAGTAATTTATGATGCGTATTCGGCTGCCGCGTTTGAATATGATCAATATATATATATATTTAATCTTTTGCCAAAATGTTCACAAATTTATTCGAATTAGCATGATAAAAGCAATTTCACAGCAATTTATTTCTACATAAAAATCTAAAACAAATTTTATTGTAGGGAAATCATCTAAGAGAAAAACAACTCTCTGATATCTGAACCTGATTTTTATATAATTGCTGTTCTATTCCCCCTAGATTTTCCATAAAAATTTTTTTGAATACTTTAAAACATGGCTTGCAACATGGATCACCGCAAATTCTCATGCAGGGGAAAACTATAACATAAGTTAATCCACATTAAACTATTTAATTGAATTTACTATGAATTTTAAATATCAATGAATTTTTTGTCAGTAAAGAATTAATTTCTTTTCCCATAGTCATCTAAAAAAGAGCTTTTTTCATTGCAACTAATCTATTACAATTGGTATAAATAATCTTTAAGCATATGTTACCTACTCACACAACTGTGACAGTAAAATTTGAAATTTGAGTCATAAAATGCAAATTTCATTCATAACGGCACATAAAAAATGAATTATGCCTAATAATTAATCCTTTAAATAAATATGTTACAGTTTCAGATGATTAGATGTAGCTCTGAACATATACAACCACCCTATACTATCAATCCATACAACCACTATCATAAGAAATGAAATCTTCATAAGAAACGATACTCGTCTATAAGAAACAACTTAGTCTCAAAACTTCTAGGAAGACCCTTTACTGAAAATCTAAGCATTTAAATTCGTTTTACGTGTAATTGAACAAATGGTACATATCTGTAAAGTTGATTGGTTGAGTTTTATGGCGCTAGGTCCAAAAATGGACAAGCTGCGCCACCTATCTGTAAAACCACTACCATAAAAAATACTAGATCATATCATAAAATAATACTATCATAAGATATTTCCGTGCATAACGTACCATAAGAAGCAAATAAATCTCAAAATATTCCAACGCGCGAGAACCTTTAACTATATCGTATCATTTTAATCAGTTTCACGAGTCCCTTGACACAACATACTATATTTAATCAAACAAGCAGTACCACAACTAACGCAATTTACCTTATACGAAACAATTCACCTTATAAAAAAGAAGTGAAATACATGTGGTAACTTCCAGCGAGAGCTTTTCACTAAAACTTTAGCATTTCAATCATTTGACATAGCTCTGAACATATGCAACTTAACCTCAGGCTGCTACCATGAGATATGAAATCCCACTGATACTTACTAAACATCTTACCATTTCAATCATTTTTAAGTGTTTTCAAATACAATTTACCTGCTTACATAATCACTACCACACAAACATTAGTAGGCCTCTATGGACTAAATGTTTTCTCCAAAATATAACTTCTCTCCATATGCAATTTGAATTACTTACCTTAAGATTAATATTACACTAGTGTTTATTAAAAATTCATATCGTATAACAGATTTAACATTCATAATTTATATTACTTTACCCATATTTAACACTTTACAACTATTAAATTTATTCGTTTAAATCTATTAATTATATAAATAAAATGGATTTAAAATATTTGTGATGAATACTTTCGAAAGTATCATATATATTACATCCTATTATTTCTAGTAATGTATATGTACATAATTTACTGAATTTAATTTTAGTCTGTATAATTCATTAATACATTAAAATGATTCCCTATACATTTACTGATCTATGCCATACATAAATTATTTAAAATCAAATAACATGTAAATGCCCTTAATAATTGTAATGTATACATTTAAATGTTATCTATGAATTTATATAAATTTAATTAATACACCTCGTTAAGTAATTATAAACCTTCAGTAAATGTTTGGAGTAAACTGATACATTGGAATTCCTTTAAATCGCTTTTTGAATTAATATATTTTTTTAATATAGAAGTATTTAAATCTTGGAAGAGTAAAGCACTTGATGATAAAATATTTATAGTATCTTAACTGATAATATTTTCATACCATAATAAGAAAAAAAAAATTCTAACTTTTTTTTTTTTATTGATTGCACTTTAAATTTATTTTGTAATGATTTGTCTTTTTTATGTATATTATTAGAATAGTTAATTGCTCATGAAATATAAAAACATCAATTCTTGAATAAGCATTTAATTAATGAATAGCACGGATAAGCTTTTGAATTCTGTTTTTTCTACTCTGAGTCGTAATTATTCATGTGTGAGAATATTTAATGAGTTTGTGAGAAACTCCACTCGGAAAATTAATATAGTTTTTATAAATGTCTATTTATAAGGATTATATAACTCTCTATTAAATTTAATTCAGATTTTTAAAAAATTAGAATAAAGTTTTTATTCATATAATTTAAAAGTCAAATATTTGGCTTATTGAACAAATATATAAAATATGTAAAATTACTAAAATTATTTCAAAACTGTTCTATGTTTTTACACATAAAACCCTTAATGTTCATATCTGTTTGAAATTCAAAATATTTTTTGAATTATTTAAAAATCTATTTGAAATTTATTTTTTTAGAATATATTTTTTTAAAATCTATTTGAAATCCCTTTTTTTAGAATATATTTAAAATAAAAAAAATATTTTAAAAATATATTTTTTTAAAAAAAATATTAGACATTTTCAAAAAATGTGTGTGTGTATATATCTGTGTGTGTGTATATATATAAGTATGTATTTACTTAAATCATAAGTGAAAAAGTTGGATATAAAATATTTCGTTTCTGTTTTTTTACAGAGACTTATCTGGAAACGTTTTGCCAGTTCTTAGTCACGGAAATTTTACAAATCTTATCTATCTGCAAACACTGTAAGTGATACTTTTTATTCTTATTTTTTAATTCTAATGCATAAAAGTTATTAATTTATACAAAATATTATGAAGATAATATATTTTCCTTAAAGACAAAATTGTTTCTTTTAAAATTTCTATTTTGATATGCCTAAATCTAAAGTTTTAATTTCAAGAAAACTACAGAAATAGAAAATAACAAAAAAAAAATTGATAACATGAACTTCTAAGAAACCATTTAACTCTGAAACAACGATGTGCTTTTTACTCAGCTCTTTATTCATAGAATCTTATTATGAATTAAGGTAATTACAAGTCTATGTTCAAACAATTAAAGTTCAGTTTTTTACCAAGGAAATTAATATTAAGTAACATTAAAATGTACGTTCAAATGACGCATATTGATATGTTGTTAAAACTATTTATTTTTTGCAATGCATTTCCCTTGTAAGATTTGAAGAAAAAGAATAACGATAATGTGTATATTTAATTTAAAAATATATGTTCTACTTTAATACATTATGCAGCATTTAAAGATGATTAGAACGTATCTAATTAAATGAATCATTTGTTGTTAAAAGCATAAGATATCATTAGTATCGAAAATATTTTCAATTAGCTTGTTAATTAGAAATGTCATCAAAAGAAATTTTTTATTTACTAAAAAGCGATGTATTTGTTTGAATACATTAAAGTAGTAATGCTATAAACATATTATATCAATTTAATATAAGATAAACTTGTACACTAAGGCATGATATATATATTTACCATCTGTCTGGAAGAGTACGTTCGTGTGATATGTGGTTGAAAACATGTTAAATATAGTTAAATATCTCTCATGTTTTGATTGCAGACTTTGAAATTCTGACAAACAAGCAAAATTTCCTCAAATATTGTTATTTGCAACCAATTTTCGTAAATCAATTCTTTTTTGAGATTTTCATTTTCATAAACTTCTGTGGAATTTACAATTCTTGAAAACAACATGTTTAGTTTGAGATAATATAAGCAACATTGTTAGTGAATCAGTTAATTAAATATATTACCAATAATAAACTTACTTACCAATAATTACTTAATAATAAACTTACCAATAAAAAAATTACTTATAGAATTTTTTCTAAACAAATAATAAACTTACTTATATGTTATTAATAGTGCTGCAGCTTAATTTTACCATTAAATCATCAATTAATTTAGGCATATTTTTTACTTAAAGCAACAATAAAACATATATAATACAGAATTCTTTATTTCTCTCATTTAAGTGTATAAAAGATTCTGTACCACGTATCTTTTTTTATCAAAATACTGCTAAAAACTTGAACTTTCAATTTTCTTTTCCATTTTTACTACAGTATTTTTTGTTTAAATCATCAAATTAATCTTCGAAATGAGAAAACATTGCAGAAACGTTACTCTCATATACTAAATCTTAGTGATTTACAATGATTTTATTCATTTTAAATACAAGATCAAGAATCATATATCTTCTTCATATATGTATATCAAAAATGCTATTGCTAATATGTCGATAGAAATACATTTCTCTTAGAATTTATGATAATCCTCTCTCTCTCGATATTTTTCATTTGAGAGTATTATATTTCATAGTAAATCTACAGCTAAGTTTTTTATTAAAAAGTATTTTAAGGATATTTGAATTTTTTTCAAATTCATAGTAACTATTTTCATATGTATTTGTATAAACACTTTCAAATGTTTTATAAATTTTCATTTACAAAAGCTTAAAAGAAAAAACTAGGAAATTGTGTCATGAGAGAGTATTATTATTGACATATTGATCAATTGCCGGCAAGCGTATTTGTGGAGATGTGTTCCTTTTTAGTTGCTTCAGTATTTAAACATTTTATACATTTATATTTATTAGAATTACAGACTACGTGTAATTACGTTACTTAATTTTTTCTAGTGATTTTAATTTATTGTAAACAAACAAAATTGAAAATTAAATAACATACCTTTATATTGACAATTTTTAAAAAAACACCCAACCATTTATATTAATATCTTTATAATTTGCATTAAACGTTTTCTTAATACATTGAATATATGAGTTAAAATGTGATCTTAAAGTTAATAAATAATAATTTTTAATAACGACCCACTATACTTTCTAATTCACTATCTAGTCAAATAAAAACAAATATTTAAAAATTAGTTAAAAAAATTTAAAAGATTTTTTTCAAATAATAGTAACCAAATATTTTCCAACAGAGTGATTACGTGAGAATCAGTTGCCCTCTAAAAAACTAATGTTTTTAAGCTTTTTTTTCCTGTTTTATTCTAATTTATGTTTTCTAAAATGTATTAGTATTCATTTTTTGCCCTATAATGATTATGGTGCATTTAATTGCGAAAATTCTAACAAAGAGAGGCGAATGACTTTTGGTTTTTTTATTCATATCTGTTTTATCAAATGTGGGAGAAATATTCCTTATTTCATTTGGTTATTGCCTTATATGAATCATTTTTAAAGTCATGAAATAGAGGCTGCTTATTGATCTAGAACAACATTTTACTTGATAGAATAAATTCTAGGTGATTCATTATTATATTATGATTTATGAATTTAGTATACAAATTGATTAGTTTTGTACCTCGAGTGGTTTAGTTAAATTGACTTATTCATTGAATTATTTATTATTTAGTAATTTCAATAATTTAATTTGAATTTTGAAAGTAACTTTAGTGACATCTAGCGAAACTTATAATGAAATCAATATTTTATATTTTAATTAGAATAGCATTAATGTAACCCTGTTTTCTTATTACTTAAATCTTCAAAATGCTACTCTCAGATGAATTATTCAATAAGCGTAACTTATAAAAAACAGGAATTACTTTATAATGATTATTATAAATTCAGGAATAACTATGACGTAATAACAAGAACAATTAATTTCTCCTTATTCTGTGCAACTTATATTTATAAAATCTAAGTGCAATTTGCCAATAGAAGTATAAAATCTAAAATATACATTTAAAACCATATAAATTATTTTCATTTCTTTCTTTTTTATCTTAAGTTATTTTCTAAAAAATTTTCATTTTGAAATAAAACTTTAATCTTTATAAAATATAATATGAAGATAAACTAATTTTTTTTACATTTTATTCACATAATTAGTTTTTAAGAAAAATTCAAAATAAATTTAAGCACTTGAAAGATTTAAATAAATATTTTAATTTTAGAATGAATTTTATTTTTCACAATCTGAATTTATGTTTATGTTTAAACTTTAGTTACAAAAATAAAAATACATAAAAATGTTTTAATTGTAATAAAAATTGAATTCATTATATTTTAAAAAATGTAATATTTTTACTTATATAAAGAGAATATAAATGTTTGATAAGCAATAATCAATAGATATTTTTAACTATGAAATAAAGTAAATATAAACTATATATAAGAAATTTATATTCACCACATAATTTTCAGTAAATAAAAATTATAAGGAAATTAAAACAAAATAATCTTCGGTTGGAAAGAAAGAAATTAAAGCAAATTAACAATTGATAAATTTCAAATTTAAATGTATCAAGTTTCAATTGACAGAAGGAAATGTTAACTATTAATAATTTATATTGTTACTATATTTTACCTATTAGTTTTTAATCACACATAAATTAAATTTAATTTGCATCAAAGTGTCATTTGGCTTAATTTAAAAGCAATGTTTTTTAGAAACCAAGTGGAAAAATTACAATTATTTTGAAATATTTTGAAAATTAATCATTTTACGATAGAAAAATATAAGAAAATATCATATTAACTATTCTTCTCTACCGAATTAACATTTAATTTATCGTAGTGATTTAATTATAATGAGCTAATTGAACTTGGAGTGAAAAATTAATTTACAAAGTCATAAAACGTGTCCAGAAATTTACATCGCAATTCAAGAAGAGTCTATTGCTCTGTTTCATTATGAAATACAATGTCTTGAAGTTAGCATGCAAATCATGCGCTTGTGGAGATGAAATATGAAGATCATTATCATTGCAGTGCATAAACACATCATAGGCGACTGTATTGCCATCATCAAGAGCTATATAAAGGGAGAAGATATAACAGATTCAAAGTACCACAAATTTCTGTATGAGTTGTATAACTATGTCATGTAGAAGATATTGAGCTTAGTCAAATTACGAACCATAGCACAAGAGATTCAGTTATTTCACGCATCATTCGGTATCTGTTCGAACCATTCGACTTTGTTTGCAGCTAAATGGAATGTCAGCAAGACATCTGTTTAACCTCGACAGGTATTTACACAGAGAGACATTTATGCCATAATGATGGGATGGATAACGGACAACATGACAACGGAATAGAAAGATATTATCTTTAAAGAACATGGACAACGGAATAGAAAGATATTATCTTTAAAGAAGAATCTCTCTTCTACTTGCTACATCACGATGATCAGATTCGATCCTGAGGAAACACAGTGAATGACTTCTGAATTTTTTATAAAGGCCCAAAATTTTCATAAGAAAATATTTCTTAAGAAATTGAAGTAAAAAATTATGGAATAACAATACATAAAAATTAATATCCTAAATTAAAAGTATTGATTTTTTTATTCTAAACTGTTGAGTTATTCAGAAATTAATTTTAAACTAAACAAAACATATAAATTGTAGATCATTCTTCTTGGGGGGTAGGTACAGAAAGTATGGAAATATACAAAAACATAAATTATATACCTTTGAATCATTAGTGAAATTAACAGATAGTGGCAAATAGTGGCGCGAATTTTCAAAACATTTAAGCTACCTGATATTGAAAATATATTCCATAGTAAAATACGTCTTTCAAAAATCCCTAATATCTGTAAAAATGCCATGGAATGGGTGCAGAATTGTTCTCATGAACACAACAGTCGTATATTGATACTGATCATTTTTGCAATATTATGTTGAAGTTAAAAATGATATGATGAGTTAAATATTATATTATGAAGTTAAAAATTAAATAATGATTTGTCTGTCAATATTTTTTTCAATTAATTCCTATTGCAATGAAAGATAATAAAGTAATTTTTCGACGAGTATTTGTTTCTATAATGTAATTGTTTTTTTATATTTTCAAATAAAATATTTCAAAATTAATATTGATTGTAGGAAGAATTTGATAAAAATGATTTATGTAATTCATAAATATATATGAAGGAATCAGTAGGCTTTACATCATTTATGAGAATGTTTAAAATAAGTTAAAAATTAGCTAAATTTAAATTTGCAGAATAGCAATTTTAATTATAATTCAAATGAAAAACATGTGTAAATATGTCTTGATAAACACCGATTTGTGCCTGCCCTGATTAGTTAAAATTCCTCGTATAATAAGTTATCAAATACCACATACATTTGTTAATTAAATAAATATGATTACAGAAGAGCGGGTCATCTTTATTCCGATTTGTCGTATATGTTTAAGCAAAGAAGACAATTAGAAAGATTGCTTGTCTGGATGACTGTATGTCAAAAAAGAAGAAATAAATCTATCCCGTATATGAATTGTGAAACAAACACCTATGTTATGTTAAATATTTTCTGATATAGGAGAGATATAACTATTTTCTCAAATAGTTAAGCATAATTAGTTTGAAATTCTTCACATAAGCTATAAAATAACACAAGAAATGATTTTTTTATTTGTTTTATATCTTTGATGATTATATCTGTTTTTTCATGATCTAATGATTAACAATACGTGATATTGAGCAAATATGCAAAAAATAAAACAATTAAAAAGTTCCAATGAAAAAATATACTAATTTGACATGTACCATTAAATTACTACCTTTTAACATCATAATGGATGGACTAAACGAGACAAATTATTTAGATAATAAATGAGTCAACCATTTTTTAAGCGATACTTTGTTCATCAATAAATTTCACAAAATGGTCCAACCAATTTGTGTTGTTTTAATGAATAACTTAAATTTGGAAGACCATATTTAATGTTTTATAAGCTGTATTATAATTTAAAATTATTTTAAAATGCAATTAATATATTTAATGAATCAAATTTTACATGATTTCTACTAACCATATCCTATTAATTGTTCAATATTTTAGAATACTTTTTTAAAGTTTTATGTTGTATTTTTTATAATTATTTATTTCTAAAACATACTTTAACTAATAACTGTTTAATTATGTTTAATTTTTGTTAAACCATATAATGCAATCACTCAAATCAATGCTAGGAGATAATGCTTGGTCCTAAATAACAATCCACTTTAATTTCCTTTAAATATTTTATACGAAATTCATTCAGAATATTGGATAATACAAAATGTGTTTTAAATACTACCACTGTGTTCTGATTTATATTCTGTTGTCTTAAAAATAATCATTTCATCTCTATCATATATAAGTTTAATGTGTACCAAATATATTTAAACTGCACATGATTGACATCTGTCCTCTAAATACTTATAAATGATTATTTAAATTTACAGAATTTGCAACCACGCTGGCATAGCAAATATTGATGAAATGACCTTCTACAAGTTTACAAGTCTAAAATACTTGTAAGTACGGTTTAAAATTATTTGTTTTTTATTGACTGCATGATTTTAGTATAAACTATATTTGATTTCTGTTAAATTTAATATAATATTTTAAAAAACTTAAAACTAATAAATTTTGTTTATCAAGTTTTTTTAAAATAGAAATTTATTTAATCAGAAAAATTAAGAAAACTGTAATGAGTATTAAACTAAAATTTTAAACATTAAGTTTGGGAAAATATAAATTTACACAAATGTCAAAGTTTATAGAAATTTATTTTAATTATAATCAATATAATTAGTTTTATTAATGCAACTAATAAAATTATCTGTATAAACTGTATTCAAATCAATATTATTTATTTTTCAAAGATGGAGAAAATATAGATAAATTATTAAAGTAATTATGAGAAAATATAGAAAACATGTATATAAAAAAGAAAAATGTTGGGAGAAAAATAAAATGTAGATAAAATATTAAAAATTAAGGTAATTATGTATTAAATTCAAATTTTAATAAGTGTTATTTTAATTCCAATGTACATTAAAAGAAAAATATCGAATTTTTTCTAAATTTCATAGAATATCATTGAA
>JAPDSC010038163.1:1640-28622 GCA_026290005.1 Latrodectus geometricus
TATATATATATATATATATATATATATATATATATATATTAGTGGTATTTTTTGTATATATATACAAAATAACACCACTTACCAAAAAAGATTAAAAAAGCAGAAAATAAGTTGATCTAAACAATAGTTGACATTAAATTTAAACATTTTACAAATAATTATTTTTGTGTGTTTTCTTTATTGACTTCACAGTCTGATGTAATTGACAATGTAAAAAGCATGACAAAAAATGAGTATTCAAACAAAAATGCTAATACGATGCTTTGAATTTACAATAACAGAGGTGCGATGAAAAAATTGTTTAAAATTTTTTTAGTGATTTAAATGGTATTTATTGCGTTGATTACAAAAAAGTAATGAAAAAAATTCCATCACCCTCTGTTTATTCACAAATCACACATTAAATTATTACTTTTCAAGTTTCTATATAACACGAAAAAAGCTGTGATCATTGTGAAATAAATTTATATATATAAATTTTCAATTATAATATATTTAGCTACGTACGTTATTTTACTAATGTATTAAACTTAAATTTATGTTAGAAACATGTGAGACAGGTTTTTTTATGCTTAAGAAACTGTACAGTAATACTGGTAAAATCTGGTGCATTTTAGATTTGCTACCAGTCTGTCTCTGTTAAAACCCGTAGCTCTTTTCCTCCTCCACTCTCTGTCTGCTCACCACTGCAAGATCAATTTTCTATCTGTAGTCAGTATGAATATAACCACTCCACTGAGCATTCACTGCAAGTTGCATGTTGAGGTTGTGTGAAACGGCTTCTAGAGATTGTGTGAGCTCACCTGATTGTTTCTGCAACATTTGTGGGATTTACACTGTTAAAAAGCAGCAGAGAAACATTTCTTATTTTTTTAAAAAAGTATACTTTGCCTACTTTGGTATCAAAGTGGGGGATCAAAACAAACAATGGGCTCTTCACAAAGTGTGTTCTGTGTGTGTTGAAGAACTAAGACAATGGTTTCAAAGTAAGCAGAAATCATTTCGTTTTGCAATACCTATGGTTTGGAGAGAAATTGCAAATCACAGAGATGATTGATATTTTTGCTCTTGCTGTGTGCAAGGTTTTAATTTAAAAAATAGAAAGGAGATTTCGTATCCAAAGATTCCTTCAGCTATGCACCCTGTTTCACATGGGCTTGATTTACATGTACCTTGTCCCTCAGCTACATTAGAAAACATTTTAGATGATGTTGATGAGTTGTCTCGAGGCAGTGATGACGATAATGATGGTACTTACGAGCCCACCAACAAAGAGCCAAAACTCTTCGCGCAGTCGGAATTGGACTATTAGGTAAGAGACTTAGGCCTTTCAAAGGATTCAGTTGAGGTTTTAGAGCCGAGGTTGAAAGAAACAAATTTGTTGGCTTCTGGAACATCCTTCTCTTGGAACAGAAACAGACAAAAAGACTTTGAGCCTTTTTCTTTCGAGAGGGTGACTTTGTAATTTATACTAATGTTCCTGGGTTGGAGACATTCAATATAAAATACGACCCTGAAGAATGGAGACTCTTCATTGATTCCTCCAAAAGAAACCTGAAAGCTATTCTTCTTCACAATGGCAACCAATATGCATCTATAATAGTAAGGCATTCATTTCACATGAAAGAATGATATTAGAACCTTGAATTGGTTCTTAACAAGCTTAGGTTCTCCGATTATGAATGGACTGTTTAAGGATATTTATAAAAGTGATCTCTATGTTACTAGGCCAACAGAGTGGTTATAGAAAGTTTCTCTGCTTCCTCTGTGAATGGGATAGTCGGGGTCGTAAACAACATTATGTAAAAAAATAATGGCCAGTAAGAAGTACTTTGGTTCCTGGATTAAAAAATGTTAAGAAAAAGGGTTTAGTGGATTCTAAAAAGATTCTACTTCCACCACTTTACATCAAGTTGGGACTAATGAAGCAATTCGTCAAAACATTGCCTAAAGAAGGAAAGTGTTTCAGATATCTCTGTGAGCAATCTCCTCATTTTTCTCAGGCAAAATTTAAAGAAGGGTATTTGTTGGTCTGGATATAAGAAAAATTATGAGGGATGAAGACTTTGAGTTGGAAATGGAAGACCAGCAAAAGAAAGCATGGAAGTCTTTTAAACAAGTGGTAACTGGCTCCTAGGAAATAAAAAAAAAAGACTCAAACTACCCCGATATTGTTGCCAATCCTACAAACTTTTGGGCTGCGACATGAGTGTTAGAGTTCATTTCCTACATTCTCATCTGGACTTTTTTCCGGAAAATCTTGGAGCAGTGAGTGAGGAACAACGAGAATGATACCACCAGGATATAAAAGAAATGGAACGCAGATATCAAGGGTGCTGGAACGTTAACATGATGGCTGATTATTGCTGGATGTTAAAGAGGGAAAATCTTCAATCCCACAGCAGGAAAAGTACTAAACGAAGTTTTGAAGGAAAAAAGAAATGTTACTACAAAGATTGGTAAATGTATTGCAATAAAGCCCTTTTAACTTTTCTTACTGTATTATTAAGATTTAGTTATGTTTAAAGCAATTTTAATATCATTGTACACAAATAATACCGATATAAAATATACCAATTTCATGATTTTCACTAAATGTTTCACCTCATTTCGTAGGCAAATCTTGCGCGATAGAAAAAAAACCAAAATTATTTCTGAAATCAGCATTAAAATCTATACAATAATCAGTTATCAAAGCTAAGACAATTTAAAAAGCAAGTCTTTTTGCAGTCCTGTATAATATTATCCCAAAATTCTATTTATTTAATTCTTATGAAACATAATGACTTTGCATTTCTTAGATAAAGCTTCTGATGTTTTAACTATTTTTTAGGAAGAATTTTCAAAAAATTATATAAAAAGTTTATTGCATTTGTTTTACAGTATTATGTATTTGTATTATTGCATTTGTTTAAAAGCTTAAAAATTATACATATTATTTTCTAAAATAATGGCACATAAAGGTAATTTTGCATTTTCTAGCTAAAGCATCTGAAGTATTAACTATTTTTAATGAAGAATCTTCAAAAAATTATATAAAAAATTTATTGCATTTGCTTTACAGTATTATGTATTTGTATTATTGCATTTGTTTTAGATGCTTAAAATTATATATTTTATTTTCTAAAATAATAACACATAAAAATGATAAATCAGTGATAACTGGAGAGAAAGAATAATCTTGAAAGGAATTCATATTTTATTCATCGTACAGATTTATGCATCATAAAATCTATTCCAAAAATTGAAAAATCATTTATTTATTTATTTTTTTTTTTGAAATAACAAAATTTTTTTGTTAAATTTTAGCTAATAAACTATATAAATAACAAATTAGATAAAATTTAGAAACAGATATTTTTTGTTCGAGCAAAACAGAAATAGATATTTTGAAAACATTTATATTCGTGAAAATCTATACGCAGCCAAGTTTGCTGCGGATTACATTTTTGAAAGTCCAACACAATATTTTCCCAGAGCTTATTCCTGATCTTTGAAAAAAAGGAAAGGTTTCCGTTACAGGGCAATACAGCATATTTTTATCGGAATCTGAAAGATGTGTTTTATATTCTTATTCGTGTAAGTGAGTCACGAGACTGTTTATGTTGCTAAAAATATAAACATTCTGCTTCTCCGCTTCACACCAGTTCAATTCCAAAGGGACGCAGAAGCAGATTCCTGTCTAGATTTTCCAAAAGCAGGGAAGGAAGAGATCTTTTCTTAAAAGGAAGTTCTATATTTGTATGAGTGATAAAAGTAACTTTCTCCATAATACATTTCCCAGGAGATATTGTCAGCATGTTATCAAATTTAAAACCACCAATAACTTTCCAAAAATATAGTTATTGGTGACTATCCAAAGGCAATAGATAAGGAATATAATGTATAGAGGTCTAAAAAAATAGTTAATCAGATTTATATAAAGAATATAAGTTTTAAGCTTCTTTTTTAAACATAGGATTAAAATTTCTTTTTTAAAACTCTCACTTTTGATAATTTCTTAATTGAATTGCAAATTATGTATTATTATGTATTTTTTAGAAAATACTAAAAATGAAGCAAAATTTCTATTCAAAAATGTTTCTGCAGTTTGAAAAAAGCTTTATTCCATCATTTAAGACGGATTCTATATAATCTTATTTTTCAATATTATTATCTTTATGGGAAATTTGGAATTTTTTTAATGTTTTATAATCTTTGCCCTTAAAAAAGTTAATTACGATGTATTTTTAGTAAAAATTAGTTGTTTAAAAACAAATTTAACAAAATAATTTTTCAAAAAAGAAACTCTTAAGAAAAATCTTTGCTCTTTATTTTTCATACACAGTGTTTCAAAATATTAGACAATGAAAAATAATCTTCTTTAAAATGAACAAAAATAAAAGAGTTTTGAACACAAATAGTAATACACTAAATTGCTTAAAACTTTTACGTAAAAACTAAAAAATAAGTAAAGGGACGTTTTTACCCTTTTTAATAAACAATTTTATTTTTACTAACAAATAAATTTCTTATTATCAAATAGTTTGAGATGAAATACAAAACAAAATTCTTCAAGTAAAATAATCCAAAGAGATTATATACCTGTTTCTAATGCAATTTTAAGCGATGTTACTCAAAAATAAAGTATTTTTATTTTTCATAGTTATTATTCCATGACAGTTTAAAATTGGTTAACAACAATTTGTACTTATTTCCCTTAAGGTGCAATAAATCAGTATCAATATATAGCTTTAAAATTTCATTAAGGAAACACTTCATTGTAAAAAGGCTTTTTATTTATTTATTTTTTTAAACTACAAAAAGTATAGCGAAAAAAAAAAACTCACTTAGAAATATTATTATTTTTCTTAAAAGTCCACATCAATTTATAATATTATAAAAAAATTTTATATTTTCTTAAAATTAAGAAGTTGAAATAAATATTTAAAAAAGGACTTCTTTATTGTGTCATTTTTTACTATTCTGAAAAAAAATAGCTCAAAAACTTAGTCATGGAGGAGAGTTTTGAAACTTTTTTAAAAAATTGTTTAAATTGATTATTTTATCCTAAATTTAAATAAATATTCGTCATAAATTTCTGCATCCTTTTTGCAGTTTAATATGAATTCATAATTAACACCAATAATTAATATCATATGGCTATATTGATAGGAAATTTAAGAAATAATGAAAAATGTTATATTCGATATTTATACATTCTGAAAGTTGTATGTGATACAATCCATATCGAATATGGCGTAGGGTTGATTTTAACAACCAAAAACATCCATGATCAATGGGAGATTTGCTGTTTTGTTCTGCTGTATTGAAAAAGTTTTGTTTGGTCTTTCGTTTATTAACTTGGCTCTGATAAGTAAAAAATATGTCAAATTATACTTACTCAAGATGACGAAAACATTTCGAAAAGTAATATGCACTATATTGAATAATAATCAGTATATAACTTAAAGAAAAAATATATATGCAAAGAGTAAAACTGAATATAACATTTTGAAGTTAAATCCAAGCAAGTAACATTTAATAAAGAATGATTTTGATATACTTCTTCCTTGAATATATATATAATAATGATGAAATATATAATCTATTTTTTATTAACAGAAAATAAAAGAAACAGATTATTATGCTAGAAACCTTTCTCACAAGATTATTCACAAGTATGAAAGATGAATTATATTAGCAATAATATTGCAGATATAATTTAAGGAAAAAAAGATAGTTAAAATGAAGTCAACTGAAGGCATCATTTACATAATTGTAATTTTCATTGCTATTCATTCCTTCAACCTTATTGTCCTTCATTAATAATTAAGATCAAAATAAACAAATTTTCAATAGTGAATATTTTATGTTATATCTTCGAGTAATTTTCCAAGCATTTTATAGGGAAAAAAATATAGATTCAATGAGTGAGAAATGAGCTGCAATGGATAGTTCTGATTACCAATGATGTATTAGATTTCTTTAAGAGTGATAAAGCAATAAACACCCTGAAGCACCATTAAAGATTTTTTTCACATATTTGTGTCTTTTAGTAGTTACTTTTCCTGTGATAAAAGAAGTATAGAAACTGTGTAAAAAAGCTTTTTCTATAGACAAGTCAACTTTTTGACCTTAGGCAGTAGCACACATTACTGACCATCAAGCTCAGAAACATTTTATATTTTTATTTCATATGAGTTACACTAGAATTTTTGATAGAGGAATAGATCTACTTGATTTTATTTATTAGAACTTTTCTGTTGCAAGTGAAAAAAATTATTTTTTTTCTCTCTGAAAATATTTCACAGAAAATTAAAACTATTCTTGTAATGCAATAAAGAAATGAATATACACTCATATTTTATCAAAAATATAAAACATTTAAATCATTAATTCTGTCAATTGTTTAATCATCTTGAATTTCAGAAAATAATTAAATGTAATGAATGAAATCACATTTCTTAATTTTAAATTATCTGAGCAAAATACTTTGTTATTGTATCAAATAACTGCACAAAATAACACTTCCATTAACTTTTACTTAAAAACAGACAATAAGAATTAAAAAATAGGTTTTAGAAAATTAGAAGCTAATAAACGTACCTTTATAAAAATGATTAAATTTACTCTTTTGAATAAATTTGGTATATTGCTGGTTTTATTATTAGAGGTGCCTGTATACACCACCTTGCTAACAAATAAAATTTATTAATTAGTTTACACATGTAAACATTTCTGGAACATTGAATTACCAATTTAAAGCAAATTTTTATTCCAAAAATACATTTTCTTCGACAAACAAAAGGCTTTTGTAAAAATGAGTTAAATATATTATATTTCCTTTCATTTAATAAAATTATTTACATTTCCTTCCAGCACAACTGGCTTTAATGTATAGTAAGTAATTACGATTTTGACACTCTATGAAGTCAGTATTAGTGTAAAATTTAGTTACTGAAAATATTAGACATTTAAATTATATTTGTAAAATACAGTAACACAGTATTAGTAAATAAGAGCTTTGTAAAAAGTTCTGGTTGTAAGTCAGGTTATTTATTCGAATAACAATATATAACTATTTTTTGTGTGATAATTTATAAAAAAAAACATCAAACATAATTTACAAGGCAGATGAAAGTCAACAATGTTTCATAAATATTTTTTAATTCCTTCTGAAGAATATTTTCATTGATTTCAAAGAATGTTTTTCAGGGATATTTCATTTTCAAAACTGAAATTTAATTATTGTCTCTTGAAGAAACTGTAAATCACCGATGATGTCATTGAAATATAATTTTATTTCTAATTAACTTAGTGTCTTATTTTAAATGAAGCCAAACTTTCTGACATCGATTTTGAAATTAATTTTTTAAAATGGAATAATTCACTTTGTGTAAATAAATCTTGTCATATTAAAATGAAATAAATGTTTAAAAATAGTTACAATCATAAAATTGTGTTCATTCAAACCGTGAATTTAATAAATAACAACTTCATCCATGGTATTATAAACAATAATTTTAATGTCTTATTTTCTGATTTCATACATTTTTTCCAAAGGTGAATCATTTGTATAAGATAAGAAAAGTTATTTTTGACGTTAAGTTTAATTTAATTTATTTATCAGCACTAGAAAGCTTCAGAAATGTATTAGATATTCTTGAGACATAAGAAATGTTAGTTAGAGTTTTTTTTATCATACCTTTGTTTAACTATATTTATATTCTTTTATTACATTCCTTTAATAAAACTATAATTTTCTATTTCCAGAAATTTGGAATAGTGTTATGATATATTCAATAATATTTCGAATCCAGAAATAGAAAATTGCTATTTATATTAACATAGGAAATTTACTGCTCTTTAATTTATTTTTCTTTAATATTTTTGACATGGTTTTGATATAATTAAAAAAAGTTTCAATGGATAAAATATATTTATGTCACTAAACTGAAGTTTTATTGTTCTTTAGATTATGTAAGTTTTTTGTTTCTTGCACTCTTCATGTTGATTTCTCATATTAAAAAATAGACTTTTCAATAGATTTATGATTGGAACATTGTCTTTCGTACAACCATATTGTTAAATAAATCCTCGCTAGTAGTGTTTTATGGGAAATGATGAGTTAGTTGCTTTAAATCAAATGAAAAGTATTTTTAAAACATAAAAAAATTAGAGCAAGGAAAGTTTTTAAAATGATTTAAAAATATTATAAATTTATTATAAAATCAAAATACATAGTTATAATATAAAAATTTTAAGTTTATTAAATAAATTATTTGAATGTTTATTAAATAAATTATATTTAACTTTCATATAATTTATTAAATGAGACGTTTCATAAGATTTAACAGTACAGAATCCACGGGAAAGAAATAATTTCAATTTTTCACGTGGTTTCTGTATAGTTAAGTCATTAAACAGTCATGAATAATATTTTCAAGATATGTGTTATTCATTAATACTGAGATACATTTAAAACAAATTAATTACAAATAAAAGATTTGAAGAATTGTAAATTGAAAGAATAAAATTAAATAAATCTTAATTTTATTTTTTCAACTTTTAAACACATTTACAATGTATTTGTATAAAGTACTTTAATTCCTGATTCATACAAATGTTTTTTCGTATCGTATACATATAGTTATACATTATTACACTGGGAGATTTCTTAAAAAATCATAAATAAGGAATAATGATGTAATGATGCAAAAGTGTAAGTAATGAATAATTCCGAGTGTAGTTAATTCTATAGATTTATATATTTAACAAATCATAACTTAATATTTTCAAAATTGAAGTCATTGATATAACTTTCCATGTGACTATTGTTTTATTGACGTATAATGAAAATATTATGAACGAGATCTACCAGAATTATAAATTTAGGAAAGCCTTGATATTTCTAAAAAGCTATATATTTATTTATAAATTTCTATTTTCGATATAAGAAAAATATATGCAAAATATTTCTGATATTAAAGTACGTTTGACATTTTTGAAAAGAAAAATATTTTCAAATACAAAACACATTTATTCAAGAATTCTATTCAATTTTTGATCATGGTTTTCTGAAAATGAAAATATTTCCTATAGAGGGAACGACATAGTTATATTGGTTCTTTAAAATCTGTGAGGCCTGTTTACATCCACTTTCAGATACCTGAATCACAATACAGTTTCTGTTATTTTAAACAGAAATATTCTGCTCCATCAATTTTGCCGGTAGAAACTTATAGAGATATAACTTCAGCTTTTACCTCCAGGTGACTTGAAGATGATGCCTAAAAGCATTTATTTTTTAGGTCGAATGCGAGTCACTTCATCTGTAACACATTTCCCTGGGGAAATAGCCAGGATGATATTGAATTCGAAAAGACCTGTAACTACCAAGTAGCATTTTTCAAGAAAACATACTAAAATCGAAGAGTATATAAATATTTAATCACAACCTCATAAGTTTTAAATTTCTTTGAACTAGAGATTTGAAAAAGTGTAGTTTTATATTTTCGGAAAATAAATTAAAAATTCATGAATTTCTGTTAAACCTTTTTGAGATTGCATAATTTTTATTATGTTTTGTCGATAAATATATTATTCATTATATAAATATACTTTGACTCTGTAATGAGAAAACTTTTATTGCTTAAGCTCAAATACTTGTTTAAAATCTAATATAACCTTCAATAACTCTAGACAAAATGAATAATTGATTTTGGTAAATCCTATAAGGTATATTTTGGTTTCTCCCTTGCATTAAATGTAATGAACTATTAAATATCAATTTACAGAATTAAGTAATACATATATCTAATACATATATATATATATATATATATATATATATATATACATTTTAAAATCTATATATTTATGCAAAATTTGGAAGACGTTAACTTTCAAAGTTTTCGTTAAAATATATTGCTTATAAAAAAATACAAGTTTTTATCCATCTTTTTTTTGTAAATCTGTTATGTTATATTACTCTTATATAGTAACTACATCCTGATAAGAAGTAAAATTATTGTAATTTCATATTTTTATGAAACCTTAGTTTTACAAGGCTTAAATGACAGCCCTTTTTATACTTTTCCTGAATTATTAACAATTGATTTCACTATAGTTTCAGAATATTTCATTTGAAAAAAATTTAGAGCGATAGAAAAGTTAATATTTTAATTTTATAGTACCATTTTATTAATTATTATGTAAGATATTAAAATTTTCTTGACATTTATTTAAGGAAAATGCATATGAAACAATGAGAACAAAGATGCTCAGTAAAAACAAATTGTCTAAGAAAAATCTAACATTTAGAATGGACAGTGTAATTACAGATGCAGTGTACATTATGGTTGCAACGAATGAAGCTAATTAAAGACCAATAGAAAAAGGAATTGCCTCCATTTTGCAGGTCTCTTGATTAAGTCAAGTCTTTTATGAAACAAAGTTGATTACAGGTGATCTAGAAATTAGATAACAACAATGAATTAAGTTTTATTTTTAGCAGTACCCTTAAAAACATTAGTAAATAGTTTATTTATTAAGTTTGTGTAGTTTTTTGTAGAGCCACTTTACATTTTCTTAAAAAATTGTTGATTTTTTATTTCCGTTAACTTGTATTTGTCATTTACGTAATGCATCCGGAAATAATAATAATATAAAAAAATAAGTTTTTGCTAATTAATTATATTATTTTCTCCTAAAGCGGAGAAACTATTTAAGTATTATAATAACGGCAGCAGTTATAAATAAATTTATAATTTATACAAGTGAATAAATTTTTGTCATTGAAATAAACTTAGACATTTTTAATGAATTCTTAAATAAAATTTTATTGCACATACATGTATTAAAATATATGTTTCCAATACTTTTTTTCATTAAATTAAGGTTCAACCGATTCTTAGTACACCTATAAAAAAACTAAGAAACAATGTATTCTTCCATTAAATCAGCTTATATTTATCTCGTTTTCGAATTTTAAACTTATTTCATTTATATATTAAATTTTGCAAAAATTCTATGAATATCTTAATGTGAAAAGCTAAGCAAATTTATCTTACACACATAATGTATGCATAACAAATAAAATATATTACATGCAAATTATTACATTTAAATTTCTTTATGAAAATCAGGAACGATAATGCAATAAGAATAATGTAATTTTAAGAAAGCTTAATAAATGAAAATGAAATTTGAATGTAATTTTCTTATAAGAAATTGGCTATAAATAGAAAAAATACCAGTACGGCTCAGTTTTTATCAAAGTTAAGATGTTTCTTATTGGGTTTGATGTTTATTCTGACAGTATATTTATGACCTGTATCGTGATCTTAAGATATTAGGCAATGTATGAAAAAGACAAGTTATTCCCACAATCTTGCGATACACCTTACAGAATCTCAGCCGCTAATAAATATTAACATCTGAGAAGCTGAGTAGTCTTAAGGTATTATAAAGTTGTTTTGAAACATGAATCAAGCAATATAAGATTATATGAAAATGTACGAAAGCATTTTGTATCTGCTTCTAGTAGTATAAACTAACAGCATGAGTAGCATTTCTTTGGCTAATTGGTAGGGCAATACGTTCCATAATTGTGTTCGGAAAGTTTATTATAATAAACTGCATACTTAAAATCATGTTTTTTATATTTACAATACTAAGCAGAGCATTTAAAAAGAGACATCGTAATCAAACATCGTAAACAAAACTTAATTAGTTTTGTCTGGTTGGCGTAAAACAATATTCACTTAGATAAACCATAATTTAGTCTGAAAACATTTATCAAACATGTAAAAGTTTGGACATCAGAGAAAAACAAGTGGTCTGCTCCCCAATATCACTGAACTTCATTCTGTAGTTGGAACTTAATTTATTATTTTGTGGTGTGTGGTTTTCATGATCTTAGAAGGATAACGATGTACTATCATATCAACCTGAGGCGCAGCTTGTCCTTTTTGGACCTTGCTCCAAAAAACCCAACCAACCAACTATATTGACCTGAAGGTTTATAGACATAGTTCTGTGATGTTTTTTCAGTATTAGAATGAAGTCCTAGAACCCATTGTGATAATTAACACTGCAGAAGTTGTTGACAAGAATTTCATCGTAAAATTTTTCTGTTATAATATATGTTTTTTTTTTTTTTAACTGTGTTGGGCGCATATGATTTCCGAGATAGCCTTTATCTCTGAAACGAAAATAGCAGCAAAAAAAAAAAAAAAAAAAGAAAAAACAATTAATATTTCCTTTACTGTAGTCTTAATTACTTGAATCTACCTCATAACTAAGCATAACCAAGTTCTGTAAGCTTTGTAACTTTCTAAATGTAAGGATGCTCACAAGCACTCCTCATGTCTTTTTATTGTTTTCTAACTACATTTTCCTGATTAATAATTTCAATACGATTTTGTCGTTTAATTTAAAAACAGTCTATATTTGTTTATCTTTGTAATTATTTTATATTTTGTATTATGAATTATATTTGTTAAGACTGAGGCAATATTTTTCTATTTTTTGGATTTTACCCTTTCATGTTCACGTTTTAGATGAGAACGAAAACGTTTTTATCACCTTTCCTATATTATATAATTTTGAACATTAAAGCATATCGATTTTATACTTAACATTATTCTATGTATAACATTTATAGTATCGTTGACGATAATTAACTATAAAGATGATATTTTTTCTTCTTATTTTATGCTCCTCACTATTGCCGCACTACAAGTTCAGTGTAACTACTTTAAATAATGCAATTTGCTATAATTCCTATAGAAAGTTGTGTTATTGAAAGTAGTTATTTATTATCAAAACTATTACTGAAGAATACATTAAAATTTTATTCACATAGGTGTTATTTTGAAAAAGTTATTGCTATTTCCGTACATTTCTTTTCATTTCAGAAAACCATTGTAAATAGATTAGGTGAGTGATAGGACAGTTTGAAAACATTTACATTGAACACTCTTAAGTGATGGGTAAAGATGCCCAATGGACAGGTAAAAAAAATAATGAAATGACATATTTTGGAAGGACAGAGTAAAATGAATATGATTAACACAACTGGATACTGCCTATTTGTTGTTCGCAAATATTTGTTTTTAAATTACGAAGATAATTATCAGAGTTAGGTAGTAAAAAAGAAGAACAAAAGATAAATAGAATTTTCTGTATTTATATTTCTAATTGAATGAATCCATTTAGGGAGTCATTAACTTTTCTTCAATCATCTATCAACTTCAGTGTGAATAAATTTATTTATGTTTTATAATAATAATAATTTTTTAAGAATATAATATTTTATATTTTAAGAATATATTTATTTAAGGTTCTATAAATATTTGAATACTTTAAGTTGTGTATAAATAGTAATTATCAAAATAGACATCATTTGCTTTATCTTTATGTAGCCGAGAGAGTTCTTCAATAGTTTTATCACTTAAAAGTTATTGAGTATTTCTAAATTGGATAGTTATTGAAAGATGTGTAAATTATAATAGGAGCTCTTGCAATTTTTTTGTAACGATAAGTAAATAATGTCAAAAAAAAAAACTTTACTATCGACAATTATTTTATTTTTACATGGGATAATATAGATAGACTCTTTCATTGATAATAAAGTTTTATACGTAAATATTGAAATGTTATTTTTCCAAATCTTTGTGTTTTATGCACATCTAATGAAATTTCGTATATTATTGTTTTTCTAAATTAAATAAAACATAATAGTTTATGATTTTAATTCTATTATTGAATTTTTTGATTAGTTTGTTAATCATTCTTAGTATTTGGAGTACCTAAAATGTATAAAATATATCAAAATACATATGAAATGATATTTTGAAAAAGTTGAAAAATTTATTCCTAAGTAAATGAGCTTGTGCGTTTTGGTCGCTAATCTTTAAACTATTTTGCTCATTAAAATTAATATATAAATTCCTGCTTTTAGTAGTAAGCTTTTTATATTTTAATTCTAAACTATTTAAGTATATTAATATTAAGGAAATATAATTAAAAGTTTATTAAATGTCTATGTAAATCTCTCGTAAATGTTCATGATTTTAAGGTGCATTTAATGATTAAAATGAAATGTATTTAAGCAATGAACTAATTATTTCCTTATCTGAAATTTACTTTGTTGAATTTACATTTAAAACATTTTTGTCGCATTGAAGCAGCACAATGAGATAGCTATTTTGTGCGATTTGAAAAGAATTCTCTTAAGAGCACCCTACAGCAATTATTAAATATACGAACAAAGAAATTACCATTCGTTAATTATATCATGGTTTGTGCTTCGAAAGACTAAATGGAAAACCGATAATCACTTTGCAACAAAGATGACTTTATTATTCTAAAATTTACTATTTGAGTTAAATAATGATTGTAAATATAAAAGATTAAACTCAGTTATGCTTTAATTTATAAGAATTTTTATCTGACGAAAATTTGAAATAACTTGTAAGGCATTTTTCTAGTAAAAAATGAATTCACTAATTTGAAAATCAACAGGGATTTCAGATTGTTAAAATAATTGCTTTAATTAAAAAAGAGTGGCATAAGTCTAATTTCACACTTTTAAATGACTTAAGATTATGTGCAACCCTCTAAGTATCTACAAGAATTCAAGAATTAATGGTTTGATACTTGAGTTTTTGATTGTTTATTTCCTTAAAATTGTATATTTATCTAGAGTGCTCAATATCTATCTCAGCAACGCAGCAGAAAATATAGGAAATTATTCCTACTTTTCTTCTTAATAGATTATAGTGAACATGTAGTATGTTAAATCACTGTTAGTTATGTTAATAAATATGGCTTATATTAAAGAAATTTTATTATAATTTGTCTTATAGCATATATATTTTTTCTATGTTTTCTTCTAATTCGTTAAAATTAACAACACACCAGAAACTTTCACGTGTTAGAAGGATGAAAATAAATTAGCCTTACTCGATCTATTTTCGATTAGTTGGTTGGGTTTGTGGCGCAAGATCCAGAAAGGACAAACTGTGCCCTGTTTTCGATTAAAATATATTATAATTTTTAAGTTTATATAATATAATTCTGTATAGCAGAATACCATAATAATGGGCATCAATTGGTGCATGACAAGCTCTATCAAATGTGTTTCGTTTAATTAAAACTTCAAAATCCAGAATATTTTTGATTATAATTCTTTTAGCATTTGATTATAAGTCACTAACTAGTTTTAAGAACAAATTAATTTGTTATTGTACAGCAACTATAAATTTTGAAAAGTATCTTCCGATTCTCCGATTTTCTGATTCTTCCGATTGTATTTGTATTCTAATTTTCCTTTAAAATTATTTAATAGTTATTATAATATCAATATTGCACCAAGGCTTTATTTTGCAGAATCTTTCTTTGTATAATTCAGAATTCAAATCTTTAATTGAAAAAACAATTAGATTGCTTTTCAGAACCAAAATATTTTAAGTTTTATAGTAATATAATATCTTGAATCAACATAATTAGTATTAAAAATAAACCTTAACCATAGAATCATAAATGTGGTTATAATTTTAATTGGTAATATATACATGTTATATATATCTATTCATATATAAGTATTAATAAAGTCTTTAAACAATATAAGAAACTATAACTTGCAACTAAATTGACATAGAAAGCAGAGATTCATTTGATTTGTTTTTATTATTGCGTTAATTTAAGACAGTAAAATATTCTTTTACTGCATTTTTTTATTCTTACAAAAATTAAACTCTTCATTTAATAATGAAAATTATGTTGTCAGTCTTACAAAAATAACATAATCTTATTATTTGATATTAAACTGAAAAATAAAACAAAATTTAGATAAATGCATGTAAAGTACTCTACATATTTTTTATAAAGCAACACATATCTTAAACAAAATTCACACTTTCGTAAAGTACTGAATTTAAAAAAATGAGCTCTTATAGCAATTGTTATTCATATTATTAAAAAATTTTCAACATTTTTGTTTTGTGAAAAAGACTTTCACAAGAGTTAAGATAATATGCAAAAGTTTTATAATTTCCACCTTATATAATAAAAAGTAAGCAAACACAAACCCTTTGAAAATGATTCTTTTAATACACTGTTACCAATTCAATGTATCAGTACTATTTGAAAATCAATATTCAATCTGTTCATCAATATTAATGTAAAATTAACATCAGCTGATAATTTTGCTCTGGTTTGAAGAATGACTTCATAAATCTTAATTCAGGTGTGAGATAGTATTTTTTAAATCATAATAAAATATATTCATCCGTGGTATAATTTGAGGCAAAATACTGTACAATTAAAGTAAAATTATTAGAAATAATTTTAGATAATGCATCTATCTCAATTGTTTTATAATATATAAAAAGAATAAAGAAATTATATTAAATTATTGTATTAATTAATTAATTTTTCATGCATAAATGGTTTGATTTTTCCATGAGCAGAAAATGAAATTGATTTTCTTTGATAAATAGTGACATTAACTACAATAGCATACTTTATGGGAGGACAATAAGTTTTAACTTTACGATTATTCAAAACTCTTTTAAATTCATCTAATTACCTCGGTCAAAATTTTTAGTTATATATATTATCGCTCGTCTTTAAAGGTATATTGTTTTATTGTATTTGTAAAACATTTGCAATTTTGAATCAAACTTGAGAGTTTTTAGAGTTTTACTGTTCAATGGTAATTTTATCCACACAAATGTAGTCTATTCTTGAAGCATAAGCTAGTTTCAATCATTCATTTTTGTACAATATTTTTCAACTTATTAATATATTAATATTTTTGGAGGAGACTCACAATTCTTTTGCTTTTAACATACACTTATTCAATGTAAAGAATATACACTGAGTGAGAGAAAGAAATTCTTTTCATTTCATTATATTGAAAATTAACAAAGGAATTCTATCAATAGAATAAACATTTTTCCAACTAATGAGGAAGCTTAATTGTAACTTTCAATTTGAAGATGATAGGAATATATTCTATCTTGTTAGAGTGTTTTTGATCTTCCATAAATATAAAAGAAATTATTTATATGAATATATTTTGGGTGTTTTTGATTTTAAACTTTCGGGTCACCATTAAATTAATGGTGAGTTAAAAATGAACCAAATTTTTGTCTGGGAGCAAAATATTTTTCAGTTGAATAATAGTTCCAGCTAATAAACATTATGTTGTCAAAAGATTTCATTAATATTAAAGCATTTCATATGACGAATATGAAATGCTTTATTTAAGAAATGCATAAAAGTCCCAACTGCTTACTTTTGTGAATGAAAAATCATGATTATTTAAAATTTTAATGCGCATAATGCATAGACATTTATTTGCTTTGAGGCCCAGAAAATGCTCAATTAAGCTCTTGGTAACAGTTCTTACATATAAAGGAAATGTCTTTTTCAAAAGAAGAGTAAAACAAATCTTTTTTATCATCCAAATCATATTCATTGTGAGGATCTAGCAAGAGTTTTTATTCAAAAGATTCTGATCCAATTATTGTACAGTTCTGTAAAAGAGCAGATCAGAAATCTTTAGTGAAGATATACTTACATATTAGTTTGCAAGCAATTTAATAATAATAACACCTATTTTAATTTGATTTCTCCTCTAATGTAATTAAATAAAATCATTTGTTATATTTTCTTTATTTACGTTAAAAATAATATCATAAATTTGATATTAATGAATTATATAAATATCAAATTTGTGAAATTATTTTTAAAGTAAATAAAGAGCATGTAACAAATGATTTTATTTTGTTTTTCTTATTGAAATTTAACCAGTATAAAGCTTTCTTGAATTTTTCAAAGTTCCATACTGAAAGAATGAGCCTAATGTCATCATCATTGAATCAAATCTTGTAAAATTAAAAAAACAAAATATGAATACAATTTTGTTTGTTTCTTGTTTCTCATTACAAAAGATTTTTTGCTGAAGTAAGATAATGATTTAGGATAAAGGTTTCTGTTGAAATAATTTTAGAAGTCACATTCCTCTATAAAATATTAAATATGAAAAGTAGTAAAACAAATATGGAATAATTTTGAATTGAAATATAATATTCTTTAATAGATTATGTATTCGTATGTTCTATGAATTGAATTAAAGAAGAAAACTTAAATTTAAATTATTTTAAGTTCCAATTTTTTATGCGTTCATAGTGTTCATTTTCATGTTAATATTATTTCACATTTCACGCATAAAAATTATTTTATAAGCACTTACGAAGAGTTAAACTAATAATATTTTATAATGCACAAAAGTCTTAAAGTTTTAGTTTGTCATATATAATTAAATAAATAATTTCAGTTAAAACGTTATTAAAAAAAACCATCTCACATACGTAATTGTTGAGTTAATTTTATGTATTTTCGTTTCAGTGAAGTTGAAGTAGAAATTGTTGGCAACAAGACTGATGTGAATTACTGAAAATTGTCTCTCAAGGTGATTGTCTGGCATAATTGTGTGTGTGCAATAAAATTAATGTGATCAAAAATCTTCATCTTTGCAAGCACTTCAAATTTGAATAACTGAATTGGAAGATTGCAACTATTTTGCTACATCAAGTACTCATTTATTCTCAAAACTACTTTCTGAAATATAGAATATCAATAAGCATTAACAAATTAAATTCAGAATATAATCAACTGAGTTAATTCATGAATTGTTTAAGCCAAGCAACTAATTTAGCTTTTTTTTATACTGATCTATTTCGCCCAAAGCAAACAGAATCTAACAACTATTTAAACATTTTAAAAATATGTTTAATTCATATTATTTTAAAAATGCTGCAGTGCTCAATTCTAAAGAGTACTCAAAATAAAACTTTATAAATTCAATTCATTATTCATGAATTTTTCCAATTTATTATTTTATTCCCACAACAAATGAAGGGAATCTTTTTGGTATATTTAATTATTGATTACATTATTAATTTATTCACTTTTTATTATTCTGTTTTGAAATTAGTATCATGTTTTAATAATTTTATATTCATTACTGATTGCTTGTGTGTAATCTATGCAGTTAATGGGAATTGTATAAGAAAAAGTTTCTTTCTTAATATTATGAAACTAGTTATAAATGTCTTACGATATTTTTCTAGGTAATCATTCTTCATTTCTAAGCAAGTTTATGTAATTATGAATAAATGTATGAATTTATCTCTGTAATAATATATTATCAAATACTGAAAATTATATTTATAATTTTGGTAAAATACTATTACTGTTTACTAATTTATTCATTTCTATTACAGATTTTCTCATTTTGCTTTAATGGTTTATTTTGTTTTAGGATTACCATTTAATTTTACCATTAAATAAATTTAAATGTATGTTTAAAAGTGTATTATACGAAATAGAAAAACAAAAAGATTAAGTATACAGAAAACAATAACAAATATTTTAAACATAATAATTTTAAATTTGATATTAAACTATGTCATTAAAAATTCAGAGGTTTTATGTTTCTTGTTTGGAAAGAAATTTATATAGAAGAATGTCAGTTAAGATAGTTTCAATTTGTACGGCAGAACATTTAACTATTTATTAGCAACAAAGCACAACATAATATTGTGTCATCTGACTGTTAATCAATAAAGATCTGCTGATGAAAAGCAGATCCATCCGACTGTCGTATCTGCAGTGGGGAATATTTATCTTCTTTCTCTTTGAATACAAACACTAGAGGCTTATGATCAGTGAACTACATAAAATTCCGTTCTCCTACCATATACCTAAGTTATAAGGTAAAAAGAAAGTTTTATTTAATTGAAAAGTTTTATTTAATTTTATTTCATTTATTGCTTTTAATGACCCAAAAGCGCATGACTTACAGAAAGTGAAGTCTATTATTAATTCTCGAAGTAACCATTATCGGCTTCCACCATCCAACGTGTCTCTAGTTGAGCAACACCCTTGGGGTAAAACTCGGGGTTTTGGACTCAAATAAGTTCATGAGTGCTTGTCATAATTCCGCTTCATTGCTGAAGGAATTTTCATGCTGTTCCATATTCAGGGAAGGGAAAAGTTGGTAATCTGACGAGGTAAGGCCAGGTGAGTAAGGAGGATGTAACAAAGTCTCCCAACCAATTCGTTGTATGGTATTCCATGTCCAACATGCAGTATTGCTTTATCGGCCAAGAAGAATACATCTTTCGATAACTAATGCTGGCTTCTTCTGTTGCAAAAGATGTTACACACGTTCCGATTTCTGCGAGTGCAAGTCCACCGTGATCGTTTGGCTCGTTAATAGCAGTTCATAGTAAACCAATTGACATTTAGTCCTCCAGAAACAAAACATAATCTTGCGTGTGTGCAGAGGGACAAATCTTCCGTCCTGAATTTATGAAACCAATGCCTTGAGTACGTTAATTCACAACACTATCCTAGAATGCTTGATATATTCAGAGACTTGATGCCGTAGCTGATAGCCCTCTTTGAAATAGTAAAGCAAACAACACCGAACGAGCTCCTTTAACATATCCATTTTTCTTTTTTATTGTTTGAATTATGATTAATGAGTGTGCATGGTGGACTTGCTTTTGTAACGACTAATATTTCAGTTCTCTACTAACCAGTGTCTCAACCACGTCATACATTAATTGGCATAATTATTCACTTCATTCAAAGGCAAAGGGAAAATGGAACGAACATACTTATTTACCCTGCATTTAATTGCTATGTAGGCAGACAGTAACTACTTATCACTTGCACTTTAACTAAGTTAGGCTGAAGAGAGAGTCTTTAAAAAAGTTAAAAACTGCTATCATCTAGAGGCCTGATGATAAGTAGTAACACCAACCACAGTAAGTGATGCATCTACTACACTAGCAAGTGTTGCATCTACTGTTGAGTGGCCCAAAACAGTGGTCTCTTCTAGATCATTTTTATTCTTCTTAAATGTTGATAGAGCCCCTTCTAACAGACTGATAACTTTTCTGGCCCTTTTCAGATAAACATTGAGTGTTGCTTCTGTTCTGGCATCATAAGATAAATATTATATAAAAATCTCAAATTGCTAGGAACCTACAAAGCTTTAAATGGTTTCTGGTTCTGGAAAATATAAAAAAACAATTGCGAATTTCTCTGCTGTTTGATAATTAGCCCGTGATGGCACAATATCTCCGAGAGATTTCACAGAAGTCTTCCCCAGAACATTCTTTGAGGCATTGAGAATCACACCATTCCATCTTGTAATTGCAAAAATACCTATTTAAGGTGGTGCAGATGTTGGAATACTTTCTCTGAAGTAATCAAAATATCATCGAAGTAGGGTTCTCAAAACTCCGTACCCCTGAAAACATGGTAGATGAATCTTTGGAACATGGTAACTGCATTTGACAGCCTAAAGGGTATGTAGAGGAACTCACACAAAAAGTCTAAACAGTGTACCAACAGCCATTTTAGAGATTTCTCTCTTTTGTGCTGGGATATCACTTTTGCCAAATCTAAAAAAATTTTTTTCTTTTTCTCCAGCACTTACAAATATTCCTGGGTATGGAAAACTGGATATTGATCTAGAAATGTCATACTATTGATCTTCCTATAATCCCCATAAGGATGCAAATCTTCAACCGTTTTTGACACCATGGGAAGTAGAGATGTCTAACAGCTGCTTTATGTTTTGAAATCCTTTTTACAATAAAATTCAGGTTTTTTGCTGAGCTGCCTTGAGCGTATTCAGAGGAAAGCTCCTTGCTTTGAGAAAACTGGCGATCCCTTAGTTAGGGTTGTGTGATTTACCTCATATTTTGCTTGGCCTTTTCTAAAACAATTTTAGTAAGATCAAAAAATACAGCAAGCAGATGAGGAAACTTCGTATTACCTTTAACTGCCTTAACCGCAAAATTATTGGCTTCTTTTATCGCTGTATTCTTGTATCTGGCTGTTTCAGAATGAGATTTCGTTATAGAGTCTACCAGGCATCCTTGAAAAATATCAACTTGCTTTCCATAGCGGAGTAAAATAACTTCTCAAATTAACGGTTGAAATACATCTGCGATGATAAACGGCCGCCAGAATATTCTTTGTAAGCCCAGATCAAACGTTCAGAGCCTTTGGACCAAATTCG
Source organism: Latrodectus geometricus (assembly GCA_026290005.1). Taxonomy (NCBI): domain Eukaryota; kingdom Metazoa; phylum Arthropoda; class Arachnida; order Araneae; family Theridiidae; genus Latrodectus; species Latrodectus geometricus. Next base: position 23,740 of record JAPDSC010038163.1, read on the forward strand.
CATGGTGGTTACAGTTGCTGCGAACAGCTGCAAGGAAACCAGACGTTTCGTTCGAATATTTCGATACTGCTGATACATTGGTACATAGGAATTACTGATACATCGGTACTGGTATTAATAAAATATCTTGACTTAGTAGATTTATTGGAAAGATACAATTGATTAATATCAACTTTTCTACAACGCGCTGGTTCAAGTGATAGCTGTTCTAGCTCTCTGCTGAAAGGAACAGGTTTTAGTACAATTCATCTCACATTGTTTGAAACATCGCTAGTACCAACAGTGTTCGTGGTTTCTGGACTCCGTTGACTCAGTGGTAACGGGAAAGTACACAAAAGCTAGAGCATTCACGTATTTCCAGGCGAGACAAGCACGATGAAATATCCTAAGTAAGAGTTTTTATCTCCATGTCTCCCATCTCGACTACTTGAATTGATGGCATGTTGCATGCAGCTGCAATAACTCCATTCAGAATTTCAATTAACTTTTCCACTTTGACATCAGAGATAGCAAGCATCTTCTGTACATTGGCTGGAAGACATTGTAAGAAAAGGGATTTAAGCAAATTATTGGAAAGCCAGTTTCCAATCTTGTTCCTCATCTCCAACAAAAGACGTAAGGTCTTGCCATCCGGTTATTACATTCCAGAGATGAAATCTCAGAGACATTGTTTTTCAGCGTCGGAATATCGCGAACATAGTTGGGATCTAAGTGCAGTGTATGAATTCTCTTTCGGTGGCTTCAAAACAAAAACTCCAACAATCACCAGTTTTTAAGGTTGTAAGAGGCAGACAACCTCGTGTAATTTCGTTATCTCTTGAGATAACTTATGTCAGCGTAAATTAGCTTTCTATCAGACTGAACCAAATCTCTGGACTTGAACGCCAAAATGGTGAAGTTTTTACGGCTACTCGAAATTTGTAAACAAAATGTTTTTTCTCGAGACAACAGATTTCAAAAATAAGGAAAATAATGTAACAAAAGGTGTAGCAAACCCTACAAATATGTCCTATGATTCTAGAAAGGTTTTTTCATTGCAGTCACACTCTAGAACACAGGTAATCACTTTGACAATGAATGAATAAAAATAACACATCCTCAAGAATAATTAAACACTAAAATTCAATAAAAAACATAGTATTAACATAGCTAGAACATGCTTAAATATAATAAACATGGAAGCATTCACCATATCGACTACAGCCGGCTTCAGTGAGGTACTCTTTATATACTCTTGATGGCTATACAATGATGCCTGAAATTTCATTGTATTATTTATAACTTAAGAAGCTGTATTTTGTTATAGGTTAGCATCAACTTTCTTGTCAGAAAAAAGTTATCAATTACATTGTTTATTATATAAAGACTTGAATAAAACTAAATTTAGATTTAATTAAAATATTTCAGTGATTTTGTAAGCTCAGTAAAAAATAGTGTATAAATTTTAATGTGAAGATTAAAATGTTTCTACTTATAGAAATAGATAATTCTCTCATTTATTTGCTTAGATTAACAAAAAACTATTTCAAATTGAACTCGAAAAATAGTTTTAAAGCAAAAAATGAAAATACTTCATAGAAATATAAACAGCGATTATGAATTGCGGGATCCTATTTCTGATTATAAAAAGAAGAATTTTGAGAAGAAACTTTTATTAGTTTGAATGTTCCCTGTCAATTACAATAAACATTTCAAAAAGAGCTCTGCTTTCGCAGCAAAAATCAGAAGCTGAAAGACAATGTACAATCTTATAATACGAGCTAGTAAATGTCTAGTTTCATTTTGTTTAATGTGAAAGAAAGTAGTACTTTTAGTGTCATTTTATATTATCTTCAGTTAATGTGTTGTTACTTTTATCAAAATACTTTCGCCGATTTTTGTAGGTTCTAAGAATGGCAAAGCATCAATACTTAAGATAAGTATAAGAACAAGTGTATTAGATAATTGTGCATTTTTTGTATCTTTCGATAGAGTTAAGATGATGAAAATATTGTTTCCTAGTTTATTTGGTTCACTTTTTTATCTAAATAGTAACAGAAAAAATTAAATGGATGTTGAAATAAGTAAATGATTGAATGAAAAGTTTAAATGATTTTCTTTATTAACTAAATTCAAAATTATAAGCTGCAAGGGAATTAATTTTCTTTACTAATTATTTACTTTTTTTTAAGATTAATGTAAAATATATCTGCAATTATTTGCATAAAATTCTACTTTTTATAAATATATAACTAATGAAATATATTATAGTTTGTGATAACTTATCAATGAGACAGAATCTATTTGATCATCTTATAAAAATATGTGTTTCAAAATATTTAAGAAGTTCTTAATGACAAAAATAAAATGAAACCCTATTTTTATTCTGGTAAAAACAGTTATCAATTTACAAAATAGTTATTTCTATGGAAGATAATTGTTGGGGGAAATAAAATTTTCGTAAAATTGTAGGAAATGATTAATTGATTAATCGAAAAATACTTTTTGTATTTACTACTTGTGGTATTTGACTAACTGAAAATAAAGTCTGTATAACACTTCAAAATTTTGTATGTGACTACAGTGTTCGTCATTAATTTAAACCGTAATTAATGGTAATCTGAATTCCAAATTAAGTTTTCACATGCCAATATAACTAATTTAAAAGGAGTAAAACATTTTCAGTACTCTGCTAACTTCGAGAATAAACAGTACGGGTTTTTCGTTTTAAAGAATTGTCATTTAACTTCAAACGCTGAGAGTAAGGAATAAATATGCATGGTTTTACATACTCTATTTTTCATACGGCCAGGATAATATTTTCCATTTTTTTGCGGCCTTAAAGATATTGTTTTTCACTATTGCATTGAAAATTATTTTGCTTTTGCTTTGCATTGAAAATTATTTCGCTTTAACAAACATTGGATATAATTTGATTGTAGTTGAAAGGAATTTTGAATTCAGTATTTTATGAGTTCATAACTTTAGGGTATTTCAAGTATTCCATAATGTATTCGATATAATTCATTTTACCTAAACGTGAGAGTTTTATTTTATAGGGCAAAACGGCATGGTGAATAATATTCTAATTTGAGGTAAATTCTCTTAAAAATAGCTAACACCCTTTTCTTCCAACTCGAAGTTATTCTTCAAAATTAAGTATGTTTTCCCTAAGTCTACGAAAAAAGCTGGCATGGCCCATTGGTGCCTGATAAAATACTGAAGTCACGTTCTTTAAATCTCATAATTTTTATTTTTCTATCTCCAACAAAAATTTATAGCTTTCAAAATATTAGTACAAAATAAGATGAGGAAAAGAAGGATAAGATTCTCATTTCTGATAAATATTTATTTATTTCACAAATCACACGCACACATAAATATAAATAAACTTAAGTATTCTCTATGGGTTCTTCTCCATATATTAAAAAATGATGAAGTAATCATACCATGGGAATAAACATTTTTAACTAGAGATGAATTTTAAAAAATACCACAATATCGGGTGAAGATAAAACTTCGTACACTTACATTTACGGGTTTTTTTTCTTTTTTTTTTAAATAGGACATGCATTATTCATACTAAAAATCCTATTATAGTATTCTTCTTCACTTATTCTTTTCCTGTTCATCCTTAAAATATTGAAGGCTTACAGAGATCCAATTTCACGTTTGAAAGGAAATTTTTTTAGATAACAAAAACTGTTTAGCGAGTTAATATTCTCAATTTATTATATTTAATGAAAATTTTTTGACATTAATACTACATATAAAATTATTTTTTTATTAGAAGTAAAGAATTATTTTAGTTAAAAAAAAATGTTATTTTTTGCAAGAATACATATTAAATTCAATAGCGCTCATGTAAATTTGTTTTGAAAAGAATAAGTTGAAAAAGTTAATGAGATTACGGTGAACTGTTTGACTGGGGCATTCGTTCATGCTATTGGAATGTAGTAAGTTCAAATCCCGAACTAGCTGTAAAGTCATCGAGTTCTCTAAGTACGGGATGTTAAATATGTCATGGTCGCAATGCCCTCCTTCTAACATTGTACCTCTGAGGGTCTTCTGCATGGTCCATGCTTCCAAATTATGAAGACTGTTCTTGAGGTTCAGACAGTCTATAGCCATAGTAGATCCTCGCTCAAGAATCTGTATATTACTATTAGTTATGGACAAGTGCTCTCTACAGTGTCTGTTGAACTTATTGTAAGATTTCCTGATCCAAGAGGATGAGTTATAAACAACATAAGTGTTTGGATTATAAATATTTAAATCCTTAAAATATTTTTTAAAATAATAAATAAGCTATTTCAAATTATTGTAAGAGTTGCTTACAATGTTATTTCCTAGCTTTGTTTACAAAATTTTAACGATAGTAAAAAGAGTCTATAAATTATTAGAAAAAAGAACGCGTTATTTGTCATATATGATCCTATAGTAAATCTTTAAAATACAAATAAAAATCAGAAAACGTAAATAAGTTACTTAGTCCATCTGTTTGATTACCATTAGATTTTGATTAGCATTTGTTGAATCAAATTAACATGATCTGAAAATTTGTTTTTAACTAAGACAAAGAATACCAGTAGAATAGCTTTGAATATATTACATGTATTTGATTTAAGGAGCCACCTGCCTCTTATGGTCTGATGTATGGCTCTATAAAACAAATAAATCTCTTTATTTTCTAAACTATTCAAAGCTTTTAATGGAGTTGATATAAATGCCTCACGAAATTGGCATATTTTATTTCTGATTACAAATAACTGTATCTTTGATATCAAATTATATAATTACTAGTTAGTACTACTATAAACTAATTTAAAACATTGATATATGGTATTTATTGATGCATCATACATAGATATGCGTATTATTGGAATATCATATTATCGTATTCT
>JAPDSC010038163.1:38622-52823 GCA_026290005.1 Latrodectus geometricus
ATACGCTTATCAAATTGGTACTGAAGAAAGTCTAAATAAACAGAATCAAAAATCAAGAAAGTCTAACCATTTCCCTAGTTTTTATGACGTTTCGAATTTCGGCACCCGAATTTTCAAAAGCACCTAGCGCCTTACCATCGTGTCAGGGACCCTACATTCCCTATTCAAAAATGTTTGTCTAGGTGTGCTCTATCGATCTTCAAAGTTTTTCACCGACGAGCTGAATCACCCTGTATATATAAGATCTACATTTAAGATATAGTTAATCCCTATGGTGTGTTTAAGGTTAAAATAAACGTTTGAGAAATTTCTTAATATTGTTCTAATGATTTTATTATGTAATAGCTTTAAATAGACTTAGAAGTCTTTCAAAAATAATTTTTTGAACATCAGGTTCAATTATACCAATTTTAAAGTGGATTAGAAATCACTATAAATATCAAAACCTGAGGTAGGAATGGAACTCAGTAGTTGTTAATATAGCGATTAGGGCATCGACCTATAATGAATATACAGTTGACTGCTAGCGTGGTCAACTGTATATTAAAAAAATTACGATGCTTTTATTTTCTTAATGATTAAATTTACAACGTTTTACTCCTTAGTTAAGCTTAAAATGAAATTGTCATTAATATTTAATATATATATACTGATATATTTTATATTGCTAAAATGAAGTTAGTTCACTAAAAAGATCAAGATATCTGAGAGGTTCTTAAAATTTTTACATCGACGAGCCAAGTTAATTTTATTGCTTCACTTTTATAATCAAAGTTATACAATCTGAAAACTAAAAATATTATTAGGACTTGGATTTTTTACATATTAATCTTTTAAAATTTCTTACTTTCATCCTAATCATAATGATACTAAGAAAAGTGCTTAAAAATGTAAAATTTTAAAATATATATTTTTTGATCCCGTTTTCTTTTACCACATTTATGATTTTACAAACTCATTAACGAGTGCTCTTTAGAGGTTAACTTATTAAAAAAAACTTAGATTTTAAAATTTGTATTTTAAAAGAGCCAAATGTGCAAACAATTTTCATAATTTCATACTCCATGTAATTATTTATATATATTCTTGTATTTTTGTGCATGTTTATAATAAATTGAAAAATAATAATTTAAAATATTATAATTTGCTACATCATCGGAGTCGTTACATCAATACATCATATTATAGTTTATTACATCATCAATTTGTTATATTTATCAATATTAAATTTCCAATTGATTAATCAAAATTTTGATTTAAATTTATTAATTAATTGAAGTTTCATTCCAGTTTCTAAATTTACTCATAAGAGTTAAACTTTCCAATCAACGCGGAACTTGATTTAACTTTATGAATTCAATGAAGTTTCAGTTTCTAAGAATATTTCCGAGAAAATTTTGTTTGTATATTAATCATAATCATTAAAGTACTCTTAGTTTCATGAAGTTCACTATAAATCCTAATGCGTAGTTGCATAAATTGCATTTCAAAAGCTATATTGGATGTTACATATATAAGTTTATAGGAATGAGTATTCAAGTATATTAGATTTCATAGTACTCCCTATTGCGCCTTATTCTGTCTTATAACATTATTTTTCTTTTTGTTTTGAATTCTCATTTACTCAGAATGGATAAGAAATATATTTTAGTCAAGTAGTTAATCTCACCAAAACGCATTTTTTTCATTTCTATACAAATTTCAATTTTTTACTTAATGAAAAATTTTTAATATTTAAAAGTAAATAAAATGAAAGATAAATAAATATTGTGTGATCAGAAGTATATATTCGCTTTTATAAAATATACATCTGTGCTCATCCTTGTATTTACTTTTCAAAATTTTCAGTGAAAATAGGTATATTAGTAGTCAAAAAACATTAAAAATAAAAGTTTTTCAATTATTCTCCTAATTTCTTATAAATTCTATATTTTACAAACTTTAAGAAGCACAGATTTTTTTTAATCAAATGGAAAGTTTTTATTTTTTTTTATTTTTTTTTATTTGTAACAACAGGAAATTTTTGTTCATGATGTGTACATAAATCTTATTTAAGAAATTCTCTGCTTCTTTAATTTCTTTCTCTTATTTTATATTTTTGAACACTTACTTGTTTTGAGTCCGATTATATTTTTTCTTTTTTATATAAAACATTTGTACTTTCCTAACCGCTGATACGTTAATTTTATCCAAGATAATATATTTTAGAGAATATTCTCCAAGTAATTTCCATTTTATTGAATTTGCTTAGTGGAAGCATTTAGGAAGTTAGTTTTTAATTTTACTTTATAATTTTTAGCACAGGAGTAATTTTATTTATAAATAATGAGTGGTGATAAACCAAGTACAAAAATGTCTTCATTTACTTTTTACATTATTCTGCGGTAAAATTAGATATATTTTGAGATTGACTACTTTTTTTGTTAAAGTATATACTCATACCATAGTTCCTTTTCCAAAGTAATTTCTGCGAAGTTTATAGCAATGAAATAGCGACTAAAAGTAATTACTTAAGCTTACTATTGATAATTTTTAGTAAATATATATTTATTTCTTCAATTTTTAGTTTTAATCTTATTTATTGGCTTTTATGAATAAAAATTTTTTTGCTCCGAAACTAAATCTCCCATTATTTATTAAAACTTTTTTCTTATGAATATTTGAAACTTTTTTCTTATTTCTTATAAATATTATTAAAACTTTTTTCTTATCAATTTGGAGATTCTATGTAATAAAATTAAGAAAATATTTATTTCTGAGTTAAAATATGTTTGCATTATTAAACTATAGTAACTTATCCATCATTTTTCAATTACCACTGATAAGTCTGATGTTTCAATTACCACTGATAAGTGATAAGTCTGATGAAAAATATTTCAATTTCTTCCAATCTCAAATGCTTCACTGCATCATGTGACAGAGTTTCCAAATAATGCACTTCCTTTTATATTATGTTAATCTCTCTTGAAAGCAATTTTAAATGAATTGAAATCTAATCGCACATTAACAGTTCAATGTTTATCAACTTATATAAATAAATAAATTTATAATATGCTTTGATCAAGAAATACATTATAAAGATATTTTTTTCTAAATTAACTACACATATTATTCATATATAATTTTTTATTCATTCCTTATCACAGTATAAATTGTATTTGTATAAAAATATGCTTGTTACTTCCTGTGCTAATCAGTTTTATGACATACAAACTTATAATTCAAAAACTTATTTAATTTTGAATATATGTATTTTTATGATTCTTTTATTATTTGATCAATGGTTGCCACAGATAATTATAAGGACAGCTATTTCTAATAGTATTTTCTGTTTTTAAGGGATTAACAACTTAAAGCAAAAAACATAAGAATCACTCAAGTATAGTGATGCATTTACATTTGATGAATTTATATTTAAATATTCATATTTATTTATGAAATATGCATTTAACATATATATCATTACTATTAAATACATTCACATTTTCGAAATTATAAATCTTGTTGTCTGTGTTTAGCATAAACGTTTTAAGGATTCATTCAAAGAAAATCTTCTGATGAATAATGAATTCCTTACTTCTAGTAAAGGAAATAATTTGCTACGGATCTTTTCGTATTAAAGGAATATTAGAATACATTATTAGTAAATTATATTTTATGAAATGTCATTCTCTCTTAAAGTAAAATTTTATAAAAAAAGTATGTGAAAAAATGAAATTCAAAAAAACTAAAATAGAGCTATGTAAATATAATTACTTTTCACATATCTTTGAAATACAATAAAAAATATTATTTTTTTAATAAAGGACATAAAAATGCTAACTATTTTGTCTACGCAGATTTTCTATTAAATGTATTTATTATAAAAATGAGCATAGAGGTTGCTCTGCAATCTCTTAAACTCGTCCCATGGCTGAAAAAATATGCAACTTTTTAAGTCAATGGCAAATGCATCATCCTTCAAAAAATGAATTCAGTCTTTAGAGAAAAAAATTAATGAACTCTTGAAAAATACTGCTTATTATTATTTCAGAAATTTATGACAGCAAAGTTAAAGTTTATTTTCTGCAAGTTAAGAAAAAAAACTTTGAAAAGCATTATCACAATTAATTATGTGGTTAGACATAATACAATACACATAGTACAATTCCAAATATTAAATGTAATTACACAAAGAAAAATAAAGTACTTTAAAACGATTATCTATTCTTCATAGAATTCTACATTTTACTTTCCTTTGATAGAGTTTAAGGAATCGCCAGCTTTTTATAAGATATAATGAAAGATTCTAAGAATAAGAAGATTCTTTCCGTGTTAAATGTTCACTATTTAATGAAACCGAATTGTTTATCTTGACTAATACTTACTTTAAGTGGTACCTTTTCATAGTATGGGAATCAATAAAAGCCAAGGGATTTAGGAATGTGTTCCCATTCAAATTGAAAAGGAATTTAATTAATCTATTTTAAGACAAACAATTGTGTTTGAGTTTTATTAAATCTGAAGGAGACAAGTGTGTCAAACTTAATTAATGAAAATTAAAATTTTCACAGATGAATTTAAAAGAGAATAAGGAAAATATTCAGTTGATGAATGCAGTACATAGTAAAATAGTAAGTAGATATATGATTTATTAAATAAAGTGTATCTAGGGACGGACACGCAATTTATAAATTACTTCTTTCTATTTATATATTTCAATAATTTAACACGAATAGTTTTAAAATTTAATATTCCATTTGCCCTCCAGGATTTTAATATCTTGTGAATAATTATGTACTGAAAGATCTAAAATTGAAAATTACTTCATTTGAGAAATATAAATGTATAGGAATGATAATTTTTTACTTAATATTTATGTTTATATGAGTAGAATAAGTGTAACATATTGTAACTAAAATCATAAAAACGTTTTAATATGAAATGACATTAATATAGACATGTATTTACTTTACTTTAAATGTAGGGTTTTTAACAAAACATCTGATAAAACTGTTATAAAAATGACATGTTACCATTGTATTTGATGATCAACATGATTGGGTTTGGGAATGAAGTTTGTAAATTATTTGCCTTCTTTCTGAAAATAAACCAAACATAAATATTGTGCTTATATAGCTCAATGTAAAAGACTAATATGATATTTAAACCCTAATTATACAAAAATAGTACAAATTCCAATAGTATAATTTCTAAAGATGAATTATAGACCAAATTTAAAGCCTTAAGGAAATATGCAAATATGTTTATGAATGTAACAAAACAAAAAAATATCTAAATCATCATTCTCCAGGTTATTTTTAATGATGAGAATTCATGGAGAAAGGATATTTCTCAAAGATGTCTCATCAACAGAACCACAGTTCTTGCATAAAGAAATGAAAACAGAACAAGATCTAAAACAGCTTATGATTGAATGAAGGACTTTTTCTGATATCGATCAGAATTCACTGAATTTCATCTATAGATAAGCAAATTAATGCAATAATCTTAGGAAATTCCAATTTACGTTAGGATGACCCCACACTGTGTTTTATGGTAGTTTAAACCCTGGTGTTTTATCATGTTATAGGGCTTTATGATAATATAAATCATTCGTAAACATAATTATAAGACAAACAACTGCTAATAAGAAAATTTAAACGCCTACGTTTCCACAAGAAAATATATAACATTCAGTGATATTTAAAAGCAGATTTCATATTATTTAATGCTCTCCAGCCTTTCACAAGTATATCATCGGATTTTATGACAAATCTTTAATGATTTGTAAATATTACTTTAAAGGAAATAATTTTAATAATAGAACTTTAACTAAACAAAATCTAAATAATCCAAATTAAAATAGCGCAACTGAAACGGAGATGACACTTAAATCTTGGTCCTCTGGATTAAATGAATAGGGAAATATAAACTTACTGATCAACAGTGAACAATCTACACTGCTGGCCACAGTTAATGCAATACGCTGAAGGATGCCTGCAAATAACATGAAATTTACAATATGCATTAGCGGAGGTGAGATATGCAAATGATTAGAATTTCAGCTCTAACGGACATTACGAGCGCATTTTGCACCATTTCAAAGCGCTATTTAAGGCTTGTATATTTTGACGATTTAAAGTTTGCCAGTTGTATTTTTCTTATGGGTTTTTTTAAACGATTAACTATGCTTCGTAGAAAACAGCGATCATTTTTTGATCAAGTATTCAAGTTTGAATGAGGAAAGATAGTGGCTTACTGAGATTGTGGATTGTCTTTTAGGGAAATCGGTTGTCGATTTGGACGAACCAAACAACTGTAATGCGGATATGGGAGCGTTGAATGCAGGAGGGTACGAGGGAACAACGTGTTCGATCATATTCACATCAGTGCACCACTTCACGTGATGATAGGCAAATTGCATGCATGACAGTGATGGATCACTTAGCCACACCACGAAACATAGCACAACACATTCAGTCTGTAACGCATCATTCAGCGCATACCATTCGACGCCGTTTACATCAGAGTGGTCGGCTCTCAAGTCGTCCATTGCTATGTCTGCTCTTGAAGCAGAGCCACAGACGTTTCTGCCGCCAATGGTGCGATGAAAGAAGGATGGGATGGCAGAATGAAATGAAATTGTCTTTACTGACGAGTCATGCTTCTGTCTGCAACACTACGACCACCGCCGATCACCGCATTCATATCTGGAGACTCTTTGGAAAGGGGATGATAAATAGCTGCGTTATGCACCACCACACTGGTACTGCACCTGGTATTATGGTATGGGACGGTACTGAATATCACTCGGCAGCGGTGATCTCCAACAATGGCGGCTACTCTGACTGCTGATTTTGGCAGGAACCACACTTTACCGAAGTTTATAAATTTAATCATTTGATACTTGGTCAATATGTTATGTACAAATTAAAATTTGTTGTGATATTTCTATCTTTCTTGCTGATGCAATTTGGGTGGGCAGCAGTGTATTATTATGAGCATGTATAGTCGTGCCGGAAATCGTCTTATCAATGTCGATGACAATTTTACAAATGTCACATGTTTAAAAGCTATTTTCTATTCCGATTGGTTATTGCAGCAATATATTGAATTTTCAGTGGGATTGCATTCTTAGATATTCAGACATAAGTATATGAGAAGGATTGTTTGCTGGATTGGAATTCTTACCGTAATTTTTAAATGATAAAATAATGGGAACCAAGTAACATAATCAACGTGATTGATTGTGTTAATTGAAGGGCAGAGAAAATAATTAATATAGGCTCTTTTAAGCTGTGGAGTTAAAGTGTCGTACTCGTGGATGAGATGCTACTAGTTATAAATCTGTGCAAGCCGGAGATCTCTTGAGTTTATTAACGATATCTGTGGCACGTAAAATTATTTCAAAGTTCTCCAAATAAAATAATATATAATTTTTTTTAGAAATAGCTTGTAAATTTTCTGTATCTTCTGCTTTGTGCTTATTTCTAAACTACGAGTAACTTCTTTTCAGAATGAAATGAATAATCTTTCTTAATGTATGCAGCTCTTAATGATGAACAGAGGCTGTACAATTTTCTTTTCTCCATGAAGATTAGGATTTCATGGAACTAGTCTATCTTACTGACTAACCAATTAGAATAAGCAACAAAAATATTCCCGTTCTTAAAATTTATTATTCCCCTATTATAAATTATACAAATATGTTTACCTTAATTTTCAGTAAAATTCCAATTGATAGTATAGGTCAGTAAATTATATAAAATTTCCTATTCAGAGTCTCAGTCATCAGTTTAGCAATCGATTAAAATTAAATTTTCTGATCTTGAAGGACAAAAAAGGATGATAGTTTTCACAAAACATTACTTTTATGAATGTGGCTGAACAATATCTTTTTAGTGAATTTTTGCTGAGAGAAGCCTCAAAGCTATAATAATTGAACTTAGATACTATAGACAAGCAGTTAAAACAGTACCTTTAACAGCCCGAAAGTTAGAATTAAAGCAATATTTCTACTAAGATTAAAATGTAGTTCAGTATAAAGTAATTGGGTATAATTTTCAATTCTAATTTAATTTCTAATCTGGTTGTGGTCCAGTTTATGATGACCACACTTGTGAACATTTTTAACCAATTTTGCTATGATACTATGGATTACCTTATTTCTATAATACAAGGTAATTTAATTCTTGGTCAATCTTGAAGCATATTTGATATAAATGTAACTGTTGAAGAATATATCCCAGAGTGTCCTAAATATTTACGTTTTATCTTATTGACCATCTTTTATGACACATTTTCTAACAATTAAATGAACCATTTCTCAGAAAAGACTGTCAAAAATACAAGTTATAATTTTAGTCTTCCAAAACAGCATATTTTCTCATTTAATCCTTATTATTTTTTAAAATTTTAGGTAATTAAAGTTTTATTTCAATTGATATTTTTATAGTATAAGGAATAGTAATGTGAATTATAGAATATTTTACATTTAGGACATCACTTAGAATGCAATATATTAGACATTCTTTTTGTTTGATTTTGTTCTTAGTTCTAGTTTCATTGATTACATAATAAATTGTTGATATGGAAAGAGTCACTAAAAACGAATTAATATAATTAAATATTACATTTTTATAAATCGTTTTCGTTTTTCAAGTTAAGTACTATTGATTAAATACTTTCTAAAATATTAAGCAAATGAAATAAAAAGGAAGCTATTGGTAATCTGTCATTTCATTGAAAAACACAAATTTTTATTCATCATTTTCTTGCGAAATGAAAATAATTATTTTAAATTATAGCGTTAAATAATATTCGTATAAAAAGGATTCTAAATATTGACACAGCTTTTAGAAAAATGTTAAAATAAGTAATTTTGAAATAAATGTGCATATTATTTACAAGATAGTAAAATAAGCATTATTAAAAAATATCCAGGAAAACAATATTCTTAAAAATATTTTCCTGCATTTTCAAAAATAACATAAGACTACAAAAATAATAAAAAATACATTTCATTTGATGAAATAGAATATGCTATTGAATTTTTTCATTCAAATATTTTCACCTATTTGATAGTTTATATGAAATTTTTTATAGAATGCGTTTTTATTTTGAACATATACAATAAGATGAAATCCGTTTTGGAGAATATAAAATGTAAACATTTCAAATCCTGTGCGATTGAATTGTAGATACTCTGTTTCTTTCAATAAAGGAAACTGTTACAGTAACGGATAAAAATTAGAATAACAAATAGTATATAAAATGTGTTAAAGTATTCAGTTGTAAAGATTTTCAAATGGACTATTGATTAAATCGAAAAAATAAAATTATAATATATAATTGGGTGATAATTTTGAACTCCAAAAAAAATCAAATTTACTTAAGCTATAAAATATGCAAAAGTTATAAAACAAATAATTCAAATTTATATAACGTTTTATTATTCAAATTCATTATAAGATGAAATAATAAGAGGAACATATATATTATAATAAGATGAATTTATTTACTTATAAAGGATAAATCTTGAAATCCTTTTACTTATATAAAGGAACTTTAGAAAATTTGTGTAAAGCCTAGTGTCAGAATATGAATTTATTAGATACAGTTATTTATTTTTTCTAATATTAGCTTTATTAAAAACTTTTGTAAATTCCTAATTTATATTGTTTCTTAATTTACAAATTTATAGTTGAAAATGTATGGACCATTGCTTACAGTAAAATATTCCTTTTCTGTAGAACATGGTTGTGCCAGGAGTGTTTCACAACAGAAAGTTTACTTTAAGAATAAATATTATTGACAAATGAACTACTAATTGGACTACAAGGCTTTTAAATTTCAAATATTTCAGCCTATTCTTTTATATATTTTAGAATTTAAGTTAAGAGGAAATTACATTAAAAGAGTTAATAGTGGAGTTTTTATATTGAAAGTCGAATGTTTTGGTTTCTCAACATTGAGATGATCTAGTTTCTTTATGTAGAGAGCAATACGAATTATTGCAACATTTTTATTTTTCTAAAGGTTATTTAAATCATGTTTATAATTCCATAGTTATTGCGGTACCTACAAAAAATAAGCAATTAACTTAAACACAGAAATGAGTAATTTATTAACTAATAATACTTATCGAGTATTAATATCATACTAAATTTAAGTGCATTAGCGTATTAAAAATATACAAGATTTATTTAGAAATGGAATTATTTGTACAAGAAACACATATTCAAACTAAATTAAACTCCTACAAGAAAAATATTACAGCACTATTGTTTTGAATTAAATATATATGCATGAATAAATAGAGACAAAATCTAAAAGAAATAATCAAGAATTATTTACATATAAATGAGTTTCGATTAAGGAAACACGAAAAAGACTCATAATTCATGTGATTTTCTCCATTTCATTAATAATGCATATATATTTTTACATATATATATGTAACTAAAAATGTGCTTTTTTTTGATTAAATGATCTTTATAATAAGATAATATTTTAATCAAATCATTATTCTGAATTTTTTTATTTTTGATTTGTTTCCTAGAACTTATTAATTATTATTAATTTTTTCCTTTAACTAATGTTCTTTTATATTAAGCCTTTCATTTCACTCTAAATATGGAAATATTTTGTATTTTATCAACTAACAGTTTTTAATTACTTAAATAAATCTCTTAGATTTTCACTTAAGAAATCCAAAAAAAATTATATAATTATTTATAAATTGCCTAAAAGCAAATAATCTAGATAAATTAATTAATTAAATGGGAAATATATTCAACAACTTAAAAAATTCCTACTGTAAGATAACTCATATATATATATATATATATATATATATATATATATATATATATATATGTGAGCTTTTACTGCGGCGAAGGTGATGCAATTGAATCTGGATTAAAGCTCAAATATACTGCAATTGGTTTTTAATTCAAATGTCTAGCAGTCGATTTTAATCCTGCATTTTATAAATATTTAAATTTAATTTTTATTTATTAAAAAAATTATTTTCATTTCCAAGTCCCTTACTCATCCTGAAAATCTCAAAAACTTCATGGAGTTAGGAATTTTGAGGTAGAATTTGACGATATAATATAAGTATAAATCACTTTGAAAATACTGTTTCATACTTTGACTTATTTTACTAAAAATTAACTATCAAGAGGAACCAAAATTTACTGTTTTAATTGCATTAAAATTAAATAAAATTTATAAATCATGAAAATTGAAATTTACAAAATATTGTAATTGAAATTGAGGCATTGTAAATTTGGTCTAATTTTGATGCAGTTTATGTTAGAACAATTAAGAAAACATGACTTCTTGTAAAAATATAAGCAAATGAGCAAAATCAATTAATATTTTTTTCAAATTAATTTTGATCATTTGAGTTGAACAAATGTTGATCATTGGTAAAGATATGGTAAAATTAATGATCTTTTTCTCATTGAGACATTTAATAACTTGTTAAAATACAAGATTTCATAGAAAATAATATTTTTGTCAAAGTAATGGAATTTGTTTGAAGTTTTTTAGGCAACACCACTACATTCCTGATTATTCTGTATATATCTGTTTAAAATAGTATTTTATTAAATGAGGGATTTGTAGCAGACGATGAAGATATGTGCTTATGAAAGAACAGAGAATTTTTGTCAGTGTAGATTTTACAAATGCAGTTTAATGATCAGAAAAAATTAAGATTAAAAACTAAAGCTCTTAAAGTTGATTTTTAACTAAATTTTAGCTAGTTTTAATATGTATCTAGTATTTAATATAATTGCAATATTATGGAGAGTTCTTTTTCTCACACAGTGTTTAATAGAAATGCGATTGTTGAGCTATATAAATTGATAAGATTGAGATTGAAATGCTATATAAACTGTTAACGAAAAATATGCAGAGAAATCACATTTAGAATTGCATTTCCTATTTTTCTGTCTTAATAAATAAATCTTTTTGTTAGATAGAGGTTTAGATATGAAAGTTATCAAAGTTAGATATCATTATATGATATCATCCAGAACAAGTATTAAATATTATTTGCTTTGATATAAAGCGTTAAATTAGTTAAAGAACTAAATTTGTAAATAAAGAATTCATAGAAAATTACCTTTAAGAATAAAAAAATAGTTAAAAAATAACTCTGTTACTAAAAAGAAAGTACGACATTTGAAATGAATACGAGATTTTATTTACATAAATAAATACTTAAATACAGTCATGTAACTTAATTTATACTTCAACCATACTGTAAAAGTCTCAACACTTTGCTTAAAATGTTCAAATATAAATATAGTACTCAGTAATAGCCATACCTTTGAAATAAGTTTTTGAAAAGGAATTTACTCGAGTGGCGGATATATATTTCCAGAGATTAAGGAATAGATTATAATCTCAAGATGTTAGACATGATAAATGGGGGATTTGCATAGCACTTACAAATTCATGAATGATTGTTGCATCAATTTGCTTCTATGTGAGACTGTATTGGATCTACTTTGATTTATTATCTTGCAGTTGATTTATTACCTTGTACTAATGGGAACCTTTTACAGTTTAATTTGGGACAAATTATTCATTGATGATAAACACGCTGAATAACAAATCAGCTAAATTAGATTTCAATCTGTTGCTGCTTTATATTGAATAGCTTACACATTACCAATTTCAGGCTTTCTTGAATAATTTCCCTTTATTTTAATATTTTTATGTCCTTCATACTGAATTTTAATATTTAGAGGCCATTACTGATTGTCTGGTAATAAAAATATACATATGTGCTAACAACTACTATGCAATAGCTTTATAAAATAAAATGAACAGCATAGTTTTATTAATTTGACAAAGCAGTTTAAAAGTAAAACAAGGAAAATGTTTCTACGTACATTAATAAAGGTTTAACTTGTAAAAATGGTCAAAACGTTTTGCGCAAGGAATTAAGTTTATCACAATAACCATAGAATGAACTAGGAGAATTATTATAACATATTCAACGTCAAGACAAGGTAACAGAACTAACCTGCTTTTTGCAAGCAAATCTTTTGAAGTCAAATTTTGAGAGTAGTCTGAATTTTTTCTACTACCATATGTGAGAGTCACTGTCTAACTGTAGTAGTAAAATAGCTTTTTCTAAAATGTCATAAAACCTAGATGGTTACAAGAATCGGTTGCTTAGTTGATAACGATGTCTTGTCAGATTAAGTGAATGTTGATCCACTGTTGTATTGCGGTACGATTTTTTGTTCAATTTCAGTGTATGTATAAACTACTATTCAACAAATGGTAATTAAATCAATATCTCTACCTTCTACATGTTGCTGGAGTGCAAACTTGGGATTTTCCTTGTTATCTTTATAGAAAAGCGTGAATGAGGAATAGATATATAATTCTTCTCTTCTTCGAATGCAGTGCAATATATAAGTTAAAAATTTTTACAGCTGCGTTAAACTATTGTTCTCTTCTTTATGGTTAATCCACTTTGTGGTTTTGAACTTAATAACAGATTGATTTACTTTTTACTGTTATATTAATTGCCTATTTTTCTATTCTTCTATTTTAACTTAAGTGAAAATTAAATAATTTTTGCTGCTGCATAGAACATTTTCCATAAATTTATTTTTATATTTACCAATCTGGATATTTATTAATAAACAAATATTAGATCTCCATTCAATTAAGATCGATTCAATTTCTCCTGATTAATATTTATCTTTTTTCTTTTTTGGAATTACTTAATATTTCAGTTTAATTTATTAGTTCCTTACAACATGATGATAGTTTTTACAATTACAAAATTAGAAAAATAATTAAACAATATATTGTGCGTGACTTTAGAAATGATTCTAGTTTTTATAGTTATTAAATGATTGTGTTGTCTTATTTTCAAAGATAATTAAAACGATATCAATAATAAATTTTTTAATTAAATAAAAATATTTCTGCCAATGAAAGAAACGCAATATTTTAAATTAAGTATTTTCAAACATTTATTTGAATTTTAAGTAATAAATTCAACCACATTATTTATCGAAAAAATTTTCATAAAAAATATAAAAATATATGGATAATACTGTTTTTATTAAAAAAAATTGAATATTTGTTTTTAAACATTTACTAATAAGCTTTTTCCCATCAATGCTTTTCGGGAAAAATTTGAATAAGAAATGAGTCTATAAGTTTATATTATGTTTATA
>JAPDSC010038173.1:0-49279 GCA_026290005.1 Latrodectus geometricus
GTATGCATACTATTTTGTGATTACCTTTTCAACATGGAACACATTATAGCATTTTACATTAATTAATATGAGAAAAATTGTTTCGCTTTATATGAGAAAAATTGTTTTACGAATATGATTCTGGAACGAATTATGCTGGTTAAGTAAGATTCCACTGTATGTATTAATTGCTCGAGGAATTAGGCATATTATTTAAATTGAATTGGAGCACAATGTTGGAATAAAATGATTCTAATCATGCACATCGAAATAAAATTCCCTTAAAATATTTAATGTATTGAATGATTTTTTGATAATTTTTTTTATAAAATTTAAATAATAGAATTAAAGTTGCATATTTAATATGCACTCTATAACAAAAAAAAAAAAAAAAAAAAAAACTGACAAACCAAGAAGGATTTATTCGATTGCTATCATATGTTGGTGTTGTCAAATGGCTGTTATTTGACAGAATGGCTTTCTTTAAAAAATCTGCTTTCATCACAATTAATCAATGTGTTCTGTGTTTTTTACAATGACTAATGTTATTGTAAGATTGGTTAAATACGTAATTTACTGATATCTACTCGTCAAGTCTCATTTCTTTGAATCCATTATTTTCAAGAACGTTTTGAAACCATAAAACAGTTGATTTGAAGCTTAGTTAACCTACTGAAGTTAACTAAGTTTCACATCAACTGTTTTTTGAGGTTAATGACGACATAATAATTTGTTATAATTTAATTTACTGAAAATAAATATTTTTTAAAGTTCATTAATAAACTAATAAATTTCCTGAATCATTGTTGAAATTGGTAACTAAATCGAATTAGTATTTTAAATAAGCTCACTTACTTTGACTTCTATATTAATTTTGACTAAGCAGCTTTGCCTCATAATTGACTTTGAAAGTTGAATTGTTTTAATGTATTAAGATTGATTGCATTTTTTTCTGTAACTAAGCACGGAATTACTTTGATATACCCCGCAACTTTTCGCCAAACAAAATACCTGTTTTTGGCGACTTTTTTTTCTCGCCAAGATGGATTTTCGCTAAATACAAATAATTAATAACAAAATAAACTTAAAAAAAATTCAAAAAATGGTATAAAATACAAGAAAATACTAAATTTGACAACAGTAAAAACCTAAAAGCTGAAAAATCTTAATTGGCAGCACCAAAACAAGAAACAGCAACCCTAAAAAGTCCGTAGGGAGTGCCAGATTTGGCACTTAATTTTTGGGGGTATATCAAAGTTGTTCCCTAAGCACAAGTGTAGTTATGTAACTTTTTCACACATCAATCATGAACACTCAAGCTCAGCAGTTGTTCATACTATTGAGAGTATCCAAATTGCTCTATGCACTTAATGCATTAAAATATACTATTAGTTAAGCAAAATTATTTCTATCCATTCGCAGTTATTTGTTCCATGCACGCCAATGATTCTTTAAACCAGTATACAATAATCGACAAAGTGAGTAGAAGCATCTAGAATCAAACGACTTTATCGTGTTCTTACGTAAGGTATTGAGTTACAGTTTAGCAAAATTCAAAAAAATAAAAAAAATTATTCTAAGGCAGAGAAGATTTAACAATATATGTCAGCCTACTTAGATAGTTCTTACACCTTCTTCTAAAGGAGTCTTCCTTTGAACTAATGTTTTCTGTATACTTGCAAGCAACATCCAGCTTGTTATAGTGAAAATCTGTAGAGAGAATGCAACTAACAGACAATAAAGATAAGATATAGTGATGAATGAAGAGTTCTGCATTGTAAAAAGGTCGAGACATATCTTTGTGTATTTTATGAACATTTTGCATAAAACATTAAAATATATGTTTATAATGATAATAATTCTTGAATATTCAATATCTTGATAAATAAATAAATTATATAGAATTTTCATGTATAATTTTTGCAGAAATTTCTTCAATAAAATTACATTTAAAATGCAAATATTCCCCAAGTAAGATTCAGTTACAGAAAAATAAAATTCCTATTTATCCACTTAGAAGAAAGTTAAGCATGGCAAAAGTGTATATAAACTGTACCCATTTGCTTTTCTTTAATGAAAAGATAATTTTTAAGTTTTTTCTGTAGGGTTTGATGAGCATAACGAATTTCTTGAATATTTTCATTAATGCCAAGTTTTATTATCAATAGTATCCTAAATATTTTATGTGATCAACAATTCTCTTTTCTTTTTAAAAATTATGCGAGTTACAATTTTTTAGCTTTAAATTCAGTTCCTACATTATTCTCCCAATTTATGTGTTCGTATTTCTATTGAATATTCTAGGATGAATTCATTTTTGTAATATAATTGAATCTTCTAGGGGAAAAAAAATATCACAGATTTTTTCCCACTTTTTTAAAAAAGATAGAAAAAAAAATAGAAAAGATGGATGTTTAAAAAAGATAGAGAATATGACTTCATGGTACCCTTCTTGCATACATCTGATAGTAGAGTTAACTTTCTTGATTTTTACGTGAAAAATTAAATTTTTTGATCATGAATTAAGAAGATGATAACATTTTATTGAAAAATCGAGTTCCGTTGGCTTATAAATAATTCCATTATATCAAACTTTATCGAATGCTTCTGTGATATGCATGATTGTGTGGAGAGGTTATGTATATTAACTTGATCAGTGGTTTTGCTCAATATATTTGATTATTCATAAAGGTTGTTTACTATTGACAGTTCCTTTCAAAGTCCATCTTGTTTTATAGGTATACTGTATAGAGCTCCTTGCTCTATGGGTATACAGTGGTTATAACTGTCGAGCAAATTTTTATTCATTAATTAATTTTTTTTCCTGGGCATGGATAAATTAACCAGTCTATGATTAAATTTTTATTAACTGAAGATAAATCAATTTGTTCTATTTTAATTATTCACATTTTTACGGCAAAATGTATTTATTTTTGCTAATTTTTAATAAATGTTTACTCTTTTGTAAGTTTACATTTGGCATCAAAACAAAACCCATGTAAACAAAACAAACCAACTCTAGACAACGCTGCTAATATGAAACGTTACTGATGAGAAAAAAAAAACCCTCAAAGTGTTTAATTTTCTCGCCAAAATTTCAAAGCTCATTTACATGATTAATCAATAAAATTTTAAAGCTCAATTACTCGTATATATTTTTTAAGTAAGGAACCATAATTGTAAGTTTATTTGTTATTTCAATAATAAGTCGTATTTTAATTATTTGAAAAATATTTTGATGTGAATTTAATAAATTTAATGTTTCTTAAAAGAGCTTATTAAAAATGTGTTTTTTTGGTTTAAAAGAAATTAATGAAAAATATATTGTAGATAAATAAAAATATTATTTATAATATAATTACAAATTATAAGCAAATATAAGGGTTTGTTCCATTGGTCATAATAGCTTAACATTATAAATTTTCTCAGCTAAAAGAACTTTTAAATTAGAAGAAATTTTGAATAATCAGTGCCATAAAATTTATTTTTAAAGCTATATTTAATTATAGCTTTGATTCTCTGTAATATGTACTTGTAAAATTGATGCTATTTATTAGTAGAAGCCAATAATTTCTTTTTCAATATCTAAACACGCAAAATATATGCATGTACAATTGTTTTGTTTATTCACAAATATTCTTGATACTTAAGAATGTAGTATTGTTTGCTGATGTTACAAAGGATTAGAAGGAAAAATATTAATAAATATTTTTTATTTATCCTACAAGTTATAATTTTTCAAATGAAACACTTTCAAAAGTTCCTCAATTTCATTTGATTTTGACATGAAAAAGGAAAGCTCATGAAGGAATTATGGATTATTATCATAACTCTGTACTATATGTTATTCCATATCTATAGAAATATGATTTGATTTTATATAAAAACAAATTATGTTATAATTGAAATTATTTTAGCCTTTGTTGTTAAACAGTTTAGGAAACATTTAATTCAATCCATTCAAATTTATTTGTATTATATAAATTCATTTTACCTTGAATTCAAATAATGTTATGAAACATTGAATGATAGCTGTATAGATCAGCAGCACTTTTAATATCTGCGTGAACGATTCTATTTTCCTGTTATATTGTGTTCTGGTTGAACATCTCCTGTTATCAAACAATTCTTACCACTATCTTCTAATCTCATTTATCCATATTTGAGCAATTGTTTGATTTATTCAATATTTTCCTTTCAATCTAATGAACTCTAATGTAATTTTAAGTGAGATATTGTTGCTATCAATATAATATATCCACTGTAAAAATGGAAAAGACATTTTGACAATAAAAATTGTCCCGTATAATCATTTGCACAATGCCTGTACCAGTGTGCTTAATTTTTAGAATTATTCTATATAACCATCTGCTCATTGCTGACACCAATTAGCTTTCAGTGTTTGCATGTTGGACACCAAATTTATTATTTGTGTATTTGACCAAGTTATCTTTGCATAAAAAGTTTTACTACAGTACAAAGCTATAGATTATTTTCTTTGTCCAAAATACAACTTGACTCAAGGATTTGTTAACTATATCTTTATTTGCATTAGTTGCTTGAAGAATCAAATATACTATAGCGTTTTATTATTTGAACATGCATGGGCTCATGTTGCTATTGATGCTATAAGATAAGCAAAAAATAATGAACAATTTTTATTGGGGAATTGATTTTTTTGATGATATTATGAAGAATATATTTTGAATATAAAAATTGCAAATTAAAGATACAAGGTAATAAAAAATTCGATAAATTCATTTTTTTATAAATTATAAAATATCTATATGCTTTATTGATATAAATAAATATTATTTCAAATTATAGTGAAATATATATTTTTTATCTGGTAGTTTTTATGTTGAATCATTTTCAAAACAATAAATAACTCATCTATTTATAGACATCATTTGCTAATTAATTTGATTATTGCATTATACAAATTTGTATCAATGTTAAAATACTTTTTTCATTTATGAAAACTTACATTTTTTTCTTCCATAAACTGAAAGTATTTGGCAAATTGAGATGTTTTTGAGAAGTATAAATTTGAATAAAATTGAGAAGTATAAAATATTTCTGAGTATTCAAGTTGTTAATAGCACATTCATTTGTAAAAAAGACATTTCCTATTAATGCTACTCAAACCTTAAAATAATTAATAATAAAATGTTACTTTACATAAAAAATGGCACAAGAAGAAACTGCTTAGGTTTGAATTCTCTGGTTTTAATAAAATCAGTAATTGGTTGGAAATAAAATCAGTAATCCTCTGGTTTCCTATTTTATTTTTAACTTTATGTTAATTGTTGAGTTTGATTAATATACCTTTTTGTTCAATTGTAATGATAAACCTTAACAAATGTTCATAAATTATAAAACTGTATACTTTAGTTCTTAACAGTATTTTAATTTTGTATTTAATTTCACAGGAAGATGTCAGAACAAAGTTCTTCCTCTAAAACTCCAGATCTTAGTAATATTCCAAGAGGTGCTATTAGTATAAGAGGCTTACCACTTAGCAGAAACACCAGGTAAATATAATTATTATTTTATATTAAAAAAATTGTTTGTTATTTCTATTGTGTCTAAAAAAGCGGTTTATATAAACTGTTGTTTATTGATTTGTATAAAATGCTGATTCTTTTAAAATTTGAAATTTTGCTTTTTTTAATATAAAATTATTTAAATATTTTCATTAAATATCTTTAGCTGAATATATCATGGAAATCATACAATATCAAGAATTTGTACCCCATGAAAATCTAAGTATTTTCTAGAAAAACATATTTATAATTTAAAGTAAACTAAACTCTGTGGTATGATAGACCATCAGGGGACCCAGGTCTACAATGCTCATATCTGTTTTCTTGATCAGGGGCTCTGGAGTGCGAAACATATGTCTTAGTTATTGATCAGCCTAACGCAAAACTCCTAACTTAGTACTCAGTTTTATTGATCCATTATAAAAGGCTGAGTCAACCTTGCTCAGCCTGAAGATAGAACTTTGGACCCATACAAATGTTACCACTAACGCCGCCGGGCTTCTTATTCATAATTTTGATGAAATTAATTTATGTGCATGTGTTGGTATTTTATTGATAGAACAATAAAATGTCTTATAATTACAACTTATATATCTTTTTTTATTCAAATCATGTATTGCCATTTGAGTATTTTCATTAGCAAAGTTCCTTGACAAACAAGACATCTTAATAATAATTTACTCACATTAATGTCAATAAAAGAATCTTTTTATTTCTATATATGATTTTTATGAAATGGTTTCTTTATTTCACAATAATTATGTGCAAAATGAATTTCTTTGTAAGATTAATAAAATTTTCTGTGTATTATCTTTTTGAATACTTAGTGTAGACTCTTTTATATATATTATCTAGAAAGTCTGTTATTTATCATTTTTTTGTGTTATGGTATGCATGTTATGCTTGAATCCAATCAGTAACTCATTAGTAAAATAGTGCTGAAATTAGCCCTTTTTATAGATAAAGAACATTTTAACAAAATAATTTTATTTTCTTGTTGGAAAAAAATTAATAAATATCAATCCTTTTTACCCCAAAAAATGTTTCAATATTGCTTATTTATGAATATAGTCAAATCATTAAAAGTTGTGCCCAAATGAATTCCCTAACATGGCAACATTGCAGTTGTGTGTCAATTTCTAAACTCTGTGGAATCTTATTGCAGCTTTAAAACCATATTTTCAACTTTTGTGTCTTATTCTGTGGTATATGTTTTATTCTATGGCTTTTATAGTATATAGTTAATAGTATTATCATCCAATTTCAACTATAAAAGGGATTAGGAAATTAGTATAAACAATGAGAGTAAATTAAAAATTCTGATTTTCTTTAAATAAAAAAATTATAAGTTCATAATTTTAAATGAACTATAGAATTGAAGTTTAAAATTTGTATTTATATTATGAAATTTGTTGTTCTAATTTCTTCTTATGAATTATAATTTTAAATCAGGTTCAATTATATTTTTACTATGTGATTAAATAATGATAGATTAATTTTCCATCATATATTATAGTTATGAAATATTTCATTATATATCTATCATTCTCTGTATACGTATGTATAGGTTTAGGTGTGTTATAAGTCTTTTAAATAGTAAGTTATAATCATATTTAAATAAAGTGTAGTATAGTAAATTCCGAATATACATATATTTTCTTCTCATTTAATTAAGAACAAATTATAATGAAAAATGGTATTATTCATTTTATTGGTTTTGTACTGTTGCTGATTGTCAATCTCTACTCCGTAATTCTATGTAATATAAAGTTTTAAAGGCTTGTTCTACCTCAGATAATTGTAAAGGATTTAAAATAAAAAATTACCATTATTATATTTTGTACTTTAGTAAAAGAAATTATTTTCTTACATTTTTTCAATGACAGATATGATCATTTCTGTGATTGAAAACTTTGAAATGAATTTTCCTTTAATTTCATGCTATCAATAAAATATTTTTGCAAATAAAAGCTATTTTGGGAAATTAATAGAAAATAGTACTTTTTTTTTTTTAAATTAAAAATTTCGGTTATAAGCTAGTAATCTTGGGATTGTAAAAGATTTGTTTATCATACTTTTTTTTTCTTTCAGGCTTCCTACCATCAGAACTCCTAGAGATCTCACTTTAGGAGCTCAACCTAAAAGAGTCTTCACTCCCAACATTCCAGTTCGTCGTGAGAAGAAAGTTCCTACGTAATATAAATTTCCTTTTCTTGATGCAAACCTCTGTCTATGCTGGTTAATTATAATTGGTTAAACTTAAACAAGGAAATATTATATTTATGTTGTCTAAGATATTGTCTTCCATTTTTAATCTTACTATGCCATAACCATTTTAATTAAACTTCACATTTAATTAAAATATAAATAATTTTTAACAACATTTAAACTTCTTAACAACAATCTCGTATTTTATTTATACTATTCATGAATACGGAACAAATCATTTAGTGTAATATTTTAACTACATAATATTTAGTTCTTTTAACAACAAACTAAATTCTACCTATTACTGTGAATTTAGATTCTTAAAATAAAGTAACATCTACTTCAATTTTGTATTATCCTAATCATCAAAAGTAGTTTATTTTGGATACAAATGCTTGTAATGAAGAAACTGGAGTGGTTTTTCTATTGGAAGTAAGCGGATCATTGCTTTTTTCAGAACGAGTCTGTTAAAGCCAGAGCGTGTAATCAGAAAAGCTGGCTGTCAATAATAAAAGTTATGAACATTTTCATCACTATCTCTATAGACATAATTTTTTTCTGAGAAAAGCATCATGCCTCATTGATTTGGCTCTTAAATTTTAAAAAGCCTAAAGGCCAAATGACTAGATAGATTCATCATTTACATGAATGGTATAAAAATCCGTTACTGTAAAGGAACATCTTAGAATAATGCAAATGCCTTGTTCCGAAGACTATATCCAGAAAATTGCCGACAATGCAATAAAACGGAAAGATTTATCTTTAAGGTACTTGTGTCATTCGACTAGTAACTCCCGATTTTTTAAAAAGAATTAATTAAAAAGATTGCGATATCAAACCGAAAGAATAGAATTTTTAAATCTAGAAGAAAAACTACTTGAAGGGAAATATTCTCCTTACAATCTCACAACGAAGATACTTGGCCATGTGGAAACCCCTACATTTAAAAAACTGCGTGATCTATTATCGGTAAAATTCCAGTGATGACCGAACTTATCGATAGTATTTTTTATAAACATGATCTCGAGTATTAAGTGTGATTTAAAAGCTTCACAGTTTTTGCGTATTTCACAGCATTTGGTGGCCACTTTGAAATTATGAAGACCCTGAATAATGTAAGAGGCGTTCTGGGACTAATGAAAAACTAATGTTGAAAAGTAGTTGAAGTCTTGTTACGAATAGGTCTCATTCAAGGTTTTAACAACTCGAGTCAGAAAACGTCTATAAAGTGTAATATGAAAGAATTGGAAAGAATTGGATTGAATTTGTTAGGCTCTCTCTTCCTCAAACCTACAAAGGCAACGAGTACATCAGTATCATGGGCCACTCCATCTTGTAGCCATAGGTCTTCTTAATACTTGATCAGCATGCAATCATTATCGGAGAAGTACTGGTAGAGAATTTGATTTGGCTTACCTTTTACTATCCATTTTGATCATTACACAAATTTCTGTTCTCCCATTTTCAGACCAATCTAAACTGTTCGGTATGGAGAAAATTCGTATGACACCTCTACATCCCAAATCGGGTGGAATGGTAAAGGCTTAATCTGATGATTTTAAACCATCTCTTGATATTTGTATCATGGAGCTAGCAATATTAGAATAAGAAATTACCTGTCTTTGATCTAGCTTACCGGAGCCGAGTTCACGAAACTACCAGTTTTACACTTTTTCAAATACTATTTGAGAAAGAACTATATTTACCATCCGATCACTGTTTGGTGAAAACCAGATTTTTCTACCTGAATATCCAGTAATTTGAACTACTTGCGAATTTAGAGGTTGTGAGTCACTTTGCCTTAGAAAGAATCAATATAATGATGAAACGCATGCTTAAGTGTTATGATACAAAAATTACAGACCGAAAATGTAAAAGTGATAAAGTTTGACCTTGGAGTCCGAAACATAAAGGAATGCCCCTCAAGTTACAAACATGTTGAGAAGGACTCTACACAATACAAAAATTAATTAACGATGTCATGGTAAGGAATCAAAGAACCTTACGTAGTCTAAAGCCGTATGCTATCAGACATTGGCAATTTATCATCGATACTTAGTAAAATAGTCATTTTGGAGGGATTGAACTGCGAGAGACATGTAATCTTTAAGGACAGGGCAATGTTATGAAGATGTAAATTATGTAAATGTTTGCGTGAATGTCCTATAGTTCTCTTTAATTGCTTGTTTTAATGTGCTGTTGTCGTTTCATTTGTGAAATTATTGTCTAAACAACGCTCTTTCTATGAAAATAAAACGGTTTTCAGACCTGAGAAATAAACGAAATGTAAGACAGCTTGGCGACAAAATATAAGTCAACATTTTCATAATTTCGAGTTGATAGAACCAGGACTGGAGTTACCATACTTACACTCTAGGAATGTTCTGGGAACTTCCAGGGTCTATACCATCAAGATATAAATATTGGTCTCAGCCAAACAATAAGTTTGTTGAGCTGGTCGATAGCTGAGTGGTTAGCATTTCTGACTCTTCGGCTGTTAGTTCCGAGTTCAAATCCCAGTTCGGGCATGTACGTTTCCTTTCTTTCATTGTCCTTTCTTCTGAGATGATGAATGAATGTGGCCCACCAAACGGGTTGTAAACAGGTTTGTGATGGTGTGACGTGGGTAATGCTACTAGCCTCAGTGACTTGGTTCACCGGTACCCACCGGGTAAAGATAAATAAATAGCAGTTTCGAGCCTTGTTGTGGTGAAGGGTTAATCACCCAGTGCCGGTTGTTATAAAAGAAAAGAAAAAAACAAGTAAGTTTGTTGAAAGTAAAGAGAGGACTTGGTTAGACACTTAACTTATAACGGCTTTGAAAGTTTCTGTCCTTAGTTTTTGTGAAGCTTTTTTTATGTAAGCTTTTATATGTAAACTGTATCGTTTTTTAACCTGTTTAAAAACTAAGCTGAAGTGGTTGTAGTCATTGGGACTGAAAGAATTGTGAATAAAATGCTTGTTTAGAAAACATCTTTATTTTTGGAGTATCAAATCCTTTTCGCCATGAAAATAATCGTAACAATATGAGTTGTTGAATATACCTCATAATTGTTTCGCTCTGTTTTTAAACTTGGAAAGTATTAGTTTTGGGGATTGAAGTAAACTTAGTTTATAAATACAGCTTAGCAGACGCTCGTTTTTACGAACTTCTAATTTATAATACCGACGATTATACGCATTAATAGGTGGTCCTCATAACAGGGTCCATAGACGCAACGGTAGTTTTAATTTCCATTTATAAACTAAATTTTTGAAAAATGTTTGTACGAA
Source organism: Latrodectus geometricus (assembly GCA_026290005.1). Lineage (NCBI taxonomy): Eukaryota > Metazoa > Arthropoda > Arachnida > Araneae > Theridiidae > Latrodectus > Latrodectus geometricus. Next base: position 11,007 of record JAPDSC010038173.1, read on the forward strand.
CTAGCTTTTATGCTTTTTTCTCCCCTTGCATTTATTTATCATCTAAATTCTTTATTTTATAGTTGAGAAACTAGGAGCGACATTATTATTGGGGAGTCATAAATCTGTTGAATTGTAAATAACTGCAGCAAATAGTATTAAACAGTGTAATAAATAAAACGTAGTTTCGATGTTGAAATCGAAATCAAAGGATAATATTTTATATAAATCCTAGGATGATTTATGCGACTAGACTGAGCTATCAATAAGCGTCAAACTCGTGTATCATTCATCCCGGATTTTCGTAAGCTAATTCTAAGAAATTTCTTCCGCTAAATCTAATTTCAGACTTTGTATACATTTGAGCGTAATCAAAAATTTCCAAATGAAAATATCGTAGAATACTTTTGGATGGAGTGCTCATGTTTCTGATTTTCGATTTTCAGAACTATTTTACCGGTCCCTACGTATTCGTAAAAAACTACTGTTATAGTTTTATTTGTTTCTAAAACTTTATTTCAAGCGTTTAAACTCACAATAATAATTAAAAATTAGATTTGATAAAAGCAATAAGCACTGAATAGTTCAAATGTCACGTGCAATGATTCATCCCGTATTCATACAAAAGTAAGTATTTTTCTTTTCTTGAAATAATAAGCAGAATATTTTCAGGAAATTTTTATTTTATATCATGAAAAACTGTAAAGGAAAAAATAATTTTTTTTTAGTTCTAACCTTTATTTTAATTTTTAATGATTCTTGTTTTAAAATTATAACAAGCTACTAAAAATAATTTGCTTTTTTTTATTTAATAGCACATTTACTTGCTATGTTCTGTTGATAATTTTTTGTTTTCATTTCTAACTGTGAGCTTTTGAAAAACATCTAATAGTCAGGTATTAATAATAGCAATGGAGATTTTAAAAAATTGCATCTAATGTTCACTCTTTTATTTTATATATATGTAGGATATCTATAAAGAGGTAATTTTTGTGCAATCTTTGTTATTAGATGATTAAAAATTGAAACGCTACTTTCTGAGACTAAATATATATAGTCTTCTAAAATGTCCAAAAAATGAAGTAGAACTTTATAATATTCTTTTTCTTAATGTTTTTTAGTAGTTAAGAAACTTTTCTATTGCTTAATTAGCAAAGAAAAATTAAACTTTAATTAGTAATTCACAACTCTTTAATCATTTTCCCTCATATTTGTCATTTTAGTTTTAAGTAATCTGAGTTAAACCATTATAGAAATTTGTGAATTTATTAAAATCTTTTATATGGGTCAAGTTTTGTAGAATAATTACATCAATTTATTTTGTTCTTTTGTGCAACTGCTTTTGCATTTGCTTAGAAAATGCAAATATTCTTGAAATGTAGTGTCTGCCATACTAAAGGAAATAATTTTTTCACAGCTACCAAGCTTTCCTTCAAATCGAAAACTGGTTCAAAATGTAAAAGACATCAACTCTGCAACGTGTTTCCTATATAAAATAATTTCATACTCCAATATGGTTTTTGTAGTTTTTTACATGAAGATGTGGCTTGACATACAAAAAATGCAATGAACTATACCGAGAATTGAACTCTACTGTTCAATTATATATGAATTCTGATTTCTCCTTCAGTGGTTATGAATAGTATATAATAGCTTTTCAAAACAACGAAAAATAAATATTTAATGCTGGAAATATAATTTTAACAAAAAAATTATTAGTTTGATTTTGAAGTGATTTAATTAACTTTTATTATAAAATTTATGATTATTCATATGTATAGCAAAAAATATTTGACTTAAAAAGTCTGATTTGAGATTAATTTTGGGCTTCCTGCTTATTATTTTCTATTTATCAAGATATTGCCTCCTCATTTTTTTTTAAATGCAACAGTACAAAAAAAAAAAGAAAAAGAAACTTAAATTTTGCATTGATTTGACATACTATAAATATTATTTGTTAGTGTAATTAGCATTTTTTAAAGCGCTTTGAAATCACAATTTTGAAATTTGTGTGAAATAATAGCTGACTGGTAGATAAATTGATTTGGTTATCATTTAATATACTGAATGTTAATTTAGCTATTTTATGTGTCAAATAACTAGTTTGTTGGATAAGAAGAATTTGCCATTAATAACTGGTTTCATACATTTTAATCATGGGGCATTGCAAAATTTATTGTCATGTTAAATGGTTTTCTTTCTGAATATTTATCAATGTTTCAAGAAATTTCCTATTAGAAAAAAAATTATTATTTTTTACAGTTGGAAGTACTTGTAGGAAATTCTCAATTTTCATCTCATGGATAACCATTAACTTTAGGGGTCTATATATGAAAGAAATAAAACTAATATACTTTTAATACTAATTTCATTAATGTTTAATAAAAGCTTTTAATTTGAAAAATTTAAGTATGGAAAATCAACTTAATTTAAAGTTCAAGGGTCGCAGTTGTTCTGATATATCTGAAATTCCTTATTTTTAAATGTTCTTAAATCATCTAAAAGTCATCCTTAAGTTTATGATTTTTTGTTAAATTATATTTAAACTCTAGATTACTAAATTCTCAATTATATCATGACTATTCTTTTTCGTCGAACAGATGACGCATTTAAAAACGTTAACATCATAATATCAACTAAATTTTGTTTAACTATATTACTATTTATTAAATTATTAAGTTAGAAAATAATAAATGGAAAAATTTGTAATTTTCCCATTTTCAAGTGGAAGCTCGTCGTTGTGCTGTTGAATGATTAGTTATCTAAGGTTATAGGCTTTTCAATGAGCTTGCAAGAAAATATGATATTCCTACGTTCGATTTAACATGTTAATAAAAACAAATAGAATAAAAAAGCAAGAAAAAATAAAGAGCACAATTTAGCTAATACATTTAATTGTTAAAAATACATAGGATTCTAATTAAAAGGAGAGTGAAATGAGATGTTACGATGTACATCGAAACAGAATAGATTGTTCTGTCCACTCTGCACTTAAGAAAAGATTCTATTCAACTTTCAATATGAATTTTTTGAGCAATATTGTTTTAAATCCACAAAAATATATATAATGGTCCCATCTTTTAGCAATAACAGTTATATCTTCGTTTAGACATTTATTACTGGATTACTACTCTAGTTATGTAGTGAACTCTTGGGACCATGAATTATATATATATATTTTAATTTTTAAATCATTTTGCGTTATCATAAAAAGCCATAAATTTTTCCCCGTTCAAGTTCTCCTTCAAACCTGAAACTAGACTCCTGTTGGGTGTGTGAATATTTTCATCACTGCTTAACTTCTTTCATTGGTTACGAATTATTGACGCAGTTTGATTGATGCTAGTATGGCTAACAACTCTGTGCCATATACGCTTTCAGTTTAATTTTAATGCCTGAGCCTGAACATAAAAATGATACGGATTTACAATATTTTATAGATTAGTCTGAAGTATGTATAATCTTCAGTTTCCAGTTCCTCTACTTCCTTTTCAGTGATTTTATATTTAGAGAAGAAACAATATTTTTTAATATATTTTTATTTAAAAAAATAATTATGATCTTAACGGGAGTGCAGACAATTTTTTTTTTTAATTTTAAAATCCATTTCCATTTATTTTTAATTTATCTCTGCCTATGATGACTATTGAATAGATTTAGGCGAACAAATTTTAATAATATATTAATTAATAAAATATTTATTTTATAAAAGTCTGAAAATGAGTACAATTATGAAAAACGCAATCCATTTACATCCAAGAAATTTCAATTTTTAAAATTTCGTTTTGTTGAAAATATTGGGCGATAAAAATTACTGTATAATATTCAAGTTTTATTTTTTAAATTAAATGTTCATGAAAACTTAGTAGTGACACATGATTGAGAATTGGAGTTTTAGCTTAAAAGTGAAATTTTTATATAAACACAATGGGTAATCCAAGAGCTAACAACATTTTTTTTTCTATTTTTTTATTAAATTATTTTCTAATAAAAATAATGTAGAATCTTCTATAAAATTGTAATTTTTTATATATTTTAATTATAGAAAATGAGCAGTTTTTTTTAAAAAAAATCAGTTCAACTGGACTAATAAATTAGGCGTTTATTCAAAAGTAATATGATTTTTAATCTTTGATAGGAAATTGATTATAAAATTTGATATACCTATATGGTATGTTAATTCTATATAATCCTCCAAAGAATGTAAATTTATAAAATATTTGTTATCTAAAAGCAATTAAAAATAACGTAGCTTTGAAGTATTTTTTTTTTCTTACAGTGATTAAGTCAGTGACTGATAATTATGTAATGAATTCAGTAATTTTTCTATGTATCTAAATGCTTTATTAAGAAATTCTCTTATGATGTATGGAAAGTATGCTTTGGCTTCTTAGTTAAATAAAAGTATTTTCGATGTATTTTTTTTATTTTTATAGTGAAGTATCATAATCTATTTAATAAAAGTTCTTCAAGTTATTTTCTTACACTGTATATGTATGTCAATTATTAGTTTTTCTATTGTTACTTTATGTATTAATTTATTGACCAAAATGTATACCCATATGCTTTTTACCTGAGCATTCAACATTAATTAATATTTGAAAACCTTTTTGTCCTTGTATTTATAATAATATATATCAATAATAAAAACAGATTTATTTTATCTATATACCTAAAGTTTACTATGTACGTACATTTCATGCACTAGTATGAGAAAACATGAAAGTTTTAAGTTTTCAGAAATTTAAATGTTGGCATGTATGCTCTAGGATTGGAATTTTGTATTATGGATTTTATTATCTGTTTTAAGATTAGATATTTTAAAATTTACATTTTCTCTTTTAAGATTTGTTTACCATGCAATTTTGAATAATTTGAATTAATTTGCAGCTTATTAGTGAATTATTAAGTTTTTCTCTATGATTATATTGAACTTTTAACTGTTATAAAGATTTCAAAGTGTATCATAAAAAACAAAATTTTTAGCTAATTGATTAGTATTCAATGATAGAAAAAAGTTGTGTATATGACATTTATTTCAAATAGTGCTTCACACATAAAACAAAATTTATCAAATCTAATCTGAGTTACATGAGTAAAACTTCTGATATTGATAAAATGAGTAAAGAATTACGTATGTGAAGCTGTTACTTTCCTTGTAATTCATGTGCTAAAATCAAAATATTGTTGAATGTTGTTTATCAGTTTATAAGAAGACAGTGCTAAATTTTTTACTCTTTCCAAGGTCTTTAAAGCTTATCTTGTGTTTATAAAATGTGTATTCCTAACTGGAGTGAGGTTTCTTATTGAACAGTTTTATAGTGTTAAAACAGAAATCCCCTTAAACATTATATCATTAACTCTGATAATGTGCTTCCCATGATGTCATTCAAATGTGTAAAAGCTCTATTTCTTCTCTATTTGCGAAATAAATAATATATCATATTCAGAAATCTTGCAGAATGTACATCAAATGTGGAACATAAAAATGAAGTACATTATTCTGTAGAATAAAGAAAAAAATGCTGGTGAATCATCTTCTCATATAAAAGAACATGTATTAGAAAATATAAAGTTTTGCTTTATGATCATCATTGTGATGTGAAAAACTTTTAGATAATCCAACCAAGAAAATTGGCGCAGCTTGTCCAATTTTGGACCTTACGCCATAAAACCACACCCAACAACAACAACACCAACCAAGAAAATATTAAATGCATTTGGGATAATAGAGATGAAAAAATTTTATCTTATTTATAATAAAGTAAAAACTTCTGTATTAAACAGTCAAAATTAAATATTTGTATATTCAGTTGAAATTGAATTATGTATTTATATAAATAATTTAATTCCACACATTAGTTACTAATAAAAAACAGCTTTTCAAAACTTTTATTGCTTTCTGAACATATGTTAAATATGTGGTGGAAATGTTTTAGCTATATAATTAATTTTATTTTGATGTTTGTCAAATTGTTTTGAAAATCTTTAACCTTGGAAGCTTTAGCTATTGTTTTTTTAAATTCTATAATTAATATAACTGAAGAATGACTGATTAAAGTAAAGGTTTGAATTTTTTTTTATTTTTCAATGGAATAGTTAAATTGTTACATACAAGGAAAATAAAGTTGATTTGTTTGAAAATTGGGAATTATCTATAATAATAAAAGCAAGTGTAATGTGTCTGTCTGTCTGACCGAGCTCTCCAGCCAAATCTATCGCACGCAGGGACCTGGAATTTTTTACACGGAAGCACAAAGGGGCTGGCCACCAGACCTCGAAGCCCGATTTTCGATTTTTGAATTAGAAAAATTTTAAAAAAATTATTTATAAAACTTCTTCTCGAGATCGCTGCTCGCCGATAGCTGATTCCAGGGTTGTACCAGCTCCTTTTGAGAAACAATTCTGGCGACCATCTTTTGGAAAATTTTCCGTTTAAAATATTTAGGATATATTGTTCCTTTTTATCGACGGGGAATGTTGTGTGAGTGGGGGGGGGAAGAGAGAGAGACAGTCTACATGTCCTACACTACTATTCCTGCGCTATTCACTTATCTGCATTTTCTAAATGCACGGGCAACGCCGGGCGGGTACAGCTAGTTTTATAATAATAGGATAAAACTACAACAAGGATTTAGTTATTGCCAGTAATATCTTTATCTTTCATTTGAAAGCCCTTATGTACAATAAATTATTTTAAAATAAATAATTATATATTTATTGAGAAAATCTTTTTCTGATAATAATAATTTTAAAAATTGTTTTACAGCAAATTAAGAATAGAAACATTTTATTAGTTTTTAATTTTGTACACTAAAACATAACAGAATAGGGCTTTTATTTAATTTTAAATTATAAAATATACCATACATAAAGTTTTTATTGAAATACACTATTTATATCAAAACACAAATTTCAGAGTTTCACTTGTATATTAATGATCTGTTTTCACAGACCTGGTATTGAAACTTCATCATCACCTTCAAAAAATGTAAAAATGGTAGACAAAAAGAGTCCTTCATTCAATGAACGAAGAAAGAAACAACCTCGAAATCTAATTCAAACAGAATCATCTTTGTTTGGAGATGGTCTTGCTACTGCTCCTCGCAGAGGTATTTTAAAATTTTGAGTGTTATTATGTAAATTATTTATGTATAATTTTAACAATTTATTTTTCTAATGTAAATCCATAATTATTAACAGATGAAGTAAATATGTAAAATTAATATATGTAAATAACATAAAAGTTATTATTTAGATATTTTACACTTATTTAGATATATACACTGTGCCATGTGTTTTGATTGACAATTTATGATTTTTTTTAATATAGCAAGTTTTTAAATAATTTCATTATCTAGTTGAATGTTTTGTGATAAAGCCAAAAATAAAGTAATTTCGTAAATTCACTCATGTATCTTATCTTCTCAATTTGCATTAATATTCAATATTTAAATTATTTCTAAATTAGCATTAAATTTTAAGAAATTACAAGAAATCATTGATCTAATCATCTCAAGCCAGTTTTTATAGATAAACAGAGTAAAGTAAAGCAGTAAGTTGCTGGTAATGCTTGGAAGAACAGCATAAATATATTATTTGTTTTACACTGTATTTATAATTATATGGTTATAATCCTTTTGTGTGTGTGTGTTGTGATTTTTTATAAACCTCAGTTAAAGATGTTTTATTTTTCTTTTATTTATCTATCTGTATGTAAATATGAATGGATATTTCCGTTTATCAATATACCAGCCTAACTCAAGCCGTTTCATACAGGAATTAATCAAGCCATTTCAAGCTTAATCAATTTCATCCAAATTTAGTACTCATATTACTAATGATATTGAAGAAAATATTGTGATATAAAACATCCTCAGTTCCTCTTGGGTTAGTAATGAACTCATTGAATGTAAAAATTATTTGAGAATGATTGGTGAATTTGTGTTTAATTATATATGTGTTTAATTATCTGAAAATCACAATTTTATTTGGAGGATGTCATTAACTATCGAAATTTCAATTAAATGCTGATAGTCAACTCTTTTCTTTTAAAATGCAACAAAGTGAATGCTTTAGTATTATCAGTATTTTTCTTGTAATTTTCCAGATCTAACTTTGTCTTATGCTGATAATTAATGTCATAATTGTCTGCCAAGCTGATATTTTAATTAATTTTTTTGGCTAAATTTTGTTCATTCTCAAATGCTTGATTTCTTACTAATCTGAACTGATTGCTGAGTTCATTGCTGAGATATGCATAGTTTACATTCTCTGTGGTGTTTCTAGATGAGATGTTTTTTGTTTTCACCCATCACTGTGAATAACATCACAAATCTTACTCAAATGAGATTCATAATCACTTTTACATGTGATAATTGATGACACAACATCCATGTAAATATTCAAACTTTTTATTAATTTCTGGTTTAAAAATAGTAGTAACCTGCAACTAATATTATTAAATTGAGGCTATATATATATAATTAAAGTAATATTTTGATGTAATTTGTTTCACATTGACTTAGAAATAGATGGAAAATTTATTAAATTTTGGGATCTTTCAAAATCGTTTTTTCTACAAGCTTAAATTTTGATAGTTTTTTTTACACATTATTTTTATAATTTTTAAGTAATTATAATAATCTTAAAAAAATATGTGCTTTGAAAAAATATTGGACCACTGTTAAGCAACTAAATATAATTATTATGCAAGTGATTGAAAATTTAAATTTTAAAGTCTTTCTATTGTGTTATCCTTATTATAGTTGCAGTTATTGTGTTGCCACAAATTGGATTATTTAAATTGTAGGAGAACTATTTCTATAGAAATTTATATAATCTGATATTTTTTAAAAACAATAAAGTTTAGATTTATTAAGAAAATAATTGAAAATTCAATCTTTTCACATTGATTCAATCAATATTTCTTCATACATTCTTCTGGTGTAAAAAATGATCATTTTTGGATATTATGGAAACTAATATTTGATTTGATTAAGTATATTTTCTAATAGAAAATCACATTATGATAAACAAATTTCTTAGCAACTTCAAATACTTTTAAAAGTGCCTTTCATGTATCTAAGCTTATAAACAAACTCAAATGGCAAAATCAAGCAATGTTTGAAGTCTAATATGTTTATAATAATGTTAAAATGTTAATCACATTTAATATTCTCTATCTACTTATTTATGAGCTTGCCTAAGTATAACAATAACTTGATTTCTTGAGTATATACTTTTAAGGACATTTATGTAACAGACCACATAAAGTGTTTTGTATAAAAGATTATATGAAAAAAACCATGAATTTGACTTAAACAATTTTTCAGCTTAGGTGAATAATAATGTGAATCAATTTTGATTTGATTAGAGCACTTGATTGACATACTGTGCTGTGAGAATTCATACAGACGCTATACTTTTTTATATCTTCAAAATAAATTTATAAGTTGATCTGAGTACATTGATTCATCAAAATGATTTCTGTCAAAATTAAATCTTTGGATAACAATATATGGTTAAGTATTATCAACATTGGCTGCTTTATGTTTGAGCAGAAGATAATTGGTCTGAACAACTTCATATATGCCTGGTTAGTATCTGGTTACTATGTACCTGGTTAGTGTCAATATTCATATTGGCATATGATATTGGTAGAGCATGTATATTATTATGAGATCTAAGATTCTAGAATCGATGGTTACTTCAGAACATTGATGCTACATTTCACATTGCCAGAGATGACATCTTTGCCTTTATACACTGCAAATAATATGAAAAACTTTTTATTAATAATATTTTTTACAGCAGCAGGACAGTAAGAAATGTTTGGCCTTTGTGAATAGCTAATTATATAAGTGCAGCATCTCACTGTAAATCTCATTCCTTAACAAAGCAATGTACCATGCCATTTGATTACACTTTATATCCGAATAATTGGAAGAACATTTCATTCATTTTAATTTGATTTCCTCTCCAAGTTACTCACAAGTTCTCAGTACAATATTGCAAAATTTATGACATAATTGAAGATGTTTTTATGTAAATTACCTTCCACAAGAATCTTTGTTAATTTCAACTGACTTTCCCAAAGTTATGGACTTTTGTCACTCCTTATATTTCTGTCATCTTGTAAAACTTTACCTTATTTAAAGGAAACAAAAACTTATGTCTCATCAAATTAATAAATGTCATTAAAATTTCATAATTAGTAGTTAAACTGCTTTAAAAAAATAATTTATAATACTAAAATTAATTTGGTATAAAGTAATACCACAAGATATAAAGACCATATTTAATATTGAACTTAATTTTACTAATCTCTTTCCAACTAAATAATTTATACTAGTTTTGTAACTTTTGCCTTATATATTTATGATATTTTTTTCACAGAAAAACGAGAATCAGCTCCAAGATTTACTTCTACCAAACATTTAATTAAAAAAGAAGAAATGGATATGTCAAGTATGGAAACTGGTATTGATGAAATCCTAAGAGATGATGTAAGTGTGTTTTAATTGTCTGATATTATGTTCTAATTGTAGCTACTTTGCAAAATAGATCATATTTGTTTGTCATAGTACATTTGATTATTGTTATACTATATTTATTTTTACATTAAAGCAAGTTAAAATAGATATTATTGAACTGTGGTTTTAATTTTTATGCTCGTATCATTAAGTATACTTTAGTAACACATTAACTGCCTGTCACAATAGTTGCATTGATAGTTATTCCCCTCAAGAGGAAATAAATTATACCCAGGTGCCAACACACTTATTGTGGGAAATATAATTTAAAAATAGTTGTAAAAGGTAATTATATGATTCCTGAATATTATTTAAGCCTTTCATTATTCCATGCCAATACCAATAGAATTACCCTGCATGCAATATAAAATGAGCTGGAGTAAAATTATCAGTAAAGGATTTTTCTAGTCTTGTGTATGAATGTCTACTAAGTCATTACCCCCACATCACATGCCAACGCATAATTAATTTTACTGATAAAACCATGTCATATGCTGTTATGTGATTAATAGTTTATGAGTTATGATACCAAATAAAGTAAAAAAAATTATAAATAATTCTTATATGTGTTGTATATTTTATGACTTTTTAATATAAGACAAAAAATGATTATGTTGCAACTTTTTCCTTCAGGTGAACATGTTTATTTAGCTAACTTTTTTGCTGTTTATTTAGCTAACTTTTTTAAATATTTTGCTGCTTAAACACATTTCAAAACTATTTTTTCTTACAGTTTATTATGTTTTAATAATATTTCTTTGCATGAAAACTTAAATGTCCATCTTATTTAATTTATTTTAATACTTGTTGCATGCAATATGTTAAGACTTATGTGACTTACACTGGACTTAATTTTCTTTGTAAATAAAATACAGATTTCTCAAACGATAAATAGCATTAAAATTAACAAGTTTTTAAATTTTAAGCTTGTACTTTCTTTTTCAATGTTGTACTTTAAAAAGAAAATTATTTAATATTAATGATTCTAAGATATTTCAGTTAATTCTAAGCATACATGACTTTAATATTTCCTAAAAATGTATTATATAATAAAATATATAAAGAATAATTGTTTCATAGAAGTTGTAAAAATTTAATTCTTTTCAATTGCTATTAAATGAGATTATTTTTTTAATGTTTATGTATTGAATTTTAAAGAGCTTACTATTGGAAAATTGCTCTTGTGTAAAATTAAACAAATTTTTATATCATGCATATTTTAGCAAAAAATAAATATATAAAATTTATAGAGACTTGTTAGTTTTTTGTTTAAAATTTTAACAATCATTAATTTACTTAAAATACTCTTTTTTAAATTTATGCATCCCACAATGAAGTTAACTGCCAAACAATAGATGAAACTGCATCAATATTTCACTCAATGCGTTAAATTTTATGTGTGCATGTAGTTCTTAAATGATTTCCTTTTTTAAGTTTTCAAGCAAGAAATTTACTGTACATTTTGTCCAGATAAGTATGGTTGTATATAATATAAACTTTTTTTATTTTCTGGTTGATGTTTAAAATATAATAATTTGTTAAAATTTTGCAGTTTGAAGCTTTTTGTCAATAATTCTGAATGAACTCACAACATTTTTTTTTTTTTTTTTTAATTTAAAACTTAGTTATATAATATATTTTAAATGTATATAAAAATAAAAATTACGTAGACTTTGTTATGCTGCAATTAATTTTTAGAATAAAAGCTAATTTCAAATAAAATAAAATACAACATCAATTTTTGAGTTTTCAATAATGTTTTGCGTTTTTTTATTAGAATTCTGATTTTCATTTATGACTCATTGCTTTATTATATTAAATTAAATACTTTTATTGTGATAATTTTGGTAGCTATTAAAGCATAAAAATTTTTTCATTTCAAAACTAAGGAAAAAATGAAGTTAATGTAAATGAAATCTATTTAACCACTATTGCTTAGTATTTTGAAAAAATCTAAAATAATTCCCTTAATTGTGATAATACATTTCCAATATGTTTCTTTATATTGAAACAAAATCTGAAAATATTTAAGAAAAATTTCTAAAGTTATGGTTGACATTTTAAAGCTTTTGTCTCCATCATTATAAAAATGCTTGTCACTACTAATATATAATTATATCTATATTTTAATCATAAAACAGAAATTTTATTAACAGTATTTCATTTATTTTTTCGTGTATTTTTAATTGTATTGTTTTTAATTCTATTAACTAGATTACATTTTTTTATAATTATCTTAATTTATATTCTTTCTAATTTCATTCTGCTTATTATTCAGTATTTTTATTGTTTTATAATCTTTTTTTTTCATTTTCTTACAATTTAGTTACAATAAATTTTTTCTGATAAATACCTCAGATTATTTTGTTATGCTTTTACGGGGAAAATAACTACATATTCAGGTACATTTCTTTTGATGTTATCAATATGAAATATTTTAGATTTTTTGTCATTTCTATGATAAATAGAAATATCTTTACCTCCTGATGTTTTTAAGTATTACAATTTGATTATGATAGTGTTTGCATAGTGAAAATTTTTTATTCTTATTTTTTAAATAACATTTAAAATTATTTATTATATTTCATTAATAAGCTATTCATTTTTATTTTATATAGTTTATTGACGATGGAGAGGATGATGATGAAAAAGATGAGATAAAACCCATTATTTATCCAAAGCAAGAAACTGTAGAAAAAACAACAAAAAATGCACCGATTACCACAAAAAGTTTTAAGGATAAAAATGTTGCTGAAGGTTATTGTACTTTTTTTATTTAATCTGTAAAACATTCTCTATTCAATTTATATAATTTTTAGTGAATACTTTGAGGTAATTTAATAGTGATAAAAAAAATTTAATCCTTTATTTAGTTTGACTTATATCCTTCTCTCTCTCTCTCTTATATATTATATTTGCAAATTCTTTAAAGCTATGCCCTTCTTATTTTTAAAACATAAAATAAATAAAAATTCCTTTTTCTGTCAACCATTGTAATTAGATTATATATATATATATATATATATATATATATATATATATATATATATATATATATATATATATATATATATATATATATTGTCTGTATATAAATTTTTATAAACGTTTAGATGTTTCTGTTGTATTCATTTTTTTTATAAGTTTGAAGTGAAATATTACTGCAGATGCAGATTTGCAATTTTTTTTTTATCTTTTGTATTTTTCTGTTTTATTTCTTTTCCTTGGCTAAAAAAGTTTTAAATATACTTAATTTTCAAACTTTTTTGACTATTTTATGTATTTTTTTATAAAGTGCTAAATATTATGTTTTAAGTTAAAAGCAAGTTAAAATTTTAATTCAAAAATGTTTTAAGAAATTAATTGGAGATTTTGAAGAAATGTAATTTATTTTTAATTCTTTTTCATCAAATACATTTTCACTCAAAAAATAATTTCTTCAGTGAAGCTTGATTGCAAAAGAAAAAAACAAAACTGAAATTAATTTAGTATCTCAATTGAATTAGACTTACCTCTTAAACATTTTCTGGTTTAAATTTTACTCAAAATAGAAAATAAATGTAAATTTAAAAAAAAAAAAAAAAAAAAAAATTTGCTTTACATTGAAGCAATTAAAAGAAGCATATTTAGCTTTTATATGCATGTTTTTATTAAAAAATAAACTTGGTTATTCTGCACTATTATTATCTTAACAGCTACACATTAAATATTTGTCTGCTATATTTCACTTCTGAATGTTTTTTAATTTTATTGTTTGCATTCTTTATCTTAAATTTTTGCTTTAAATTTTAATCACTATTAATCCTTGCAAGTAATATAAAAATCCTTGCAAGTAATATAAAAGTAAGAATAACACTTTATTAATGTTAAAATATGTACCAAATTACATTAAAAAATTATTGCAAATAAATTTAATTATTTACTGATTATAATTTACATATTTCTACATTTTACAATTCATGTTATTTATTTTTGATCATGAAACAATTCAAGTAACTTAATAATTTTAGTGCCTTAAATGATTACAGTCTTTATTTCAATTTAGTCAAACTTTTCTTATTTTTTAATTTATTTCATATTGTTGTGCGCTTATTGACCAAAATTAACAAAAAATATTTGAAATTTTAGATAACAATATTTGTTTTTTAAAATTACAATTTTTTTATTTAATTATTTTATTTAATATTGCGTCATATTGAATAATTTATATTATTTTTAATTGATTAGTGTTCATATAAAAAATTTTCATTCAAGTCTTTCATTATCATAAATTTTTTAATATAATCTTTAGAGCTTTTTAATAAATTAATAATCCAATAATTAGTATGTTAATGTGTAAATTGTAAATTTTTTGTTTCACATTTTTATTTCTTTTATTTTTTCTCTATTTATATAATCTCATTTATCTAAAGTTGATATAAAATATAATATTGTTGTATGAAAATTTAATGTCTTCTTATACAGTCATTACTTTGTTTTTTAATATAGTTTAAAAAATATACATTTTACCTGGATTAATTTTTTTCTATGTAAAAATTGTTGCATACAAATTTAAATTTTATTAACCAAAATTCTTTTTAATGATTTTATTTCTGATTATTATATTATTATTATTTATGATTTTATTTTTTGGAAAAAATTCTTTCTCACATTTTTATGTTTTTGAAGTACATTTTTCTTTTGAATCATACAATTCATTTCATTATTCTGTTAGTTATTTTTATTCTGCTGATTTTAATTCTATTCCCTCTGTTATAAAAGCAGTTGATGATTCATTTTATCCAGAGGTTAAATTATCATTTTTAAATTTTATTTTATTAAAAAGTTTTAAAGTAATAATACGTTTGTATCAAAAAGACTCATAATTTTTCTATCTATGTAATAAAGAAATTTCATATTTTCAAATTAAGTTATTATGATATGTAACCTTGCACAATCAGGTTTTTTATATTAATAGCCTTAAGCTTTAGCTTGTGTATTTGTTTTCAGGCATTCTCCTTTTTGAATATTTTCTTTCTAAAAATACACAAGAGGGCACATATATATATATTTTCATTTAAACGTTATTGTTGATAGTGAATTATTTCAATACTTTTTAATTCTGAAGAGTGTATGTTTTTTATTTAAATGTAGGTATAATCTTCTATATTTTATAAAGCTGTTTGAAGAAATTTAAATAGCTATTTAACTTAATTGTTACTTGTGTATTCTTTCTTTAAGAAGATATTTTAGTTTAAAATTAACTTTATATTTTTATTACTTTATGTTACTTAATTTTTTTTTCTTATTTTAGTTTTTTTAATTTGTTATTTTGTATGTCATTATATTTAAAATTCTCTTTTTGATTTATTTTGAAATATTAAATTTTAGGAAGTGAAAATTTCAGTTTTTAATTTGTACAGATTGCATTTTGATGAGGAAAATGCTTCTTATGCTTACTTTATTATCATAACTGAACTATGTTAATAGTGATAAACTGAGTTTCAATTTGAAAATAATTATCTTTTTTAGAATTGGGTTACGATGTGCAGAAAATAGCCAAATTCATCAAAAAAGAAAAGGGTTTAGATGAAACATCAGTACCTAATACTTTGACTACTGGGCCAGATACTCAAAATGAAGTTCTTAAATTTTTTAAAAATGGTAATTTAATTATTTTTATGCTATGCATTCATAAGAAATGGATGAGGTGGAGCATTATAAATAACTTAGTTTTTATGTCAAATTAAGATGAATTCTCTTATTGTATTTAATCAGTTTCAATTAAAGATTAGTGTTTTTAAAACATACTGCTCTAGCCTAGTAAATATGCATGTTTCATTTACGATAATTTTTTTTCAATATAATTTACTATTTTAATTCATTATAATATTATTCAGTCTTAAAATTTTCCAAAATTCTTTATGCTTAACTTATTTTGCTTAGTTTAAGATTAGATTAAGAGTTAATTATTTGCTTTAACTTGTTAATTTTATATTTCATTTGCTTTGATAATTTTTCAAAATAATATAAAATCTTTTTTTACTTAATTTTATTATTTCCTGTGCTACATGATGCACTATTTACTTATACATCATGTATTTATAATTAACATGAAATGAATTGTGTAAATTGTTTTATAAATGAAATCCAATGTCCTTACATTATCAATAACACTTAAATATGAAGAAGCAAATTTTAATTTAAATTGGAGTGTTTAATACTATTTGTATTAAATTAAGTGAAATAATATATAAAAATGCTTAGCTTTCAAAACCTAATTTAATTAAAATAGTAGTAAATAATTAAGATAAAATATAAAATTTTGTTGTGATCTTGATATTGGCACTACATTTTGCATCAATTTAATATATTTTCTAATTATGATAAAATTAAAAGTACGTAGTTCTTAATGAACTGCAGTAAATTATTTTAAAAAATATAATTGTTGCATTTTATGAGTTTTAAAATGTGGTAATTGCTAAATTTTAAAGCTCTGAAATACCATAAAGTCAGGCAAAGATCTTTAATTTCTAAATTAAAAGTAAATATATTCATGTAAAATTGCATTCTTCATTAATTTTTAAATTAAAATAAAAAATGCAAAAATGAATGGGTGAAAAATAAAGCTCTTAATGTAATAAAAATAAATAAACATAAAAGGATATTTTTTATTTGTTGTATTAATCACTTGCTGTCATTTATACATTTTTTAATTGGAAAAAGTTTCAATCTATTAAATTTTTTTTTTTTGTCTTATATTCCTTTCTTATTTGTATTTAATTATACAAATTCTCTCAGTTTTTCTTCTTTGAGGAAAATTGAAAGTGTTCACTTTCACCCTGACTTTTATTTATTCCAAATCTTGCCTTTTGAGATATGTTATAATTTCAGAAATACTTTAGTCATTATTAAAGTTATAAAAATATATTATTATGGCAATAAAGCATAATAAATTTTATACTGTTATGGAAGTGTTAATTAAGAATTATTTTGAAATATTACTAAAATTTTAAATTGCTATCAAAGATATATGATTTAAAAATAAAGCATTAGATTTGAATCTTCTTATATTTGATATAGTTAATTGTTTATTAGAAAGCTGGAGATTATATATAGTTTGAGATGTGTCTCTTAATATCTTAAAATTAAATAATTTTTTTATATATATTGTTATCAAAATAATGTGAAATTCTGCAAGTTTTTTTGTTTTTTGTATTTGATCATTAAAACATTAATAACTCGTAAGTGCTTTTAATTATGAAACGGTGAACTTATTAAGATTCAACTCAGAATAAAATGATGAATGGTTAAAGAATCTTATGAATGCTATAATTTCTACAGTTATATTTCAAGTAAACTGAATACAACTAAAAATAATAACTAAATAAACTATTATCCAAATTTTATTTAAATTATATATTTAATTGAATTATGGATAATATTTTAATCAAAGTATTGTTACTTTTTCATACTTATTATTTTTACGCAGTTTTAAAAAATAAAAGAAACCATTTAATTATCTTACATTAAAAATTAAATGCAATATTTTAATTTTTTGCAGAGAATTCACAGTTGCTTTTGATACAATTTCCAAAAACTTTTGCTGTACAAATGCCTGAGGATACACGAGAGAACAGAAATACACAAAGCTCTACTAATGATTCAATTAATTCAAAGGTATGTATATAACTGTTGTTTGAAACACCCATAAAGTTAAACGGTGTAAAACATTGTTCATAACTGATTGTAAACATTGCCATTACATTGTTCCAGCTTATGGGTATTTCATGCAACATTTATATCCAGTCCGAATAATATACAAAAGTATTTTTTGTCACCTTTTTTTATTCATGGTGAAGTATCTGAAATGTCTTGTTTCTTAAAATAATTACTGTTTTCAGAAAATTTACTAAGCTATTCACTATGACATTAAAATATTTAACATTTATTTTGCATTTTCATTTTTTATATTACTACTATTGAATCTTGTTAAATATAATTCTTATTTTAAAAAATTAAAAAACCATTCCACAGAGAGAAACTAATTAATATTCTTTGAAAAGGAATAAAAATTTTAATATCTACTGCTTTCATGATTTATATTGAATCTTTATAATACTTTACTTTTATATTCATCTTTATCATTTGTAAAAAATTTATAGTGAATACAAGAACATAACAGTTGTACTTATAAAAGGAAAATGTTGTAATGTCGATTGAAATTTTTAAATTGCTCTTTAAACTAAAATTTATTATAACAAAAAATTGTTTCTTTTTTATTTCCTTCTTATTTTTCGTAATTAATATGCAGTAAACCAAAAATTTCTCTAAATTTAAGATTATACAGCCATCTGACCTGCCAACTTTTAAGCATTGTGCGTACATTTTATGCAAGATTGCTAGGTTTTACACTTTTACATCTAATGATTACCTAATGCCACTTTTTCATCTAATGATTATATTTTAAATAAATGCGTACGTCATTTGCAACAGTTAGATATGGATAAACTGGATGATGCCAAATTTTCAAGTATTAGATGCTTTATTCAAATATTTCCATTTTTCTTCCAATTTAAGAAGAATGTAAAGATGTGGCCATGGATGAGTTAGAGAATTAGTTTTCTTCATTACAAACTGAAGACTTAGTTAAAAACTGAAAATCAAAAGACTAATTTTCTGTATTTGTGCTCTGCAATTAGTAAATTAAGATAATAGACAGTAGTACAAATGTGACAAAATAGCTAAATTCATGTCATCTTTGATAGTGATACATTTTAGCTACACGGACTTTTTAGCTAAGCCAAAAAGAATGAGCTTGAGGTCAATGGTTAATGTTCTTGCCTTTGGTTCAACAGTTTGTGAACTTGATTGTAACCTTGAATGCTTGTAATTGTTCAGAATCCACTTTAAATTGTCAGTGATTGTCTAATTAGACCTCACAAATAAAAACAAAAAAAAAATTACTGTGAAGTGACAAGTAAACCCAACCTAGCAAAAAGAATTGAAATGAATTTTGAAACTCACAAGAATTTAAAAAATTAGCTTATGGTGAAGTCTTTGATGAAATTTGTTATAGGTGCTTATTAAGAATTTGATGGAAAATGCTAAAAAAAAAAATGTTGCAGCATTTAACTCTCTTCCAGTATATAAAATCTTGAAAATAAATTTATTTAATCATGGAAATTTTTTTCTGTTTTTAGAATTTTTATTTTATTAATTATGAATATGTGTTATTTATTGTTAAATTTATCTCATTTAGAAGATAATATATTATTATGTAACTTAATTCTATCAAGTAAATGTATTTTTAGGATACAAAAAGATTGATAATAATAATAATTCACACACAACAAAAATTTCTTGGTTTAAAAAAAGATTAATCAGTAATGCACACAAAATGAATTCTATGAGAAACATTCAAAATATTTTGAAAAACACATTGAGTTTAAGGATTTATTTTAATAAAAACATCTGTACAATATCAAAATCATCCATGTGTTATTATTAGTGTTAGGTTAATTATTATTAGTGTGTTTCACATCTTATACTTTTTTTATTCATTTCATTTTTTATGTTAAAAATAATAAATGAAATATTAGAATTTTATTAATTATTTTTGCCATCACTAAAATTCCTTTAAAAAAAATTTTAAAAAATTTAAATATTAGGCTTGCAGCATAAAATAATTTTCTTACTGGAGAATTTATAATATTAATGACATACAGGGAAATGATGGAATTATTTTAAACTTAAAAAATATCTTTACTTGCAGTAATCTTTGCTTTTGCATATTATATTAAAATACTTTTAAGTACCTTCAATTTTCTTCTTAATGTCCTGTTCCTTGGAAATGTTTAGAATATAAATAAATAATAATTGCAATAAAGGGTGAGAGAAATTTAAAAGTAACATTATATATATATATATATATATATATATATATATATATATATATATATATATATATATATATACATTGATATCAGATTGTAAAATTTTTTAAAGGTTTCCAAACATTTTACTGAATGGCAAAAAATCTGTTTTGTTTAAATAACATGGTGGACTCAAAAAAAATTTACAGATTATGATTTTATTATAAAATAACAAGGAAAATGTTTTAACATAAAAGTTGATTATTATAAAAAATTTTTATGTGTTTGAAATATATTTTAGCTTTAATAATACAAGAATTTTGTTATTATGCACTGTAAGAGCTTGATTTTTATGCTATTTAAATTATAAATTTTTTTATCTTTATAGAATGGAAAGAAAACATTGTCAACTTTACCGGAAGGCCGCTTTGGAAAAATACAGATTTTAAAATCTGGTAAAGTCAGGCTATTAGTTGGATCAAATCGATTTGAAATTAAAGAACCCCAGACTTTGAATTGCAAACTTGAAGCTGTTTCTGTTCAAAATTCTCTGGGTGAAAAAGAAATGATAGTACTTGGTAATATTGATCACAAAGTCATTGTTGCTCCTGAGGTACAGAATCTTTTATAAGTGTTACATTAAGTATTTGATTTCTATGCTAAAAATGATTTTCCTCTAAGTCCTGGAAACTGCTGTAATTTTTTTACATTTCCTTTAATAGCTTTTAACATTTTTATTCACCAGTAATAATTTATTATGCATCATTCATTTATCAAAGTCAAATGTAAAAATAACATAAAAAGAAATTTCATTATGTTGAAACTTTGGGATTTGTATTCATGTATTAAGCAATTTATAATATATTATAATGTCATTTTAATAATTGTTATATTTAAATAGTTTCAATGATCATTTTAATTAATTATCATATCACATTAATTGTTTATATTAACATAATGCCATCATTTTATTATTTTAAATGATTTGATTAATTTTTAAATATTGTTCTTAATTTTATTATAGCTGCAATTTTTTAGTCTTGAGTAAAATAATGTTTTTAATGGGAAAATTATTAAATTTCACAAAGTGTCTACTTTTTAAAATATTACATTAGCTGTGTGAAAATTTATTATATATTATTTTAATTTTTTTAAATTTTACTGGTAAAAAATTTAATAAATTAGTAATAAAACTTGTTCTAATTGTAATTTTTAATTGAATTTAAATTACTAATTGCAAATTGATTTTAATACATTTTTATATGTGTTATACCCATAAATTTGATTATTATTTTAAAAGTAAAGCCATTTAAAATATCAATAAACTTAAATCAAAATTTATAAAATTAATTTATTTTTTGTGACAAATGAATTTAAAATTTACCATGCTGAAATCATTAATTTTAAATCATTCGTATGTATAGTTATTAATAATATTTCTATTTACTGATCTCAAACTTGTGTGCGATGTGAAATAAGACTCTTTGGAAGAATAAGTTAATTACTCTGTAATTAATATGGTTTGGTAATTCTCATCAAATCCTAAAAGTGTCAATAAAAAACACTGAGAAAAACTAATATTTTATAAAACTTATGTACAAAGTACAAATTAAATAATATAAAGCTGTAAATAACAGCTATATATTTTTATTTTAATTTGAATCAGTTTTTATATTATAATTAATAGTTGTTTAATTGAGGCTGCCTTACTCTATAAAAAATATTTAATTAGAGAGAAACTGAAGAATTTTTAGACTTTATTATATTTCTGTGTTATTGTATTCATTTATTACAATTTATGTGTTATGAAGTTAGTGACAACAGGTGAATAAACATTTGATTAGTGCTGATAATTGTTTTATAAATAGGATATTTGTAAATTTCATTGTAAATAAAACTTTCTTTATACAATCTGATTTCTGTACATATGTATGTGTCAAAAAGAGCACAGATTTTGTAAAATAAAAGTATTCATATAAGTTTTGAAAATGAATTTTCTTTGCTTGATCCAAAGTTGTATACAAATATATAGCATACTAATTCTTTTTTTTTTTTAATGATAATAAAAATCTCCCATATAAGCTATAATGAATTTTTTTCATTTTTATAGTCTAAAAGATTCTCTATTCAATGTCTAAAAGATTTAGTAGAATTTTAGAAATAATTTTATGTATGGGTATGTGAGAACACATAAGAAAAACATTTTATAAATTAGAATAATGTGAAAAAAAAAAAAAAAAGCATTTTTATCAGCCACTAATAAACAACATGATATAAATGTCATGGAGGTTTGGTAGTTTGTTCTTTTCTTTATGACTATTGAATAAGGCTCACTATCTATGAAATGGTTTCAAGAAAGATAATTTGCACAGTGGGTATTAAATACCATACTGAGATTTTATCAGATCTAATCTGTTTTACTTTACATTTACTGCACTTTCTATTCGATCACAATTTTTCATAATAAGTTTCATCCTAATCAAATATTTCATTTGTATTGCGTGGTTCCATATTATTAAAAGCTACTCTATAACAATTCTATCTATTTTCCTGTTTTATTATTAATCATATAATCTGACAACATTTCTATCAAAATACATAAGGCACTGAATTTCTTTTCATAATCTAAAACACTGCCATCATTCTTCACGTCTGTTGTGGCCTTCTATTAATTCTGTGCTGCAAATTGATCAAACATTATTTAACATTCAATTATTTGTTATCTTCTAATAATATAAAGAACACAAAATAAAATTACATAAATTTATTCTAAATGAAAAACATTTCTAACATTCTCCCCAGACACCATAATCTCTCTCCCTTCCACTTCAAAAACAAAGAATGTCTGACTTTATCTTGTTGTCTCTGCAGTGTCATTTTGCAGTCATCGAAAACAGTACACCCCCAATGTTTAGTTCCCAAGTACACAGTTTTATCGACAAATTAAAGCATTGAAAAGCTAAGTCGACCTAGCCCAACCTGAGAATAGAACCTAGCGCCTTGGAAACATGAACTGCTACTGGCTGTAATTTTCACTTTAAATTTAAGCTTGTAGTAAAATATAAAGCTTTTGATGTAACAAGAAATATTTTGGAATTGATAACTTTAAAATCTTATGAAGTAAATATATTTTTATTATCAAAAAATGCTATTTGATGGTAATCAAAAAATTAAATAAATACAAATGGTAGTTTGGTTCCAAATCATGTATTTATTTAAGAAAAAAGGGTCGTTTTATTTAATTTATTGGTATAATTTTTTGTTGATCTTATGAATATTTGATGCTTTTTTTATTATTTATCAATGATATTTTATGAAATATAGTCTCACTTGTGATTTTAGAAAGCTTCAAAATATAGTGATAAAGGTTTGGAGTTGCTACTGCTATAAGGTTCTGTTAAGTTGCTATTATTTAAAAATGTCAATACTAGACGAATGTAAATTATATTAAGATATATGGTATAAAAATTGTAAATCTTCCAACGATCCTCACCAATAAATGTGTTTCCAGAAATGCAGCATCTGTCTTCTGAATCTCCAACAATTGTTAGGACTGAACATAGGAATTTCAACTTTGAATAGAATGGTCTCTTATTACTAGACAACAGTGGAACTTAAATTTATATATAGTACCATATGATGGCCATGGGAAGATGTATCGATATTATTGAATTTGTCTTTAAATATTTGGCCAATAACGAATTGAAAATTGGCTGTCAATCTGATTTATACAATCCATTGAAAATTTTAAATCATAATATGAAGACATAAAAACCAAAGATTCGTAAACATTGATGATAAATATAACTTTTTTGTATATTTCTCATTTAAATGTATTAAAAACAATTTTTTAAAAATATTTTTATCGTGAAAATTCTGTTTCAATTATTATAAATCTTAAGTATGAAATAATCTCAGAATCTGTTAATAGATAAATAAACAGCAATTCTTCGTAGAAAACAGCCATTTTCTGCTATGAAATATTTTATTTAAAATTAAATTGTTTTTAAAATGCACAGAAATATAGATTATACATTTTTAATTTTTATATATTAAATAAATCTATTTTTCACGTTTTTTTTTATGTAAATGCAATTTTTTTAAAAACAGAAACAGTTTGTTTAGTTAGCATTTTAGTTTATTATGAATACTGCTTCTTAAATTATTAAATTTAAAAATTTTTATTTTTAAAATGTAGGTAGCTTTTACTTTGATGATACATGCTAGCCAACGAAATGTTTTAGATCTCTTTATTTCATTTCTAACAAACCATAAAAAGCTTCATTACATCATCAATAGATGGCAGCATCACACAATTTATTTTTGTAGATTCTTATCCGAAGTAAAAAAAATAAATAGTTGCATAATAATTCACAATTAAATGTTGTGCAGCTAACAGACTATTTGTTTAAACCATGCAAAGTAAGCAAAATTTAAAAGAATTAAGTTTTAACGTATGAAGATTATGTTAAAAAATTCAAATCTAGACATATAAATGTTCGCACATTTGAAATTTTTATTTAAAAATCAGTAAAAATAATTACATACATGGATTAAATACAATTATTACTATTTACAGAATATTAAAAACATCAGACAATAATATTAAATACGTGTATTACATATTTAATATAAATTAAAGCTGTATAATATTTAGCTTTACGACGATTGCATAAACGAAATCAATAATATAGGGTTTTATATTTTTATGGTACTTTTACCCAATATTAAAAGTTAAAATTTTAAATAAAAACATTTAAAATGCAATCATAATAAATGAAACTGCAAAAATTGGACCGTTCATGACTTAAATTATTTAATACAGTTGCATAAATGGAAAAAAATGTAATCGATCATCCATAAATGAATGAAAAGTAAACGATCCTAATTTTTTTTTTTAACACTTTGGATAATCTATCTTTTTTTTTTTTTTTTAAAAAAAAAAAGGAGTGATATTATTTTAATGGGTAATAGAATTTTGGTTCTGAAAGTGAGAAAGAAGTTTTTGTAAAATTTGCATCACCATTAGTTTCAAATATAAAGGCTGTGTTCTAAGTTGCAATCGAAAAAATACAGTAATATCATTTTTCTCACCCATTGCTCAGTAGTGTTGGAATTAAACTTTGGATCTCGAGAGCTCTTAAAGAAAAACAATTTTACCAGATAAAGCGAATTGCTGGTTTTATTAAGATATCCATGAAAAATAAAGTCGCACAATTTGTAACTATTTTAATACTGGTCACTCGAGAAAAATATTTATACCATGTAATTAATTTATAAACAATCTTGTAATTCATCATTTTAGAAACTAAATCTTTGAACATTGATAATTGTGGTAAATATCCTATTAAATATGAGAACACAATTATAATTGCGATTATAAAGAAATTCCCAATATTTTTAAAATTCTCAAAATTTAGGAAAGAAAATTTTTTACCAATATTTAACATAATTGTAAAATATAAAAAAAAAACAATCGTCTTATGGCTTTATAAAAAGTTTTAATTATTATGAATACTTTTTCTTAATTTACTAAATATGAACATTTTAATTTTTAACACGTGGGTAGCTTTTATTTTGATGGTTCTTATTTTTTTAATAATATTTTGTAAGAAAAAAAGTGATCAATTTTTAATCAATCACGAATTTATGAAACAGAAAATACAGAATCATGAATATGAAAAATTGACAATTTATGAAGATCAGAATTATTGTTTTCCCTGTTGAAAAATGAATGAATATTAGCTTTAAATGACTCCAAAATGTGTATAAATAAAAAATAACTTAAAAAAAATATTTTTTATTTGAAATTTTCCCAAATTGCAATACAGTTTAGAAATTTTTATATTTTAACAGTTAAATTTTGAAGGGTGAAATGAAGGAATAAAGTAAATATGACCTCGAAATTTCTCCGAATAAATGTGCTGAATAGATTTTAACATTGCATATTTTTTAGAGATTATTCTGTAAAAATACTGAAAATTACCAAAAAAGCTATTTTTTACATTTTTTAGATAGTATTTTAATTGCAGTTTGACTTTTTAGATAGTTTAATTGCAGTCGAAACATGAATTCATATCAAAATGAGAAAATTATTAAACAACTATTTCAATTTTAATTGTGACGCATTTGTATTTTATAAGATTTCTCGTATCTTCTTTTCGCAATGTTGTTTTGACTACTAAATCATTTAGTTAACATAAAGAAATGTTTTGCTATGGATGAAAATTAACATAATAAGAGCGTGATCTGAATTCACGTGTCAGTGCTTAAACATACGAATTAACACACCTGAAATATACAAATAATGCACAGAATTCATGATCGCAATAAGAGACGTGTGAAAATCGTGGTTTCCTGAAATGATGAAGTCAGAGTCAGATCAAATAGAATCAGAAAATGACGCAATAACATGTTTTAATAACAGAATGCGACCTGATATAGAATTTTTTTATATGTAACTAATAAAACGGCTCTAAACATATTTCCGAAGGAAATACTTAGAAATAAATATATATTAAGAATATATATATTTTATTAATGCCCGATGATAACTGAATAGAGCTCTTTACTATTGGTCTCGGGTTTGAATCCTGGCTCGGCCATGGATATTCCCCCCTTTCTCTCTCTCTGTGCTTCCTGTCCTTTCTTCTGAGATGATGAATAAGTGTGGCCCACCCTAGTAACGGGTGTGTCGTGGGTAATGCTACCCACCTCCATGACTCAGTTCACAGGTGCCAACCGGGTTACAATAAATTAAAATCTGCCCCACAACAATGGGATTGTTGTGGCAGGGTTAGTTTAACACCCCCAATAATACATCTCTGTAATGACGGTAGTGCCCACCGTTAAGAAAAAAAGATTTTATTTATTGTTTGGAGATGATGATCCAAGGCTATTATGTACCAATAATACAATGGCCAAAAATACTTTCTGAGATATATTCGGAAAGAATATTTCATAATTGTGACCCACGTCTACTGATGAATTCGTACTGAAATAGCACTCTCGTCTTCTTAATTCTCAACACCAAAGAAAGAAGGATACTGTATCATGATTGTTCAATATGCATTGGCCTTTCGACATCATAATCTTTGGTAGAATGAAAGTTGGAATTACAACCTTCAATCTATCAGCAGTGTTTTTCTTAGCTGGGATATTACGATCTTTCAGCATTGTTGATTTCCAATGCAATTCCAATCTTGTTCAAGTCTCAAGAACCTTTGACATTAGTTTTCTAATTTCGAAAGAAATTCTTTTCTTAGCCTTTAAATATTTTAGAAATTAATAAGTCGTTTTCAAATTGTAGTTTTGGTAAATTATTCAATATTTTTAAATACTAGTTTTTGGTGGTTTGCAAATGGTCCTTAAAATGTTTGAAGCCAGTTTATTTTCATTTTTTCAACATTTAAAGTACCACATTTTGTTCAATATACTTTAGCACATTCAAAATTAGTTTGAAATAAAATGTTAATTATACCTTCACATAAATATACTACTTGTGTTCAATTTTAGTTTTTAGCTAAATAAATTATTTATGTAAAATAAAAACAGTGTAACTGCTTGTTTAATAATAAATTAGAATCATTCAAATAAATGAAAACATAAGCAATTTTAATGGATAAGCTTATCTATTGTGTGATAGTAATCAAAAAAGTAAACTAGCACAGTTTCAAATTTTAAGAACTTTCTGAACTGTACAGTTGAAAAAATTACAAGCTATCGCAACAACAAAAACGATATATTTTAACAAGTAGCTATTAACTCTATATATCAGTATTATTCTAATGATTATTTGTACACTCATTATGTTTTCTACGTGAAGATTACTCAAAATCTTAAACGATGTTTCAACTCCAGAGGCTTTATTTTAGGTTACATGAGTTGCAAATTATATTTTATCAAGAGCTTAAGAACACTTATTTATTTTAGGCATTAAAAATAATAGTAGACATTCATTTACTGAAACTGTTAATAAGCTTTATCTGCACTAAATAGCTGCGATAAACTTGATTCTTCACAGATACCATTTGACGTTTTCACAGAAAATAGGTCATATTCTTGTTTCTCAAGGCAAGAAATCTGAAAGATTTTCCAACATCTATTACCAACAGAAGCGAATATAGAAATGTATTCTGCCATTTATCGTCCAAAAGTGGTTCGGACTAAACTTGAATTTTTCCACTCCAAAGAACATTAACGTGTTAATATGACACTTACGAATATAAAATTATAATTATTCTAAAGAGCATATGAGACGACTAATCAAATTGGTTAAAAAGTTGTTCTCGTTGTCAGAATATAACTTCCTTACTAATGAAAACCTTTGCGCTAATAGGCCAAACTTGCATATCCTGGTGTACCTCGACGAATGTGTAGTTTGACGAATTCCATGTTTTTTGACAATTTCACAATTTTAATCACTTAAAAAAATTATGAGATACAGCTACGGGCCTTGTCAGGAACATCGAATCATAGCCCATATCCTTTTCATAGCCATGATATCGAAGTCACATGTCCACTCATGAATTTCGAAATGCAGATATACAGAAAACATATCTATATTGCTTTGTGTATAAATTAAATCGTTTGCTAAGTAAAATAACGTTTGTAACTACATCAACTGCTTGCATTAAAATATCCCTGTTTAATAGCATTTGTATGAAATTATGCCGCAGTTTAAATCATTTCAATTAACACCAGCGATCCTGGAATGATTTACACATAAAATATGTCACGAAAAATTCGAAAGTAAATAATCCAGTGATCGTTATTACTTTTTGGTTTTCCCATTTAAATTAATATCCAAAAAAACTGAGGTTATCTTGAACGATGATTATTTTGAAAAAAAGTGAGGAATTTATTTTGTATAAATCATCACATACTTACACTTTCTTGCGTTAAAAATGTCGAGGAAATGTATGTTTTAATGAAATAATTCCCAAAGAAATTTCTTTTTTCCGAATTCCCTTCAAGCAATTACTTTAATCACAGGTCTTGAAGATCCGGTTTGTTGAAGACTATTGTTGTGTTAACGTCTCCCGGCACGCAAATATTATATTGCCGATGGAATGCAATAACTTCTTTTTTCTTTTTTTTTTTCTGGAGAAGCAGAGCGAGGCATGCAACCACGACGGTCTGGTCTCCAAATAAAAGAGAAGGAAAAAAAAAAAAACATTTCGCTCCTCGATTTTTCGAGATATTTCAACTTCTTAAATAACGCGGATGCAATTCAATATCTTGAAAGTACTTCTCCAGAATTTCTAAGCTTCCTTTGATAAATGAAATCAGATCGATACACGCTTTGCACGAATAATTCTTTTCAGTGAATGAAGAAAGTCTTCTTCACTTCTAAAATATTTATTCAAGCGAATATTGCATTTTCATTTAGTATATACCAATTTTAGTTTTTTACGTGAAATATATCATCTAGTTCTTATTCTGCCATTAGATATTAAGATAATAATAATAATTAACATCTTTATGTTTAATTGTTTTTAAGGAAATACTAAAGTTTGTAGTTCAAAATTCTGTTCGAAAAATAATTCTATTTCTTGTGAATGTCACCCACAATTTTAATATTTATTTCTATTTTCTGAATATCTTCAAATTATTTTAAAAGTCGTTATTTGTTTTTAACAATTAGCATCGTGTTCATAAATTTGAATGGTATTTGTATAAAAGACTTGATGAGACTGATTGACTGTCTTGTGGAGCATCAGAAAAAATATACCCACAGATTTTTTTTTTTTTTTTTCCTTTTTACATATAAATTTTGGAATTTGGTTTCTCTCCATCTGGTTTTTTCAATATAATAGCGAAAATATAGTATTATCTAAAGAAGGTACATATCCCTTATTAACATAATTGTTTTTGATTGTGTTAATTATTAGTCACATTTACATCTATTAATTAATTTACAATCGTGTGTGTGTTTTCGTGTTGTCATGTATACACAAAAAAAGTTGTTTATTCCAATAAACTTAGTAATGTAAATTTTTTTTCAATTTACATATTTACTAGAATTTATTTTTTTATTAAGTTTAAATAATTAAATGAAAAATAATAAATGCTGTCTTTTTATTTACATATTTTTTATCGCCTTTCTTGTACTGTCATAAATTAGCGACGACTATCTTTCTATTTCGTAAATAATACAAGACATTTTTATCGATAATAATAGAATTTCAATATTAAGTTATTTTCGTCAGAAATACAAATTTAACATCAAAATGAAATATAAGAAACAATTATTGATACAATGTTTAATATAATTTTTTGATTTTATAAAGTTTTGCTATTTTGAAATATAAGTGAAAATAACTGAATTGTAAATTTATTAATTTTATAATGGAATTAAAATAAAGTAGTGAGTAAATTTTTTAAGAGTTTAACTCATTTTACAATAATTCTACTTTTAAGACAGACGTGTTAAAAAAAGCAACAGAAAAATAGAGAATTCAGAGCAAGTAATACCCTTTAGAATTTCCAACCCATGTAGCCGTTTTCCTTACAATCCTAAATAAAAATTTCGGTGTCAAATAGAATGAGAATTTTCATCATATAAATTCTTATAAATATGCATTTAATTGTATAAATAAGTTGTAAAATATAACTGAATATTTTAATATAACTTATAATAAATTCATTTTATTTTTCAATTCTATGATGATTAGTTAATCAAATTAAAATTTATGGAAGAATTTACTCTATTAATTTAATATTAGTACACAATAGTTATAGGGATTAGAAACTGCATTATTCATTTTGAATTTTCAGTGTAAAATTATTAATTAAAGATATTATTTATTTGCTTCTAAATTCTATTCATTTGTATTTTGAATAAGAATACATATATTTTTTTGAATTACATTTTTATTAATTGCCTTTTTTATAAGAAATAATTTAAGCTTCTTTTAATTAAGAATTTTAATTTTAATATTTCACTTTAATTTAATTACGAACTTTAATAATAATACTGCAGAAAATTTTGATTTGTTGCTATTCAGTTAAACTCGTTGATTTTTGAAGTATTCTTAATAATAAACCAATATCTATATGAATATTATTAAGATATTTATAGTGAAAATTTAGAAGGTAAAGTAATAGGAAAGAATATTTTATATTTTAATACAAATAAATTACATATATATGTTAAGGAAACTGCTAATTGAATGTTAATCTGTGTTTGAATGACAAACAAGGCCATTTCCATCTTTAAAGGTTAATCAACAAAAGAAACTCCTTTTATGTGGCAAAAATAAACTCATACTTTAACAAACATCCCCCAGTCAAGAAGAATAAGATCTACTCTACAAATATTACCAACTACTCTGCTTTCGTTTCTAAAAATGGAATGCAAGCAACACTGATAGAATGTAATAAACTTTATCCTCTTGGAGTAGGTGAAAGAATTTGCTCCTTCGAGAAACTATGTGTGTTACCTATACCCAACTATTATTTATTTATCTCAATATAACAAACCGAGCTATTCAGTTTCTAATTATGAAAAGATCTCTACTGTCAGCATGTCCGGCTGGGGTGGATAATGGCCCGTGGGGCCTGACAGAAAATGCGACGTCCTCCTCTTGACCCAGATCTCCAGGTGAAAACAAACCTCGGTTTCGGGTCAAGAATGTTTCCTCATCTGTGGGTCAATAAACCTGCCTCTTCATCTGCAGACGTCAGGAGGTTCGCTTTCGATCCCACTCCTCAAGAGCGAGGTTACGCAGGCCTACTGACGTACCTGTTTGTACAGACTGTTTTATTTTCTCGAAACACAAATATATGCTTTTGTTGGCGCAATATTTGGAGCGAATGGCGCACGCATTGCAACGAACGCGCTTTGTAAAATACGTTCTGGGTTGCATCATTGCCAGAAAGAGCTATTGAATTATTTACTAATGGTTGTTCAACGTCAATGTGAATCTAGTGATATACATGAGCTTTTTTAAATTATTAATAATAATTCAAATAATGAATAGTCAAGATATATTGATGGTACTAACATAATTCAAAAATTGTTTTGCTGTATAAATTTGGAAAAAAAAAAATAATAAAATAAAAATTTAGCTAAATATCAATTTAAAATAACCATTTCGGAAAACTTTTGCAGAAATATTCCGATATAATTCTTGTATTTAATTTTAAGAAATGAAATTTTGGAAGGTAAAAATATAACTTCTTTTCCTTCAATTAAATAATACATTTAGAAAAAAAATTTACATTTCAAATGTATTGTACCTCATAGATGCATCAGACATTTTCTAGAACTACAGATTTGAATGAAAAATAGCTTCTGTAAATCAAATTTTCAAAATATAAGACGCTTATGCAACGAATGATAAATTTAGGATAATCATTTTATTCAATAAATATAAGTTATCAATTCAATAGTATTTGCAACGGTTCTAAGCATATTTTCTAAACCAAGCATATAAAATTTATCCATTTTAAACATTAAAAATGTTTTTTCTCCCGTAAGAAATAGATTTAAAAAGTTTATCGGATATAAGTTATAATTTTATTTAAAATATATAGATTAAAATTTGAATTTGCATTCATAAATATTTTAATTAAGATTCTTTCGTAGTTTCCTAAATCCTTTTTAGACATATAATTTTATTTAATAAAACATGAAAACCCTCAATAATAGAATAAAAGATCTGGAAAAAATGCTATGCTAAATTTTAATATAATTCTAAAATATCTAATTTTAATAAAATTAATTAAAAAGTCATATAGTTAAAAAAAATTATAATTTTTTACAAGTGGAAAATTGTGTACAATTGATATAAAAGAATGGTAGTTTTCCTTGGTATTCTATGCAATATTTAATTACTTACAAATTTGTCGCCAAAACATTTGGTGGTATTGATTATTTTTGAAACTTTTAATGAAGTAGCAAACTTTAAAAATCTTCTTACAATGAATTCTTTCTTCGTATTGTTATCATACTATTTTCATAAATTATGATGAAAGCATTTGTATTCTTACATATATGTGTTTTTTAAACACAAAATGTATTAAAATTTATATTTTTTCTTCAAAAGCATTTTTCCGAAGTCATTCCTACAACAAACACGCACACATTTCCAGTTGACCTCTGCTGGTTTACGGTTCATAAACTACTGTAACAGATCCGAAACTCTTCCATATCTTAAAGACATGCATTCATTTGCTCGACGATTTAGAAATAATAACTACAATATGATTGTCTAAGTGCTTTGGCTACTTCTGCACTTGTTTCATTTTAGCTTTATCTCTCATCTAAATCAGTGAAGCATATGGCTCTGAAATCAACGATGGCACCATTACGTGTGTAGTATGATGGCAGACAGAGCTCCATCCCTATAATAAGCGCCCGGTCTTGCGAAAAATATTGCTATCTCTTTTATTTTATAAGGAAGTAGAAAAACTTTTCGTCTTAATATTATTCAAATTGTTCCTACTTATATTTTTCCTTTTATATAGAAACTGGGGTTCCAGATTGGATAAAATAAAAAATGGAAAGAATAGAATTAAATATTCCATAGGTAAAGAAAGCATCATTAAATTTAATATGAGAAACACACAATCATAAAAATATAAGTTTAAGTATGAAATCTGTTCACATTTTGGAGGTTATGTGTTATATGATTGAATTGCGAAATGTGTTCATAAATTTTGAGATTTTCTGTGAATATTTAATTTTTACCATTCATAATTTTGCTTCCAGATGATTTCCTCTCTTCTAAGTCATTTGAAAATGCTTCTCATATTTAACAGAGTTAAATATTTCTCTACAAAAAAATTTCAAACAAAATTTTTTCTTGATTTTTCTCATAAGCTATAAGAAAAAACACTTATACATATTTCTTTCAGGAAATTATTTCGAAATAGTATCAAGATTTAGTTTCAAGCAACGTTTTCTAAAAGGTATTCCCTTCCTTGTCAGGATATTCATGTTAGCTAAACAGTATTTGTTGGTGTCATATATTTATCGAAACGTGAACAAACAATACAATAAACAGTGGAGATCTCAATTCTAAGGCTTCAAATTCTATATTTTTAAGTATATATTTTAGGACTATTATTTTTTTTTAAAAAATTAAACTTTGCTTAAAAAACATCCTCAAATATTTCATTCCTGAAGTATTTTAATATTATTTTCTCAAAAAATTGGTAAATTCCTTAAGAAAAGTTTTGAGAAAGGTTATAAGTAGCTGCTTACTCAGAAACTTTAATCAAAAAACAATCAAAACCTTGAAAACATCATTAATCATTTCTGAAGATGAAACTTTTTGGTTAATTCTGTGTTGTTATTGTTTCTAATACCAGGCAGCACCATCTCCTTAAAACCAAAAATTTCTAAAAAATTCTAGAAACAGGTATTAGTCCTTTGAAATTTCTGGAACTGTAAAGCCCAAGCACTTGAGAATATGGTCAGGGAATCCTAAGTTTATTTTATCTTTATAACATTATTGAACGAAAGATTTCAAAATTGCTCTATCAGTGATTTTAAGGCAATATTTAAATTTATTATTGATATAGAATTTTATTTTATGTTTGTATGATAAAAAATTCTGGTTAAGAAAAATTGTCGTTAGTTGATTTGTTATTAGAGATGATTGAAACTTTATTCTGTGTTCTCTCTACTATTAAAATATTTAAAAAGATAAAGGGAGTCAAAATAAAAAAAAATGCGATTGTTTTTACTTCTTATGCTTTTATTATAATTATTGTTCTAGAAACAACTTTGTCTTAAATTAATTAGTGGATTTTAATTCCGATTATCACTACTTATCACTCATTGCGATAAAAGATTCATAAATATGTAAATAATTAATAAATTATTATAAATATAAACATTGTATATATATTATAATAAAATATGTAGATAATTATTAAAAATTATTTAGATTTGAACTTGTCAAAATAAAGTTATTCATTATAGCTGAATTGTTTAAAAATGTTATTGAGTGATAATTCAAATTTATAATTCCGTTAATAGACCTAACTCACCAGGAACAAATATTTTACAAATAGTATATACTATACAGTACTAGATAATATTCATGTAATACTAAAAGGAAAATATTCATTTAATATTAAAAATGTAAAGAAATGCCTAATTAACTTATCATTGTAAATAAATTCGGAATTTATTGCATTAACTAGGTAAAATAATTAGAAAAACACAAGCATTTAATTATTTTTAATTATTTAATTTATGTCAAAATTTTGTTATATACAGAAGCTGAAGCAATTTTTGACTTAACTAAGATATTTCATTCATATTTTCATCTTGTGAGATAAAAGTAAAAAAATATCTATATTGAATTCCATTATTTTAGATAAATGATACTGATAATTTCTGTGAGGTTGAAAGTTTGTTTCAGTTTCCCGTTAAAGTGATTAATGCTTCTTACTGCAGGTGATAGTGTAATTATCGAACACATTCTTGAAATTTTTACTGAATGAATGTCGGTCAAGACATCAGGAATGTAAGCTTCTAGCTATGCCCATGAAAAAGGCCTCATGACCTAGAAATTATCCATACCCAAGGTCTATATATTAAATGTTATTTTTTAATTCTAAAACATGTTATATTAAAAATAAAACGTAACATTTTATATTATAAAACAGGTTTTAATTAAAAATTTTTTTAAAGTTTTAACTTTGCAATTATATATATAACACATTTAGTATACACCCATATACTAGTATACTCAGACTGTTAGGTCTGAGAAAAAAGGTTGGCTCAGGACCAGGTTCACCACTTTAATTGATAGATATCGTATCCACTCTGTTTGTGGCAAGAGAGAGATCATTTTTCCAAGTTCATCGCTACGTCCCTCAGTTGTTAGATTGTTGTTGTTTTTCTTGTCGAGTGCCAGCCAGGCTGGCAATATGGGGTGCGCTGCTCCACTTTTCCAACTAAACCATATTTAGTGTGGAGTCCGACTTCCTCAGTACACACTTGCCATAGGTACCAGTTTATAGGGTAGGCAACCATTCACACACAAAGAAAGGACAAAGACAAGAAAGAGAGAGAAAGAAAGTACATCCATGCCTGAGCCAGGATTCGAACCCAGGTCCCACCCATCTGTAGTCAGGTACGCTAACCACTAGACAGGTTGGACGGCAGTTGTTAGATTGAGACGATAGTATGTTAGAAAGCAATATATGTCAAAAAAGTCCAATTTTTAAAAGTATTAAACCAGATTATTAAATTATTGGTATATTTCAATTACATATTTCTTTTAAATAACAAATTATTACGGCATTTTTTTTATTATTTCAATAATTCAAGAAATATATAAATTTTTTGCGTCAGAAAAATGTATTGCTTACTTTATTGATGAAAATGCGAATTAAAATCTATTTTTTCTGTAATATATAAGACTTTTATATAACAGTAACATACTGCGGTTCTGATATGGAGTAGTATCCAAATGTTATATTGATCTTAACATTATCGAATATTATTTGATCAATGTAAATGTGATTCTCAATATTGTATATTATAACATTTAATATATGTCTATATTTAAAATGATTTAAAGTTATTTTTAGGTAGACGAGTTTTAGCATTGTATATTTTAATTTTTATAAAGGTTTCTTGGTGGAAACCAACGGGACTTCTTTTGCTAAGGCTCTTTACATATTTCAACTCATTTTAGAAACTAACTTTAACGTAATTTTCCATTTAAAATTAACACATTGATAAGTATAAAAGAATGTAATCAAAATAATTTTTATTGCAAATTAAACTTCGAAAGTAGTTGTAATCTAACGAATATCATTTATAGCTAGTACCTGATTGTCTACTAATTTATACAATTAACGCATAAAAATATGTCAAGTTTTCTTATCATGTTTGCAAATGAAATAAATCAACCACTCTGATACTTCAAATTTATGTATTTTTCCAATCATTTTTCTTATAACGTACGTCAACTTCTTCTTTATTGGCACTATAGCCCACTGTGAACCTTAGCCTGGCTTACCATGTTCTTCCAGATAGCTCTGCCCTTGACTTTAACTCTCCAGTTGAAGACCTTTAAAATTTTAAAGTCGTTCTAGACATTATCTAGCCACCTCATCATCACACAGACACCTCTGTCTAGCTCTGGCCTATTGAACACGAGTTTCCAATATAAAATCTATATACGTCACTTTATTTTCATATTTCGTATTGGCAACGTGACCATCTCAAATCATTATGTCCCTGTTTTCTTTGTCCTTAGATGATGCCTATTACATTTTATTATTATTATTATTAAAATTAAATTTCTTAGTCCTATACTTTATTTCATACGTAAGACTTTTACTTCATACGTAAGACTAAAATAGATTGGTATTTTTTTTTCTTAATTTGGGAAAGAAGCCATTTGAAAAGAAAAAGCAATACCCTTACATTAGGATACACCTGTAATTTATTCTAGCTCTTACAAAAGAAAAATTTCTCTATAATGATATTAAACCAGTTTCGTACTATTACTTAGACAACTCAATTAAAATTTATTACAGATTATCATTATTAAAACTTGAAAAAAATTAGAAAAATACGAGACATGTATTCATTAAATATTAATTGAAGAAAAAATGAAAATATATGTATATTAATCCCTTGAATATTATACATCAAGAAATATAATTCCCCTGTGGCATTAAGATTTATTAGAATAGAAAAATGTAGAGATAAGCAAAAAACTAAATCGATCTTAACGAGGAGAATAATCTCTTATTTATAGTACGATAAGACATTTTTAATAATAATCTTTTTTCATCTGTTAGTGTCTATAAGTTAGTGTCTAAAGCGAAAGTTGTATTACCAACGCACTAAATGCTACAAAAATTTTCTGTAGAAAAAGCTAATTCAAATTATATATATATATATATATATATATATATATATATA